>OW618034.2:9513350-10113350 GCA_939531255.2 Thera britannica
AGAAAATATTATGTACGTGCGTCACCGTCACCGAAAACCGACACTTCTTCGGCAAAGATCGGCAGCCTTCGCCTAAAACGGAAGCGAAAGAAAGGGAAAGGGCCATTCAAATTGGGAGCTCCTTGTAAACAATTTATGTAGTTGAGCGTACCTACGCTTAAATTTGTGTCGTATGATCAACCACGTTTGTCAATCGGCTTATCCTGATCTCTATAGGTATTCAACGGGCTTAAGTGATCTAGTTGCGAATGCTTATTCTGAAAAACTCGTGCTTTTACTACATGTGGAGGGATACTATCATCTTTTTCATTTGCATATCTACAACTTCTTCATGCACGTGTTAGGTGGCTTCTAGCATCAATAACTATAAAAAGACACCAAAATCAATCTACTCCAACAAAGAAGCAGGTGTGTTATATCAAGTCAATTTTTCATCGCAATTTTCAATCGAGGTGTACCACACCGTCTACCCAAATGCCGATCATAAACAAGTATTCTGAGAATTTTCCCTGTGATCGAATGACGTGCCGGTGATTCGGGACAACCTAGTGTTCGTTTTACGATTGTGTAAAAAGCAAACACTTTTGATGTGGAGCCAGCTGGTATGTGTACCTATACAGTACACAAATATTGTTTTTGGCTAGAGAGTGTTTTGGTTGGGCATCAGATTTCTTTTGTCATGGTTGATTTATTAATTCTATGGTATTCTGGTCGTATTGACGTCACAGTCCTATAGAACAAATTATGTGAGGTACCGGTTTTTTGGTTTAAAACTGAAAAAACAGTAGGCCTACCATAAGGTCTGTCTGGCTCTATCTCTGCCTCTGGTTTTGAGTCTGTGTGAATGCTCATCAGTGGATTATACTGTGTGTGTAACGTATCGACGTAGGATTTATTTTGACAACACTCACACAGACTCAAAACCAGAGGCAGAGATAATGCCAGACAGAGTTTATGGTAGGCCTACTGAACTGCTTTAGCTGCTGTTGAAAACTAAAATACCGAGCACCAAACAAATTCCATAAAAAACCTTCAGGAAACGAAATGTCACAAGCACAAATTACGAACGGCTATCTAAGATACATCGGTTTGAACGTCCATCTGTCTCGTTGGGGTTGTTGGGTTGGGTAATTGAAATCCATCATACTTCCGCTTCCGCGTTCAGTTGCCGCGTCAGTCTGACAAATGACATTGACAGTGACAGTCCGACCGTGCAACCGAGTTGACCAATCGTCAGTTTACAAAATACCGCATGGCATAATGGGCTTTAGCTATAGGAGTTCTACATGAAAAAGAAAAAATGCATGGTTATAATGGTATAGATAAACCAGCCTAAAATGCACGCCCTTACACCATGTTTACTTGACGTTGACTCACAGCAAAGTACTTAAAATTGATCCTTGTGATGTAAGTTATAAAGAACAATATACTTTGACTGACTGAAGTAGTGGGACGTGCAGTTTAAGATTGGTTGATCTCTACAATGGTTCAATATTCAAAAACCATACACCCTAAAGAAATCTAGGCCATCTGACAAACGAGATGAAAGCTCTCCTTAAAGCAGATGAGATGTTTCCTCATTTTAAACAAAGATCTGAGATCAGTGTGCCTTTCATCATCTATTTTAATTCCATTACGAATGATATGACAGCTGGAAGTTTGAGCAATTAGTTATACAAATAAAATATTTTCTAATAAATTGGTAATGCTAAGAAACTACCCACTACTTGCGTAGTTAGGTTATTATTTAAATCTCCAATTAATTTGTGTGGTGAACATAGATGATTTTTCTCTGTCTGGGTGTTACTCGTATATTAGGTACTCTAAGTATGTATTTCCAAAACAAATAATATAAGTATTATACCAGATATCTGGTTCCCATAGTACAAGCTCTGCTTAATTTGGGGCTAGACAGTGTTGAGTGGATTGTCCAGAATATTTATTAATTATTTATTTATTATGCAAAGCAAGTTGTAAAAAAGCTACCGCCGCTATAAAAACAACAACATAAGTCAGTAAAGAACTATACATTATACCTACTTGATATAATCAAAATTTTATTACCTTACTTAAGGTGTCGGGTACGTGAAATTAACAAACGCCACAATTCATAGTAATCCATAAAATAAATCAGAAATTCCGGTAATTTTAATAATCCGTAACATTAGCCTTACAATGCTCATTGTTTAAAGCAATGTTGTTAAAGTCCCAAAGAAAACTTTTAATAGGCATGAAGTTACGGAGGATTGAATAGAACCCGGTAATTGTTACATCAGGCCGCACGCAGGGAAAGCTGAAGAGGGGAGGGGTGGAGATATAACATGTAACAAAATAACTAATAGCAATAAAACAAATTGTTCCACAAAATAGTTTAATTCTATTTTTAGAAAAAAAAGAGATTTACTTATTAAAATCTTTTAAAGACTTGTACTAGAGTTTTTTTTTTCTACATAATATTAGATTTCAATAAAAAGCCAAAAGAATAGACTACGTACCCCCCCCCCCTTGACTACTGCCTTGAATGATACTGCGGAAACTAAATATTGGCTGCATATAAAAACACAAAACAGTAACACTTGTAAAAATTTTGAACGAACTTAATTTGATGCAAGTTATTTTCCGCAGTCATCACGTTTGGCAAATCACGAACTTTTGATACATAAATGAAAGATTATTATGGTTGGTAGACTAACCCCTGCCCCTATTTCTTGTTACAAATCTGTCTTTTTCAGAGGTAATAGCATCGTAAAATATCCTTTATAATATTATTTTGGGAAAGATTTTTGTTTGAAACTTTAACAATTTCGCCACTGGAGTGCGAACTTGTAAGTACTTTCGAATCAGCTCGAGGGACTTAAAGTTTTTACATAGGTTCAGTGTCTTACGCGGATTTAGGTAAATGGGACGCGCTTGAGCACTTAAATCCATAATTTTAGCAAGAACCTATGTTTAGTAGTAGTAGAGCTCTTTGTTAAGGGCTTGTCCGGGGAAATACTACCACTATGCCTATTTCTGCCGTGAAGCAGCATTGCTGTTTCACTTTGAAGAGTGTGGGTGCCGGTGAAATTACTGGCACGTGAGGTTGAACATCTGTAGGCCTCAAGTTGATTGACGCAGACTACACTACTAAAAGATGTTTTGTTATGAAGATGCTACTTGTTTTTATTAAAAATAACTCCTATTTTTTTGTCATATGCCTTCAGACTAGGAATAATGAAGACGGGAGCCAGGCCGGCACAAAGTGCTCTCATATCGCAACTGCGAGGCTTAAAACTGTTGCGGTGAGTAAATAAGCCGATAGCACAAACGTGGAGTGGAGTTTCTTATTCATTACGTGTCATTGGTTGTTTCAAACCAGTGTGATGAAAGGATTTTAAGTCCACATCAAAGAGGCTACTTTGGTGCACATGACACATGTTTTCGAGCGTTCTAGGTTCTATGACACGCCGGTTTTCTCACGATGTTTTTCTTCACCGTTTGAGAGTTCTGGCATAGTGCATTCACATTTTTGAACAGAAACGGGGCCACTACCACGAAGCCACCAGTGGTCTGCGTAAGGCGGCCCCGCTAACACTGGCCAAATTCAACTAACAAAATGGCCGGGCCTAAACTAAATTTAAACGACCACCTGGCAACAGCCCAAGCGAAGGTAGACCAAAGAGGTGCCCTTGAGTTTGTTGCCCCAACTCAACTTTGCTGGTTGAGCGCCCTCTACGCCCACCATTGTCCGGTAGCGCTGTAAGAGTCGTCAGACGATCGCCAGGATTAGTTCGAGAAAAAAAATCATAGCTTTTTTAGAAATAGCGTCTCTAAGGTTCTCCTGTGCGCGTATAGAAGCACCCGTAGCAATCCGTGCGTTCATTTTATAAGCGGTCCACGAAGTTGCCTCCCCAATGAGACGCGACGGACGCATCCTCGTGAACATTTTAGCTTTTATTGAGCATTATAAATAGATAGATAAGTCTTTATTTGGCTCAAAAACAACAGAAAAAAGAACAACGAATACAGGTACGGCTACACAAGAAATAAAAAAAAGAAAAAAATAATAACATTGAACACCTAAGTAAGACAGAAACGAGAACGAACATAATCGTATTTTCTTTGTTAAAAGGGTGCTGACTGTAACTAATTATGCATACCTATATTATGTAAGTACTAATGAGCCAAAATGGTCCTCACTCAGCTTGACGCTTCACCTCCACCAAGGAGACGAGGTAGCGCTGATTTTCAGTGAGGACCAAATACTACCTAAAAACTTATAAGTAAATAAATGCACAAATACTACCTACCTACCACCACCCCCTACTATGAGAGATTTTAGATTCGCTGCGTGCTGGTGACATGGACTCAATTGGACTCTTCGGGAGAGTACGAAGATCGTGCTTGGTGAACATGACATGTGGTGGTGAATAAAAAAGCTTGGAGTACCTAACGTGAAGTTAAACCAGCTGTCTATGGTAATAGTAGAACTCTTTGTGAAGGGCTCGTCCGGAGAAGTGCTACCATCCATGCCCATTTCTGCCAAGAAGCAGCATTGCTGTGTTAATTAAAATCTATCCACTTTAAGTTTACATTATTTAACTTACTTAATTGCTTGTTGAGTGAAGTCAAGGGTCTTATTATATTCTAGGATCATCCTGTGCATAACTTGTTAATTAACTGCGAGATACCTACCTACAATGAAGGTGCTTCACACCTAATTTATTGAGAGTAGCTTCTAACATAACTTGGGTAGGTACGTCTGTATTCAAATACCATGGAAACACAGATCCTAAATGACTTCAGTAGATTTTTAATTAATCTCTATAGAATACCTTTTTTTATTTGATTGTATTAATAGGCTATAAAAAGTGTGGTCATTATTTTTTATTCTAAGTGAACAGCGTAATAAAGACTTGTAGCGCCATCTAGTTTTATAGTAACCTGGTTTGTTTTGGGCGAGCTAAAGTTAGATTAAGTTCCACAGGCGGATCATAGATGGTGCTGACATGAAATATTTTACATAACTAGAAAATGGAAGTTGGTGTACCATCCTGCTAAAATAAAGTTTTTAGAAAGAAAAAATAAACATATTTATTTGCTACACGCATAGTGCAAAAAGAGCCAAGAGCTGTGAAACGGCTCAGCGTGAAGTTAGTTAGCTAACAACCAACGCAGGCTAAGACCAGGGCTGCTCTAATGAGCGGCCATCTCATTACTGTGCTCAGTAACGCCATCAAGAAGATATCTTGGTACATCTTCTTACAATCAATGTAAATACCTTTTTTCTGTTCACTCCAAACCATAGTATTTTGGTAAATACAGTGCAGCGTACAATACAGCGTACCTATAATAAGGTAAGGTAATCAAAATCCAAATACAATGCACATAAATCTTGATTTCGAGTTGAAATTACTAGACACCTACATTTTTTTTCAAAATCTAAATCCACACAGATTGTTATTATCATCGTGATTTTGAGTTGAATTTACTAGACACCTACATTTTTCTCGCTACTTTTCCCCGCTCATTGAAGTAATCCCACAAGATCGGTCAGTCCAAACTTGAACCTGCAGCAGCTTGGTAGCGTAATATTTTATAAAAGTTTCCGAAAGTCCAGTGCGGTTGCACGCTGCACTTTATTTCCTCTGGATAACAATGAGCTACTCGACATTGACAGATCACACGCTGTGAACCGCCAAGACCCGTTCCGCACTCGAAGCACCAGATTTTCAGACTATAGAATTGCTGACTGACGAATCCTTTAGCTTTTTTTAATACAATTAATGACTTTATATTACTACTAAGAATATTACAAACGACATAAGAATAATTATTTAATATTGACCAACATTTATAATTACAAATTATAACCCTGAAAATTTGTACGGACAATTTATGTTCAGTGTCTTTTAAAATTACGAATGGAGCTCGAATGGATTTTTTTAAGAGCGTGGTTGAATTCTTAACGTTTATTTTTACCACTTCTAATTAAATTGTATTTTCTTCTTTCTCGTCTGTTATTTTATTACTAGAACGGAGAAGATTTTACGTCTCTAAAGGTCTAAAGTTATACGAACGCACCTAGCTAAAAGTATGCAACGTGGGTAGGTCAAGGGTAGGTATACGAGTTCTTAAAAAAGGTTCCGTTTTACAAACTTTGTATAAAACAGGTTCTATACCATCTGACTACTTGTGCCATGAAACGTAGTCAGAAATTGGTGTTAAGGGTGCAGGAGGTAATGTTAGACACTATGATGAAAGAGGTATATTGTTCTTAAGTGTTCGCGTACGTGAAAATGCAGTTTTGAAAGGAAAATCCAGGTGTTCTCTGGCACTCTAGGGAAATATTTTGGAAATGGAAACGGTAATTAAATTGTAGCTTTACTCATATCTTATGTAGAGAGCACTGGTGGTCTAGGGGTAGCGGCCCCGCTTTCCGATCCGAAAGTCGTGGGTTCCAATGCAGATGTGCACTATGCCAGTAATCTCAAAACGGTGAAAGAAACCATCGTGAGGAAATCGGTGTTAGTCGTAGAACCTTCACGTCACGCAAAAAGGGCCCACCAGCGGCCTACTTGCGGTAAAACCACCCGCACGTCAAGTGCGGATGATAAAATTTTGCCAAATTTGCCATATCTCATGTAGAGAAACGTATGTTGCACTCGTTCCTGTCTCTCTCTCAAGAAAAGTAAATCGAAGAAAAAAAAATAAAGTACCTAACTATTGAAAATGATATACTGACGTTTTCGGCAGATAACTCTATTTTATCAACGATTTTGGTCCTAAAAAAATGTCACGGACGGCATTACTTTTTTAGCAAACGTGATGGTAAAAAACTTCGCCTATTTTAAAACATTCGAAAAAAAACATGAGAATAAGAAATTCTGGTCTTTCCAGGAAGCTCGACTCTGACCCCTTTCCATTCACCGACTTCCTGGAATCTTAAGAAAGTCGTCGGTCCATTGAGTGGGTGGGAGTCCTTCGTTTCGTCTTCCGGTTCGTGGTCGCCATTTGAGAATCTTTCTTCCCAAACGGTGTGGGTTCTTCGATCTATAAATGACCTACCACTTCAACTTCCTAATTGTACCGAAAGTTTTAGGAACGTTGATTATTGACACGTTTAAAAATAACCCTGTAAAATGCAAGCTGAGTGAAACGTCCACTAATATCAATTTATTAAATACGTTAAACTAAATAAATACAAATACAAACTAGACAAAGCCAGTCGATACTCGATGAGAACGTTCAGTACAAATGGCGTTTTTGTGTCGCCGCAGACCCGTGGTTACACGCTAAACGGAAGACTCGATTGGCGACGCAACCCGCTTCCGTTCCGACCCGCTTATAGTTTTAAACTGTTCGTTACCATTGGTTTTCAAACGACAAATCTTCTTCTTTTTCTTTATTTAATGGCATCTGTCCATTTTGGATCAATTTTGCCAGTGTCGAGTGAGAATATATTACTTATATAAATAGTTTTTAATCGAGCCAAGTCAGTCAATATAGACAAGTCCGCCCTACCCTAATTGGCTTTGTAAACAAATAATGGCCGATTTTTCCAAACCACCTGAAACATTTTCAATCAAATCACATAATACACTTTCATTCCAACTGCTAACACTTTGAGCTAAGACCTCAAGTAATGTTAGTTAAAATTCCACCGAAATTACACAACAGAAATCAAAATAACACCAGAAAAACAATAAAAATGAAAAAGCTATGTGACTTCTCAAAATGACAGAAAACGAAACCCATCAAACGACAAATCACTGCAAACATTTAAGGGGGTACGATTTCCATACAAACTTAATTTACACAACTATAGGCGAATAAAGTATTAATGTACACTGAAATAGCTGTAATAGACTTTTACAGTGGTCCTTATTACCGGCCAGTTAAATAAAGTTGGAGTGTCAGCCGTTTGTCGTGGCAGTCGGGGCTTCAGAAAAAAAACTAACAGACTTTTACGACTATTTTGAGACATATGTTTTAAGCTCATTCACGTATTCAATGCCGAGTACCCGTTAGAAAGAATGACGAAAAAATTACTTTTTTTGGTTTTTTATTAATATTTCTGGCCGCTAGAACGTGTTTTAAAAAGAAGAAGTGACTAGGATTCCTCAGCGATCCACCTGTCAAGCAAACGGACTTCAGAAAACTCTTCTAAAACGGGGGACAACGTCCGCCTACATTTTGGAGCCTTTGTAACAATAAGCGTATCGGAAAAGATTTAGTTGAAATTCGTAACACCTAAGAACCGGTACTCCTTAAATGTGGCAAGTCATTGTAATTTAGATTCACTACGCAACGGTTAGAAATAAAAAATAACTGTCAAAAATGTTGTGAGTTGATATTTCTGTTCTCATAAAATATCAAACCAAGTTTCTTATCATGTTATAAGAACAATTAAAATAAAGACACCATTTCACCCGTTGCAAATAAAGAAAGAGCAAGATAAAACATTGTCGTTTAGTGAACAGTCGAGAATAGAATCGAGTACCAGTCGAGAACTGCTGATAGCCGTACAATAGTTTTCTCACAACTTTTCAATCGACAGATAAGAGGCTTGCGGACGTCTCTCAATATTTATTTACAGCATTGTTCGCAATAAATTGCAATGTTTATTTATTCAATAGCTGCTTGGTTGCTATTATAATAAGCTAGGTGATTATTGAAATGGCTTTGTTTGAACGTTTCTCGGCGTCGATTGTTGAACGTTTTTCACAGTAGCGAGGTAATTTTATTGGACTTTCTTAAATTTAGGAGGTAAGTTTTTTTAATGTAGGTAAGTATTAGTAGCGTTATACGACAAGCATAGAAAAACAGGAGTTGGTATGAGTACTTACTAACAAAAACAAGACAGAAACTTTCCTAAATACCTACTTTTTCTGTTGAAATAATGCTTATTAAGAAATACCTGATTAATTATTATTAATAATATATTTATTATTAATTTATAACTACTCTGTACAATTCTTCCTTTAAGTAACTCAACACTAGAGGTTGATAGAGATTTGTAGGAAAGTCGTACACCTACGAAACTTCAAAAACAGGATAAATTTAAAGTAATTTACGTACTTTCCTGCTTAGATATTAAAATCCAGTTCTAAGCAGGGTGTGTAATGTGTATTATGTAGGTACACAAGTCAAAAGGTAAGCCTGGGCCTAAGCCTCGTCTACTTAATCATTCAACAGTTCTAATTGCTACCTTTAAAACTTGAATCACTCTGTGAAAAGCTGAAATATAAGGGCTTAGAAACAGACATATTTTATTTTATAAGGTTCTTCTCTTATTCGAGAACAATGCTCAAGTATTACTGAATAAAAGCAAAGAATACTGAATAGGTTTTCATTGAGGAGGCTCAATTATTCTGGGTGTTATATTGTTTTCTCAGTATGTATTTACAAAATAAATGTATATTAGTATTAAATCAGCTATCTGGTTCCCATAGTACAAGCTCAGTTAATCGGGGCTAGATAGTGTTGTGTGGATTATCCTCAATATTTAATGTTTTTTAATTCAGATTTGAGTTTGTTGTGTTTATTATTTGAGTGATGTTTATTAATTCATAAAGCAAATTTATTCTTTTACAGTGATTTGTTCCTGTGTTTTTTTGCTGTTGTCACTGAGAAAATATAGCAATCTATTCCTACAAAATACTAATTTTATAGTAGGTACCTATGAGAAGAAAAATAAAATAAAGTAGTCAATAACAGGTTACGTAAATCTAGGTAGCAAAAACCCCAAAATATTAACTAAGTCAAATGATATTAAAACGTACCAATTGCACGCGGTTTTATCTCACTTTAAACGACTTGCTTGAAATTTAAAACGTTTCGGGGTTGCCACCTAAATGGTTTATGTGCTTTTTTATTAGCCGTGTCCTCACCTAGCCTTTATTGCCACCTGGGTTCTTATGTGGCACAATTTTGTGGATTGCGTTACAAAATAAAGGATAATGTTAAAAAGGGATGCATTGTTTAAATGTAATGTGTGATTTTACAGGCAAATTATGCAATCAGGATTCAGGTCAAACGTTTTGGAAAATAAATGGTTTGCAAAAAGGTAGAGACGCTCTGCCTGAATAAAATGAAACAGTGTTATTTTTAAATAATCCTACTTCAAATTTCAGTTACAATAATGCAGGTACTTCAAACCATTTTGATAAAACAATATATAATGTGTTGGGATATTTTTTATATTTTTATTTTGGATGAAACAGGACTCCATTGCATCTATTCGCGACGAAATTATGTGAGTTTCATTTAATAAAATATTGATTATTGTAAGCTATTTTGGATTACAGAATAAAGCGATGGCGAAAAACTTTCATTTTCCTGAAAGGCTGTAAATTATTTATTATAATCTCGCCTCGATCACGATGGATCAAACTTACACCGAGCCACCGTTTCGCCATTAGGTTTTATGAATTTATAATGAAAATAAATAAATTAAACGTGTGTTGTTGTTCAAAAAGTAATGATTTAAGCAGGCTGAAAATTATCCTGGGTTTTGCGTTTGAGAAGTAGAGAATATTGTTTTACGAACAAAAGTATTTATGCAAACAATTTTTTGTATGCTCTGAGCATTTTATTCCAGTAGTATTTATAAAAACAAATGTACAAAAATAAGCTTAACGATATGAGCTTAAGCATTATTTAAACTATGCTTGAAAAGTCAAAAATTACGATCAATAAGCAAAATAAATAAATTAAAATGAATGAATACAAGAATACACAGTTTTGCATCGCATAGCTTAACCTATACCTAAACTAAAAAATAGAAATATTTAGTAGGTACCCCCAACTCAGCATAGTTTGTACTATGGGAACCTGATAGCTGACGGAATTCTTACAGATACTTTGCATATTATATTAATAAATATATATTGAACATTCCAAATGATACGTTACTACATAATTATGAATACATACACTATGTCTTTTAAGCTAAACTTGGTGGGAACCAAACCCATAACGTACATCATAGAAGGCAGCTTGGCTAATCAAGCATAAATGTAAAATAACTTTACGTTGTCATTAAAAACAACTAATGTGTGAAGAAGGCATCTCCAAGTTCCATGAATAGGTAATTATCCAAATTACGATGCTGCGTCTGTTAATATGCCCCAGATATCGAATAATGGTGGACCTCAATCTAATTGGGTAAATGAGATCGATAATTAGGTTGATTAACTAGGTAGGAATATCTCTTTGCATAGTCAAAGGACTCTTGATGATATAAATGGTTTAAGAAATATGTTGTACAGTAAATAAATATTAGCGAATTAACATTGGCTAATTCGCTTAAAATATTTGATTTGATTGTGATTTCTCTGCGTAATTTGTCTTCTTTTTAAAAAGCAACGTACAATGCACCAAGTTACCATAGACCACCATACCACCATACCATACCACCATACCATACCAGAGTTACCATAGGTTTAGTTGACCATATAGGTACTAGCTTCGTTATTTCCTTTCATTTTGTTGCTAGTTTAACTATGTAATATCTATTGTTTTACAAATTTGAATAGTGGTGCCCCCTACGATTGCCAACCGTCAAATACAAACTTTTTGTCAATTTTAACGTCATCATACATATTCCAAACTTTGCCGAGCTGGAAACCCTGTTTCAAACTATGGAAAATTTAAAACAACAGCCAGCCAAGCCAACACAAGTCCTTTAATAATTCCATTCATATAATGTTTCACATCTACAGTGAAATAAAAATCGTTTTTCCGTGCACGAAACAAAGGCAGTGGTTTCTATACGTAAGGAGAAAGTCAATATTTCGATTCCGTTACAATTGGGATTGAAAATTTTTCAATTCCATAAAGCATTCAAAAGTGTACTATGTGAATTACTTGTATGCAGGGATGAAGCAAGGGCCGGTTAAGAAACAAGCCTATATTCACATTCTACATTGTATAAACGGTGACGTGAACCGAACAATATGAACACAGTCCAAACTCTACGGGGTTCACATAAAAATATTTTTTTTAATTTCTTTTGAGTGATTTATTTTATAAACCGAGACAAAGATCTAGGCATCGCCTGTGTTGTCTTTTCTGTCTATGATCCTAAATCAATAAACGAACACGTGAACCGAACAATAAGGACACAGTCCACACTCTATAGGGGTTCACATAACACAGATTTTACAATTTGCTTGCGAGTGATTTCTTTTATAAACCGAGACAAGAAATCACTCACAAGAAAATTGAGATCTAAGCATCTGCGTTTGTGACGTCTGCCTTCTAAATAATTTATTAATTTAATTGCTTGAAATGACATCATCAAACGATTAGGTACTTCCTTCTTGCAAATGAGTTATTTCCTTATATTGCAGAAATCGACTTAAATAATATCAATTACTACGACAATAATAACATAGAAAGCGATTCACATTGACATGTCAGTAGATAAATGAATGTTTCTTAGTATTAGAGGAGGGCGTATTACACCCTTGATACGACTCTGCACATGCTTTGTCAAATCGACTGCGCATACCGATCACGATACCTTTAGCACTGTTTCTCATGTGGTCTTATTCCTAGTGAACTAGATTTCAATAGTCTGTTTAGCAAGATAGGGAGTTGAAAATTTTTCTTCTGCACCACTTGGGTAATACTACTTACTTAGTACTTGGTGAGCGGGCTGGTTTCCGCAAGTAGGCCACTGGTGGACCTCTTTTGCGCGACGGGTGGTGGTCTTGCTAGTTCAACCACCCAATGTCCTCCACTGGCTCATGTGCCACTTGGCACATGAGCCAGTGGAGGACATTGGGTGCCGCAGCCAGTGCCCTGGAGCTAAGACTAATTTCAAGTGCAATTAATTTCAAGTTCTTGAGGTTGGAACTGCTTCTAATTAGGTTATGATAATTCATCATCATCTTCCTGCCCTTATCCCACGCGTAGTGGGGTCGACACAATAGTACATTGTTACCTGAGTGTTGAAAGTCACGTTTTTTGAGTCCCGAGACGGGTTTGGCGCCAGAGCGTCAGCGAGGGCGCCAATGGAGCTTGAGGGACTTAAAAGACTTTCACCCGAGGTAAACACTGTGCTTTTCATTACGAATACAAGGAAAGTAAAAATAAAAACATGAAAGAAAAATTTGTGAAAATGAAGATTGAATTGCCGCCTTCCCGGTTTTTTTTTTCGTTTTCTCTGGCGGGCCTTCGGCTACGGCTCGCCAGCATTATTCAGCCATTATTTTCATTCTCATAATTTAAAAAATGGTAAATTGTTTGCTCAAATCTATGTTATTTTAAATAAATAGTTGAAGCTATATATTAATCAAGTAATTTAGAAGATATATTATTTATTTAATACTATCTTTATGTTATTTAAATTTTAATTTTACATTGCGCTCTAATTAGACTTTTTAAACTTCTTACCGTTTTAATGGGTTTCCAACCTACTTGCTGAATAAAAAGTTGGAATTTGGTTCAACGACCTCCTTGCAGTTAGAAAGACTTTAGAAAGTTGGAACATGGTTGAATAAAATAGAACTTGTTTTTTTTATAATTTGACAGCTGTCAGTAGAAAGCGATTCTCCCTAGGGCTGAAAGTTTTACTTTCAATTAGGCCCCTCAGGCAACTTCAGACCTACTTTCAGAGTATGAGCAATGAAAAATGTTTTTTTCTTTCACTCACCTCTATCATTCATCATCTCAGTGCTGACTCCTTTCTTGCTCATGTCATCTTTGACGCAGTCCATCCATCTTTTCTTTGTCTTGTTGACCTCTTCTTCTATAACCACCATCCACATCTATACATCCATATCTAACACTTTTCTCGTAATATGACTTTCATACCTCCGCATGACATGCACAGCACATGTCATGCTAACCTATTACTCCTCATCTTGTCCGTCACTGGCAAGGTAGACTAAAGTTATAAATAATCAATCATATATCAATTACGAAAAACCATGTTAAAAATATATAATAATGTAGACAAAACATCCCGCCTCATAGAAAGCGGTTACCGTGTAGACGCTTGCTATACTAATTAATATAAATCAATGCTATGGTTACTCAATGTATTGGAGCTTTTGGCCTGAATAGCTCGTTTAACAAGAGGTCGAGTTTCAGACCATTTTATTTCCGAATGAACAAAACACAATTTAAGTTTGTTTTTGCTGTAATATGATTGTTTGTGTAACCGAAACTGTTCCGGCTTCTGAATTAAGAACTATGAATTTTTTTCACGTTAAATTGATGCTTGGTGAAGGTGGTTGGTGGTTTGATTGTTAACAAACTTCCCGCTTATAGAAACTTTTGAAAATTCTGAGTTTGCTTACCAAAATTGCAGAGGAGTCGCGATTTAATGCTTTGCTATAGGCGATGGTTACCACTTAACATCGGGTGGGCCATATATTTGTTCCATCAGATCGTTTTATAAAAAAAATAGCTTCTTTATAAGACAAAAAGACGACATAGTATAAAGGGATAGTAATTTTTACCTTCCGTGTAATTTTTAAGCTAACAACCAAAAAACCGTAGCGTAACAGTAACCTCAAATTCTACAGCATATTATTTTATAAAGACATCACAAAAGTTTTAAATCTCTATTTTTAGAAAGAGCTAAGATAAAAAGTCAGCAACCAACTGAGCAGAAGGCAATACAGTCTTTAATTCCCAGATTCCAGGCACTTAATATGGAAGTGAGGAAGCCCGACTGGACTCAGGTCGCTCCCAATCCCCGTGGATTTAGTTTACGCAGGGGCGGTGCAAGGAAGGGACGCGAAACAGTAACGCACCATTTTTTACCATTGGACTAATCCAGATCACAATAGAGAGTTTGGCTATACCGTTTCGTGCCGATTGTGGGCTTTTTAATGATGGTAGTTGAAACCATAATTTGACAGTAACACGTCTAGTTCAATAGCTTTATTACACATCTAACTGAAGTAAATTACCAGACCCTCAAAAGTCACATAGAAAATAACCATAAAATCATCTGTTCTGTAGAAGTCGAGCGTAAACATTATTTGTCAATTGTCATACTTATAATTAGTGTTGCCCAAATTCAGTCTTGGTCTTGCAGTCTTGGTCTTGTTCTTGCGTTTTTGCAAGACCAAGACCAAGAACAAGACCGCGTATTTTTAGCAAGACCAAGACCAAGACTGACCGTGCAAGACTTGAGCAAGAACAAGACATAGCCTGCAAGACTCTTGCGTCTTGCAGCTAGGACTTAGCGCTATTTCACTGAGTAGTTAGGTGTAACAGTTCGGTGTATAGGTAGGTACGCTTAGGAATTCTATGAGACGCAAAAAACTGTATCAAAGAATATGAAAAACTGGACCTATGCGCATTACGACTAATACCATAAACATAGCGAATAAAAAAATATCTATTAAAATCAAACTGAGTGCATGCATAGTTATGTTTTAACCATCGGCACTTTGATAATGCGGCATCAATAGTACATTGTTACCTGAGTGTTGAAAGTCACGTTTTTTGAGTCCCGAGACGGGTTTGGCGCCAGAGCGTTAGCGAGGGCGCCAATGGAGCTTGAGGGACTTAAAAGACTTTCACCCGAGGTAAACACTGTGCTTTTCATTACGAATACAAGGAAAGTAAAAATAAAAACATGAAAGAAAAATTTGTGAAAATGAAGATTGAATTGCCGCCTTCCCGGTTTTTTTTTTCTTTTTCTCTGGCGGGCCTTCGGCTTCGGCTCGCCAGCATTATTCAGCCATTATTTTCATTCTCATAATTTAAAAAATGGTAAATGTCAAATCTATGTTATTTTAAATAAATAGTTGAAGCTATATATTAATCAAGTAATTTAGAAGATATATTATTTATTTAATACTATCTTTATGTTATTTAAATTTAAATTTTACATTGCACTATCTTATTAGACTTTTTAAACTTCTTACTGTTGTAATGGGTTTCCAACCTACTTGCTGAATAAAAAGTTGGAATTTGGTGCAACGACCTCCTTGCAGTTAGAAAGACTTTAGAAAGTTGGAACATGGTTGAATAAAATAGAACTTGTTTCTTTTTATAATTTGACAGCTGTCAGTAGAAAGCGATTCTCCCTAGGGCTGAAAGTTTTACTTTCAATTAGGCCCCTCAGGCAACTTCAGACCTACTTTCAGAGTATGAGTAATGAAAAGGTTTTGAACTTACTTCTCAAAGAAATTTGCCGCTTTTCGGAAGTACATGGTTATGATACACGCGCCGGCGGCTTCTTTTGAAATCTAAAACAATCGTTGCCGCCACGCCGAAATCATAACATTTGTGACACTATTTGATTGCCGCCATAGGGCGTAGGTATACTCATGCAAAATAATTTCGAATTTTTTTAAGAGTACCTACAGGTGTTCCAAAGAATAAATAAGTTTCAGAGTGCTTAGAATGAAAATGAATACATTATACTGATCACGCAAGTAGTATTATGATTAGGATAAAATGGTAAGGATAGGTAGTAGATGTCATATTAATTCATTCTAGTAAGTATATATTATAATATTGATTACTTATATGGTTTTAAACTAATTACTTAGGTACTATTATTGTACATTTAGTCATTATATTTCTTAAGTTTTTACAAGAAAAAATATGTTCCAATTCTAATACGTTTTTCTAAGATTTAAAGTAAACTTTAATAAATAGTAATAGACTAATAGGTAATTGCAAGACTTGCAAGACTCTTGCTGCAAGACCAAGACCAAGACCAAGACTGGGAGCGCAAGACCAAGACCAAGACCAAGACCAAGACCAAGACCAGGTGTATTGGCGCAAGACCAAGACCAAGACTGGCTAAGTCTCGTCTTGTTCTTGCATATGGGCAACACTACTTATAATGGTTCTATAGCAGTCATTTAGCTTAACAAGCCGCTAAGTCTGTTGCCATCTCTATTTGTTGACATGAACGTGACAGTGACATGAGATTTTTAGCAAGCCGCCAAGAAGTGCCCGGCATTATGAATGAAGGGGTATGTCTCAAAATGGGAATCAATTAGGTACCTAAGCATTATCACTCCGTTTAGTAAAAGAATGGTTGGCTCGGAGACGACCTGATCGTCAAAGCGGTGTTTAGTTGAATTACTTTCGTGTCCAGCTCTACATGGATAGTCCAAGAGTTTGGCCACTTCTCCAACTTCATCCCACTGGAAGTCATGAATACATAATTATTTCTCGGCTATTAATATTTTTACCAGCCGCACCACGTTGATTGCCTTCTGAATTTATTACTATCTCTGAGATAGGCCATTTTCGTATTTATTAAGAGCACCTGCCAACCTCATGGAGTGCGAGTAAAATATGAGGTAGCGGATTTTGCTAATAGAATATTTTATTTCGCTCATCTATAGTCTATGGGCTAAGCGGCTTTGTGGAAATAAGGGAAAATTCGTGTGTGTTTTCGCGCTTCGCATGACGAAGAAAGCTCATTATAATTTTATGTTCATTTTAAGATGTGTGTACCTTCGCCCTGTGTGGAAATGGATGTGGATAAATAATAGAAGATGGGGGTTTCGATCTTACTTATTTTAGCTCTTTTTTTGAGTTTGTTTTGATTTAAAAACTCAGAATTGTAAATAAACTTAGCAGCAGGCCGATCATGTATCGGCCAAAAGATAAATGATGGGCCTGCTGTTGATGTTTTAATAGTAAATGCATAAAGCCATTGAAACTGAATAGGCTTTTAAGCAGTTCCTCCATTAATGCCAAAGTTGGACTATAAGCGCAATATCAATTTCAGCAATATTCATGACGTAGAACTAGATGATGCTCTTACGGAGAGGCGTATTGCTAAGTAGGACACTCAACTACAGGACGCCACGTAATATACTCAATAGCCTCTGACAAAGTAGATAGAGTCTGTTCAGAAAGAGAACCGTCGTGGCCAAATTGAGAACTAACGTTTCGATTTTTATATGGCAGCTCATCCCTTTCTTTCTGTCAGCATTTTGCACCATAAAAATTAAATAAAGGAATAGTACACTAGTTGTGATAGGATCAAAACGCAACAGACGCGCTATTGTATTCCCCACTAAACAAAAAAGGCGATTAAGCACAGCAGCGCCCTCCGATCCCACGACGGTTCTCTTTCTGAACAGACTCCTACCTATCTTTTTAATAAAAACTTTTTTAATGATATAGTATGTTTATACCTACATTTAGATACTCGGCTTGTAAAGTATGTGAAGAAAAATATTATGCATAGAAGCACCAAGTACCAAATAATAACGCAAAAACCAACTAGCGACATGCGAATAAATTTTTTGTTTGCATTTTTCTTTGCAAATATTATCCACACAACACTATCTAGCCCTAAACTAAGCAAGCATATTGGAACCAGATGGCTTGAAAAATTCTCCTCTAAAAGAGATCGCTTTTAGTGATAGGACCACCCATTGTATTCTACTTTGATGTTTTTCTGTATTCTTTTGGTAGTTTTATTTTATAAAATATTTTCTATATATTCTATCTCTCTCTTCTTCCTGCCCTTATGCCACTTTATGTGGGGTCGGCACAACATGTCTTCCATCTACATTCTCCTCTGTCAGCCAATAAGTCAACTGTCTATCTATCTTCTACAATATTTGAAAAATCCAATGATGACTTATTATAAAAGTAAGTAGAATCGCAAGGATCATTTTGAAACGTCTTAAAGCTAGATGAGTCTAGGTGCCAGTTTAGTTCCATGCGACCAAGCCTAGAAGTACAGGCAACAAACTACGGCTTGGTTTCTACCTTTTTTTTATATGATCCTTGTACAAATAAAAAAATTGGTTGTCTGTAAAGTCGGTTTACTGACGATAGTTCAACGTGACAACGTCATACAGCTGCCCACGCGGACGCATCGCCCACTCAAGTAGGAGAGAGACAGATGTCGAACGCTGCCGGACGCGGAGGCCGATTGTGCCTCTTTGTCGCTCGTTCCGCGCTCTCGCTTGCACTTCAAGCCTTAAATGGAACGCCTCAGAGCGAGGTAACGCCGCATGAGTCATGTTTTTTCGTGCGTGCAGCCGGCTCTGTCGAATTATAAGACGTTGTCACGTCAAAAATAATAGAAAGAAACAGTGAAAGGGTTGTCCAGTAGCTGATCAGTGCAGATGTAGCTGTTATTGGTTTGGCAGTATGGATTGCCAGTGTACGTTCGCTGATAAACAGTGTTTATTAAACACGGCGAGCGCAAATGTTTGTGGATTGCTCTCATTACCGGGATGGGTCGCTAATATCAGCGGATGTTGTGCAATAGCCGACTTTGTACTGATATTGGGCTAATATATGCTCTTACCAATCTGCACTTTTAGGTGGCGGTCACATCTAGGCTATAAGGATACGTGCCAAATATCGCAGTTTATTTGCCTTACCTTTTTTTATACAACTAGCTGATAGAACAAGCCTATAAAAAAGCATTGCCTCGTAGGTCACGCAAGTCAGGAACGTGCCCTCTTATGCAGCTCCCTGCGTCCATCAATTTGAGGCATACAGAGGTTCAGCCTCACGTGCCAGTAATTTCACCGACACCCACACCCTTCAAACCGAAACACAGCAATACTGCTTCACGGCAGAAATAGGCATGGGTGGGCAACTACTTTTACCTACTACCTTTGGTAGTTTTAAATCATAAACTTGAGTTTTTTGTTTTAGATCCCAAATAAATGTTTTACTTTCTTTCTTCCTTTCTTACGTACATTTATTAAAAATAATAATAATGCATCATCATACTGCACAGTGATCGCAAATGATTATTCTTTTGTCTTTTGTATTTAACTAAGAATACTTATTCAGAGCAAACCCGAAGGTTAAATTCACAGAATCATAAAAGCCCATTATTACCGATTTGTAGGAAAATTGTAATACATTCTACTGAAAAGTAAAAACTAAAACGAAGCAATTAGAGTAGTTTCCAACTCTCACATTAAAATCACACAGAGTAGCATAACTCCCCTGGCATACCTGGTTCCATGTTTAATTAGGTGGGAACAAATACGTACGCTGAACAAATGGCCTGAGGATCTACTCCTTTGTCCTTTTGATGTATTTCGCAACTTTCTTGCCCCAAACGACTTTAGGACCGCGTTTCGCTTTTATTAATTCTACTAAAGGGTGAGGAAGAAATAACAGGAGCGCGCATAATTATAGTGCCTCAAAGAATCTATCCGCTCCCAGTCTAGTGGGTTTAACTTGAATAATTGTGGTAATTGTCTGTATGCGATGAACGAATTTGGAAACAGACGATTTTACACACCTTAAATTTTGATAATTTATAAGCAAATAATACCGGAAGCTTTCTAACAGTAGATGCAATTATAAATAAATAAATCATTTGACATCCACCTATCAGATGGACTGACGACATTGTTAAGATCGCGGAAAGTCGGTGCATAGAATAAATCGGCTCAGAATCCTTTTTCCTGGAAAAGGGAAGGGGAGGCCTATGTCCAGCAGTGGACTTCTTCAGGCTGATGATGATGATGACATTTTGGACACCATCTAGCCCCAAACTAAACAGAACTTCTACGATGGGAACCAGATACTCTGGTATTGCAGGTGTCCATAGGCTACGGTAACCGCTTCCCATCAGGTGGGCCGTATGTTTGTTTGTCAACTTAGTAGTATAAAAAAAAAAAAAAGTTAGCTGATATAATACGTTATGCATATAGCAATACTTACGCGACTTCGTCCGCGTTAAGCTTTTTCCATACAATTTTAAATAACTTGATAAAATTATTTCAAAAGCGTGTTGTTTAGTTTTTTTAACTTTTATTATTTATTTATTTGAAGTCAGTTAAATCTAGTAGGTAATCTATCTATTAATCTATCTTTTTTTGCCCAGTTTCCATTCCCGTATTTGTATAGGTTATTATTATTCTATAGCAAGACGTTGATAGCATAACTAGTTTAGTTTAGAGAGTAGTCCTCGGGCGGTTCACCTCTAACATAGCTTTGTAAAATTACGTTTCAAAAGTAAACCCAGTTTAATTGAAATATAATACAGCACTAAAATAATGTAAGTTTCCTTTATTTATTTTGCAAATGAAGTCCTTTTAAAGATAATGGACGAATAATAAAAAACGGGCATGTGCAAGTAGTAAAATATGATAAAAAATATTTGAATAGGTAGGTAGGTAGGTAACCATAGTTATTTTATTAACATGGTATCCTATCCAAAACCGATTTGATACTACCGGATTTGATCACCGATTTGATACTTACCCTGATACTATGTAATATTTGCCATTTTTTTTCGAGAGGGATTTTTGTAGAGGAGTAAAAAGACTAAGTGCCATAACTAAAGACTAAGGGGCCCCATGACGAAAATACTTAAGGTTTCCTCGTTACATTTAGTAAGCAGGGATAAATACAACCTGGAATCAGTGAGCCATGCATAGACGCATTAAACAAGAATAGACATGAATGGCTTTTCATTCAAGTAAACCCGTGCAAAGCGTGCGGTTAAACCAGCGGCGTCGCCGTATTGTAAACAAAACAAGGCCAAATCAGCGTTCGAAGTCATCAATCAATCGTTAATCCAACGATGCAATATCCATAAAATGAATCGCGAGGCAGGTCGGTAATTCTGGCAGAGCGAGCCGGCGACAATGCCGCAATCGGACCACCAATCTGCATAATGGATTGCTCAGCCGAACGCGTCGTCCGGTCGCGTTCGCGCCGCTCGGCTGTCAGTGTTGCAAGAAGCAGCAGTTCAATAAGGCTCGCATCCAAACGAAAAACATAATTAATTTTGGTAAGAAGTATGTAGCAAGTGTTAGAGTAAAAATGCTGAACTGATGATTTTTTTGTTATTCGTTGTATGAAGTGAGGACCCCAAGCCCCTCTTGGGGTCCTCACTTCATAGTTTTCGTCCAGTCAGTTTGCACTCGTAGCCCGAGTTTGAAAGACGTGTCGTGCCTAATTAAATCATATTTAATACAATTTAGTATAGGATCCCTAGAAGAAGGACCTTCACCGAGCTGGTTATTTAATGAAACGTATTTTATATTTAATTAAACATGCCAATAAATATATTCTATATGGGTTGCCTATCAAATTTCAGTCCAGGATATGATTAATTAACAATTAAAAAAAAATTAATGTTTTTTTAACTTTCCACCGGTTTGTTTATTAGACAAATTCTATACCAATCGAAAGTATAGACCCCATAGAATATGCAAACGTTAGGTTGCCTATTTTTTTCCGGTCACAACTCTCGGGTAGCCAGGTATAAACAGGAAAATCGATACTAGCATTTTGCACCGGTATATTTATTGAATAAAAATACTGGGGTCTATACCTTCGATTGGTATAGAATTTGTTTAATAAACAAACCAGTGGAAAGTTTAATTTTTTTTTTTTTAATTATTAATTAATCATAATTATCCTGGACTGAAATTTGATAGGCAACCCATATAGAATATATTTATTGGCATGTTTAATTATATAAAAAAATACGTTTCATTAAATAACCAGCTCGGTGAAGGTCCTTCTTCTAGGGATCTTAGACTAATTGTGCTTTTATTGAGTTTTCACAAGATAAATCATAGTAACAATAACGTTGCTGTAACTTTAGGTTTCACGTGGGTTGAGAGCACTCAGACTCTAATTATATTGTTTTATTTACCTCCTATTTTGGGGAGGCCTTCACTCTTCGTAATATTAAATACCTATTTTTATCCTAGATCGACAAAAACTAAGGTAGGAACTTCATTTGCTAATCCAAGAAATTTATGAATCGATATAAATAAATAAAATATAAACATAATACAAATCCTACATGGCAGCATTCCACGCGTAGGCGTAGGCGTGACACATTTACACTGACGCTTTTACTATTTTTTTTATCTCTGTCCTCTTTTTTTCTGGTTTTATAGGTAAGCATTATTTCTTGTCGTGTACAGTTTGTTTGAATAAATGCTTTTCTTTATTTCTATCTATCTATACAGGGTTATTCATTATTAGCTGCAAATACTCAGGAATTAGGTTCAACAAATAGAATAAAAAATATTTATGAAATTATTTGTTTTAAATTTGATCAAAAAATTTTTCAAGTTTTTGTATCAAAATTTTATTTTTATTAATTTCTTTACGGCTATTGCATAATGATTGCCATGGAGAACAGGACGATGACCCACCCAGGCGGTGACTGAACGCAGAGTGTCGCTCACGGCGCGCGGGCACGGATCAAAGGTCAAAATAGGTCAGGCGCCAATGATTCCTTTATCGATTTTCTCGGGATTTTCATAACAAAACTTAAAAAAAATCATTTCATAAATATTTTTCATTTTATTTGTTGAACCTAATTCCTGAGTATTTGCAGCTAATAATGAATAACCCTGTATAGTATTTAAGTAGGCTCGAAAAAGAAGAAGTAAAAGTAAATGTAGATACTTAGTAGTAACTGTTTTCTTTTTGTTAAATTGCAGTGACTCATTGATAATAGCGCTAGATTTAGCCTAAAACAGACAGCTGGCATCCCTATGGGCTCATTCAATTGCCGCGGTCGACGATGTGTCGCCCGTTATTACTGAATACGGATTCATAATTTCTCAGACCAACATAGAAAGGTTAACTTTTTCTGAATTCGGAGCAGTTTATCGAGTCTTTCGTAAACCATTTTTTTAATTCTTTTTGAGGATCAATAAAGGACAATGAGGTAGTTAGAGTTTAAAACAATAATTATTTTTGAACTGCAGTCTAAGCTTAAGGTATTGTAACGCCTCGCCTCCAGCCAGCCTCCTTGCCTGCCAAGCCATGCCAGCCATCAAGCCATGCCAGCCATTAAGCAACGTCAAGCCAGCCATAGCTAAGCTTGCCAGCAACAATGGAGTCGTCGCTCATGGGCACGTTAGACCTAGGGTGGGGGAATTTCCCTCTCCGTATAATTTTTTTTCGAATGGACTAAATCACAGAACAACAGATATCCGACTAAATGCAGGGGCTCAATTCTAGACCAGTGACTTTTTTGTCACGGTAGATAAATATCACAAGAACTGTCGAATTCACTAAGGAAACTGACAGTTCTTGTGATATATACTAATCGACTAACGATTATTGATTTAAATAAGCCAAGAGATCATTTTGGGCATTCATTCTGTACCTAGCTCTAAGCCGAAGTTCAGATTAAAGTTTACTATTCGATTACCAGTTTTTATTATTCTACCTGTTTTAGTTTAAAAGCCTTTATTACATGATGAGTTGGTCTTGTTTCGACAGTATTGTCCAATAATATCATAATGCTAGTTCTAAAACCGTGCCTAGTAAATTATGCTGAATTGTGTGACAGCAGGACAAACAGACAGTTTAGCATTTGAGTGGGACATTTCAGACATGGCCCTGGAGACTTCAATATTTGACCAACTATTTTGACAAATTGTAATAAGTTATTTATGGCCGAATACTTGTTTTTACTCAATTATTGTATTATTTAGTATGTAATGTATACTCGTATAATCTAATTAAGCATGTAGTTAGTAACCCACGCGTAGCAAAAAGGTCTACTACCAATTTATTTGGAAAATTGATAAGAAAATTATGCTTGAAAAACTTTTTTCAAAAACTGATACGGTATTAAAAAAAATATTTTTCACATCTATAATTGGAGTGAGAACCTCCTGCTTTATGAAAAAAGCTTGTTTATTTGATTGAAAATGTATTCATAAAGCATCCTATCCTTGAACTTTGCAAACACTACGGGAAACAGATAGCTTCTGTTTCCTACAAATCGACCACGCCCTGCCACAATTTACCAAGATGCTCACCTGCCTACTCAGCGAGTAATGAAAACAAAGAAGGCAAGACATAATGGTGTTCGTTATAATTTATGAGTGTGTAGTAAATCTTTAGTCGGCAAGCCAGGCTCAGACTAAGCTAGGCTCATATAATGCCGTTCGTCTTGGAGTCCCGCTGGGATTGCAGTTTTCTGATGCGCTCTGGTATAGGTGCTAAAACTAAAATACACTCATGACTTTTTTGAGATGCACAGGATAAACAATTATGTTCAAGACAAACCCGTTATTTCCTTTAAAGAAAATGTTACTTCATATATCACAAGAAATAAATCATTTTAAAAATAAAAAGTTAATGTTATAGTTTAAATGTACAAAAAAGTGTTTTATCATAAAATATTTCAAGACGCTAATAGTTGGTTTGGATATAATTAAATAAATAAATAAATATTGTGGACAATTCACACAACACTACCCAGCCCCAAACTAAGCAGAGCTTGTAATATGGAAACCGGATAGCTGATATAATACTTGAACACATTTTTTTTTTTGTAAATACATACTTAGAATACAATATAACACCCAGACAGAGAACAAACATTTATGTTCACCACACAAATATTTGTTCTCGGTGGGGATCGAACCCACGACCTACGGCGCAGAAGGCAGAGCTACTACCAACTGAGCTAGAGGCCAGTCAACTCAAAACGGATACCTGTTTACGAAGAGATCGTCGATCCTTAGGAATTATAAATTTAGGATTTCTTTGTATTACGTTTTGCTTTTCTGTAGTACTGTCATCCCTCTAGAAGTCTAGAATTATTCGATAGCAATCTTTAGAAGCCCTTGTTTTTTTATTTGAAGGAAAACGGAAAAGAGGAAGGCCAAGAATACCTAAGTTACGTGAGTCATATAAAAGAAAGGTCGCTTTCATATCGTAAGTTTATTGAAGTCATTCCGCACTCGAAAGACTTCATTGGAGAAAACTGCATCAAAACCCCGACAAGAGCTAAGCTCTTAGATTTAAGAAAATTTTAAAGGGTTTGAAATTCCATTCGGCTAAACACTTTTGACGACCTTTAAAAGACCTGTAGTGCAAAATGAGTAAAAGTAATCAAATAGCTATCTCAAAAAGGTTCATCCAAAACTCGGAAGCCCTGCAATACAGTTACAATGTCAGTGCAGTAATTGGAATCCATGAGCACTGGCCATTTCTCGTATGAGCCGCCCCGCTCAATAGAAAAACACAATAGGTCCGGCACAATAGCCTCTATTCAATGCTCTTAAACGATCGCAGCCAAATGGAAATTTTAGAGTTCGGGAAAATATAGCGTTACTTGATTTTTTTGTAGTGCACGACCGATATTTCAGGTTATTGTTCTGAAGAGCTTGTGAACCTGTACGTTGGGTGAAACGTTGTATTGGTATTATTGGCAGTTCATGTTGGAGATTACAGAGCTCAGGTCAACAATCACAATCTTAATTAGTAGCGTTCTGTTCATTCTTCTTATCGCGTGTTACTGGTTCGAAAGCCAATTTTTATTTCATTCTTCCTTCTTATTGTTAACACTTGTTTATACTATTGCTATGTGACGTATAACTTAAACAGACTTGAATAAATAACTTTTGTTTTGATTTCATTTTGATTTGAAAGAACATTTTACATCTTTATATTTTGTTCAGCCTATTTGTTACTAGTGATGAATCCCAGCTTCAGGAGGATCTCAATTCAGTTGTATTTTTTTTTAATGTTTGTTATGGCTTATCTTCATCATTTATGAGCCGATTTGATAAAATATGTTTTTATCCGAAAGGTCTAAATGAGTCTCGAATTTTTTTTATCTCTGGCCAAATTCTCAGCAGTGAAATTCTCAAGTTTATAAACTTCACTTGTTTATTATAAAGTTTACACAGATAAGTGAATCTCTAGGCATACTACTATGAATGCCTATTATCCTGTGCCTAACACGAGGAACAATGCAAGAGAATTTGAGCTCATACGCGTAATAGAAATCCTCGACCATTCCCATTTCACAGTAATACGAATGCACGACTGCAATCAAGTGTATATTGGAAACACTACCTCGTAGCCACAGGTAGGTACTTTAAGTGCCGTGGGTATATTGCGTGGAGCTTGTATGGAGTTATGCAATGATAGTCTGGATTGGAGACTGTTTCAGTTTTCTGAGAAACAGTCACCATGCTAAAGCGGTACTGAGTGTATGTATCTCTAACTCGAAGTTATTAGATACATTTAAGGGGAGTATGAGAAAATTATAAACCATAGAAGATACAGGGGAACTGTCTTAAATATTGCTCACATGTAAGCATTCTGCGGTAGTGATCTCAGTGAAACGATGTCAAGTAATGCTGGCTCATACATACATAATTGACAGCTTTTGACTGAATGCCGCCGCAGAACGCTTATTTTGTGAAACTGTTTTTAGTATAGTTTTTTTTTTGGAATTCTATGAAAAGGTCAATGAAAAGGTGAAAACCCAAAGTTTGTGCAAGTGACGTTTTTAATAGTACATAGTAGTAATTTGTACTAGAGTATAAAGTACGTTTACCTCATTGTTCGATAAAAACATGGAAGGCTAACGTGTACTTCTCGCTCGCACATTATGACCCTGTGAGAGCTCACTGGGTTTTCGTACTTGGGTAAACTTTTAAGTAGGAAAACGTGTTGGGATCAAAATTTTTTTTATGCTCAACTGTGTGCAATCGGATTACACACAAGATCGTTACCCGTGATTTTTGAAGTGTTTTTTTATCTTTAAGAAGGTCAAAGAGCGAGAACTTGCATGTACAGTAGATATTCTTTTAGATATTCTGGAACTCAAGAAGCTTGCACTTTTAAACATTACGTTTATAAAATGTCCACGTTGTGACGGTCACTGTCTTTTAGGAAATGAAATCTTAGCATAATCCTACGGTCCTTGTGTTTCTACTTTGTTTCAGTATTCAGACGTCGTTAGGCTTTGTGGTAACCAGCACTGTGTACAGCGTGTATGACGATTTCACAACCTGAAAAATAATTATACATATCCTTAAACCAAGTAAATAGTGTATTGTGTCTTAAGGGGCCAAAATAATGTATTAAGGGGTAGAGCGTTTTTTTAATCAAGAGCTGTGTCTTATGGGGCCAAAATAATGTATTAAGGGGTAGAGCGTTTTTTTAATCAAGAGCAAAGTGTAGTATTCTAGGGTAGGATCCCAAGAGTAGCGAGGGATCTTAGAGTAGAATCCTGTACGTAGCGAGGGGCTCAAAGTACGTCAGTCGAGGTTAAATAATTTTGGTACCGTGTGGCACACACTGCTTTTCATTTCCTCTCTATGCCTCTATAAAAATATGCGAAACATAAAGTTTGTGCAAGGAGCTTCTTGAAAATTAAAAATAAAAAATATTTTTCTCTCGTTGTCGTGTAAGTCTTAAATTAAAATTAAAAATATTTAGGACACCTCTCGGGTAAAGCTCGGGCAAAAATCTCTTTACCGTTATAAAAGTATTGAGTGATAGCGGTATGATACAGCAGACTTGGGGCTGGATAGACCGCGACCAACGTTCCATGGCGATCAGCAACTGACGGCGGAACGCAGGAGACAGGGAGAGCCAGGCACTGTTGTACAGTGAGGTGTTCACCGAACGACTCTGAAAACATCGAAGTCAAAACTAATTGGCCGAGCGAGCGAAGCGTCTGAATTCTTTTTTTTCAGATCGTATTTTTCAACCGATCTCGGCAAACTTCTTGTACCTACTTACAGGTTATTTGAGTTTGTAGGCTTTATTTTGTCACCGGGAATTTTGTATTGGGACTTCCAAGGTTAACATATTGCTCATGCTGACCTAAAAAAACCTAGTGCGGGGGACCTCATGCTTGTGAATAGATCTCGGTTATTTGTCAGATTATACCAAACTTAACAAAATCATGGCACTCCAGAAATGCCGACAGAACTGAGGACTTAACCAATACCCCCCTCTTCCGACTCTCTCTGACTTTTGGCGAAATTTGACGATCTTTATCGAAGAAGTGTCGCGTGACGCTGACGAGCTCATTGGTTTTAACCTACCTACAAATGATCAAGCCCGCCGCCTACAGAAGTTTTAACTTCAAACATACCCTTCACCCTCTGTAGAGCGTGGGTTCAATTCCCATCGAGAATAAACATTTTGTGTAATGAACATACGTAATGTTATTTCTTTCAATGCTGAAAATTTACCTCAAACTCCAGTCGGTTTCCAAAGTAACAATATAAAAATATTTGCACTAACAAAATGACGAATAACACCACTAGAAACACAAACGGGAGCGAAGACACACTGACCTGAAAAATAAAAGTAATATCAAATCCTATTATATTTAGAGTATTGATAGATAGATACGATAATACGACCTGTACACCTTATACTTACTATAGTCATATCGTTTAATACAAAGCACACGGCAACAGCAGACGATAAAAATTGAAATGACATTGGCAAGTAAAAAATTGAACTAATTTCGTTAAGATACCTGTAAAAAAAGAATGTTAAAATAAATGTACACGTTTAACCTGTGTTGTTGGTATTTACATAATTAGATAGTCTTAAAATAAGCAACTTAATATTTTCGGGTTAAAATCTTTGTGAAGTTCTTCAAGCTAAAGATTAAAATTACCTAATTATGGTTAATTTTATTATGGTAATATTAAGTTGAAGAAAACTGTAGATTAGTAATAATACCCAATAAAAAAACTAAAAATGCATTTATATTTATTAATACTTACCTTCGATAACTTTACCTGAAACTGAGCCACATTTTACCATTTATGAAGTAGGCCCTATTTGTCGAATAAAAATATATCAGTCCTTTTTAACAAGCTCAATAGAAGAGAAGGTAATATCAAAGATTATTTTGAATGCTGGGAATATGTTACTCTATAGATGGAGAATTGAACTTATGATTAGTCCTAAGATGAATTACAATACTTACCACATAAGTTTTTCATATCCTTTAACGATAACAATGAAACGTTCACGAATGCTCTCGTTTTCCAAATCTCTGTACTGACAATTATTATTATCGTTCAAATAAGACGGATTCTCGTCTATTACAATATTTTCGAGTTTGTATTTGATTATTTTCAACTGAGTTTGGGCGTGTGCATAAAATGTCACAGTCAAAGTGTCCAAGGCGATGTGTCCGTAACCCATCCATAATATAGGACCACTTTCGAATAAAACTGATAAGCAGAACCTAAAAATAAGTGTGCTAAGTAAATGGGGATAAGTAAAGAATATTACTTTGAAATTATCATGTTGTTAAATTTTTTAAATAAATAAATATTGTGGACATTCCACGCAACACAATTCAAGCATTAAGCAGAGCTTGCACTGTGGCGATACTGACTCGCTTTCAATATTGTACAAATCATTACTTTGTACGAATTAGTTATTGTACTTAATAAAGACTTTTGATATCGTTGTACAAATTAGGAATTGTACGAATCGCTCGTTCGTACAACAACTCGTTTCGATGTTTCTACGTAACATATTGTTGTTGTCTCATCTTTTCTCTCCATATAAGAGAGAGAGACATATATGCAAAACAAACTGTTCAAACTGATCAAGTAAAACTACGACTTGCCCTTCTGAAACCACTTACATAGCCCAAGTGTCAGTTGAGAACGGTACATATGAAGGCACGACCTCCTTCGGATCATTGTATCTCTTTATGAAGAATGAGCTAGGCCACACCAGAGCAGCCATACACACGCTTAAAAGCATTAAACGGCACAGACGATGCATTTCTTCCTTGTTCTGCCGAAGCAATGATTGACCCTCTTTGTCTGATGTACGGAATGCGGGGTCATCTGCAAGAAAGTATGCTGAAGCGACTCAAAAATCAAATAAAAAAAACAACAGTTACTTATTTAACATCACATAGCAATAGTATAAAGGCCTGCGCACACCTAGTTCGTTGGCGGTAGCGATCAGTTTGCGCTGTCAGATTTGAGATTTGACAGCGATATTTGACAGCGTTTCACTGATCGCTACCGCCAGCGAACTAGGTGTGCGCAGGCCTTAAAAAAATGGCTGTCACTCAGTATAAATGCTTTAGTAGCGTGTGCTACTATAACGCTGGACTTCCGTTACGCTACTCTCGTATAAATAACCCATATATTAAATATAGAGCCTGAAAAGTGTATAAATTGTATACACTTTTCAGGCTCCGGCTGAGATACAGGTGCAGGTGGTTGGTTTGATTCCAGCAAGATTTTATCTTAGCTAGACTATTATGAAATATCTATTTTCTACACCCCTCAATTTATTTATTTCTACCTAACAGTTCAGTTGGTTGTTGCACTAGTTTTCTACTCTAAAAAAAAGTGGTTTATGCAGTGTCTTAAAAGCTTTGCACCCCATTTTTTTTGAGTGATTAGGCACCAAAGCTTGGTGAAGTGTGTGATTTTTATATTGCAAGTAAGGTAATGGTATACAGTAATCTTACCTCTCAGAAAGCTATTGAGCCTATCAATCCTTGATTTTTGATAAAATACAGTCCATACTTTCATCCACATATTTAACTGTGGCATCTCAAACATCAGGCAGTTCATTAACTTTTTGGTATCATGGTGGTTCTAAAAAATTTTCGTAAGCTTAAATGACAAAGTTATATGATAGGGAACATTAAAAAACTAAATACGTAGCAATTGGCAGCAGATTTAGCAGAATCGCTACGAGAGCTCTACGAGTCCTCTACGTAAGAAAATTGTGTAGCACTTAATTAAAATTCAAATTTTTGATCAATACAAAAATCGCTGTCACCTTGTTCTGCTTACCTGTACTGCGAAAATTATGTGCTGTGCATTATAAATGACCGGGAACAGAAATACCAGCGGTCTGTATATTTTATGAAATATCCGTTTGAATCCGCCTGTTGGTTTATTCAGCCTGTAATACCCGGCCCAGCCCAATATTCTGTAGACCGCTGAAAATGAATCAAACGGAAGGACCTTTTCGATGTCATCATTCATTCTCGTACACAAAATATTAAATAGCGGTTGGAAACGAGCGCTCGCTACTTGGAGGTTAAATTTAATGGGAATTTTGGTTTATAAAATCTACCTTATTTCCGATAATTGCTCGTCAGAAATAATTACAGAGATGAAGTCAAAAACGTAATTGGTTAATGAAATAAGCTGGTTAATTAAAAATTCAAATTCCAAGCTTACGTGGCCGTGTACTTAGTGCTTTTGCATAATTAAGTTTAAGTCGACCACACGTTGCGAAGGCAACCTAAGTTACATAAGTTACTAGCGCGGTCGGTAAGTATTATGGCTTGGCTACATAACGTGCCTCTAGCTTTTTATAATTTATAAGTGCTGTAACACCCGATTTCTAATAGGTAAACCCAATAGTAGGTAACGATCGAATAAACTCATACCTTTTCAAACGTTCCCGCCATTCAATTTGAAGCTTCCTTTCAGCGAGATAGTTTTTATATCAGAACATCGCCAAATGGCACGGCTCCGCATTATTTATTTTTTTTCGCACGTCGCCTTCGGCGCCGTGTGACAGGAACATCAGTCCTTCTGTCACAGTGTCCACAAACATATTATTTTATTATCACATGAGCTCGGAAGCATAATTTCTGTTCGTATTTACGCCAACTGGTTCGGGGTTGCCCGCTCAGTACGGTCCACACTAAGGGTTAGGTGAGTCGGCTTGACACCCAACCCCGAGAGCCCATTTAATTGTTTATACCTCCATATTATCCATCATTGAATACTTACTACGTCTCAAAATGCTTACGCGATTCCATATCCGAGCTTACGGTCTTGTTCATAGTAAAATAATGACGATCCGAGTTGGCGGTCGATATTGCGCAGTTGAGTTTAGGGTAACCGCAAACCGATAGCTGGCAACATGCCGGCGCGACGTGCCACAGACTGTCTATTGCGAATAGGAGTTTGTCGATCCGAGGGATTGTCTATTGATCGCCATCGAGTATCAAGAATCGATTATCCTACGAACATATTGCCATTGTTACGAGAATGTGCCCTGTTTTTACAGGATACAGGATTTTCAAAACGTTATGCATTCGTCCTAGACCTCCGTCCGCCTTTTCACGGCTGAATTCGGGCCGATTCGTTTGTTTTTTTTCCTCCATCGATTTCATTTGAAAATCGATTATAAGATCGCTAGCGCGAATCTCTCTACTCTAGTCTATGGTCTGGATTTTTGAAACAGCTGGCTGACAGAGAGAGCAACGACCCCTTGGAAACCGAATTGATTCTTCGTTATCTTATTTAACAGATTTCTGTCGATTTTATTGTCCCGTAGTGGATAAAAATATACCCTACGCATAATATTTAGCAGCCTCAAGTGAGTCGAATATTCCTGGAAGCGAGCGAGTTCAGTGTTTTTGTAAAGTGCCGATACTAAATTGTTCCCTTTTCTCGTGATCAGTAGAGGCCGTCTGGTAGCTCCTGGAGACTCCTGCCGCATACGGGCCCCAGGCTCTGAATATTGGCACTCGTCCCTTCGGCAAGGGAGCACCGATTGTCACTCCCCGTGGTCGAAACTTCGGCTGAAGGACCAGCGCGCATTTGCCCACGCCAGCTCCGTTCCGAGCCCGCTACCGACTTGCGAACGTGATATTGGTTAGATCTCAGCCTCCGAGGTTAGTCAAGGTGCTCGTGGAAGCACCAACACACCGGCTGCGGCCGCTATCTTCGGCGCCCTAAGGCCCGCCGTTGTTCCCTGTTGCCACTATCACACCGTCCTCCCACGGACCAGATACCCTTACGACGGACCTAATCCTGTTCAACCACTGTAGGATAAACTAACGCAACTCCTTATTAGTAGCCAAACCGAATTCGAGGCAGGCAGGTCACCAACCCAAGATATTTCTAGTTACGGACAATAAGTTTAGATAGTAATAAGTTATAGGCACCTAATAAGTTCTCAAGGATCCGAAGAAGCCTAGGGACATAGCGGGCCCCTTGGAATAATTAGAACCTAATATTTTTCTATGTTTGTTAACCGAATAAAGCACAAATAAAAACTTTTGTAATATAAGTGTTTCTTATCTTCCTACCCCGTAACTAGGAGATTTTCAGCATTACATTATGGCGCCCGAACATTGAGACTGGTGATCTTGCGATTGAAAGGTAAATTTCATCTTTTTTCTGGTCAAAATAAGCTCAGTAAGAAACTGCCTCGAACTCGGGAATGGCCCTTATTTTTTTTAGCCTTTAGTTAGATTCTGGCTCCCAAATAAGAACTGTGATCAGTGCCACTGCTAATAGGTCAAATACTACAGTGATTTGCTCTCAGATTGTTATATTTTTTGAAGATTATTATTTAATTTGTTTTTGTTTTCCTACTCATACATTTCTTACATTCATTTACATCTTCATTGTCAATCTGTAGTCACAATCAGTTATATACCTGTAAGCTTTATAGAATTCGGTCCTACTAATACTCAGTTGCTTGGAACAGCCATAGTCTGATAGTTTTTTTCTTTTAAACTTTAATATTTTGAGATTCTACTTACTACATTCAAGTATAATGTTGGAGGAAAGGCCCATAGCTTTCAATGTGTTGTTGAAGGATGAGCTGGAGTATGAGGTAAAAATCCGAGGCGCTACGCCAGTGGGGGACACCCTCGTCGCGCTAAGAGCGCAGGTTCGAACCCTGAACAAGGAAATCCCTTCAGATGAGGTGGTGTCTACTGAGTTTGATATTTCTTCTGAACTTTCTACCATTCGTACTAAACTCGAAGGTCTCACTGACCTGGTTGCAGGTGCAGGGCTCAAACCATGCTCCCTTAAGATCCTAAACAGAGTCCAAGCCTTGGGCCACCATTTGTTTCATCGATTCGGTCGTTTGACCATGCCCTCTGAGGGAAATGATCAAGTGTCAACGTATAACAATATACAGGAACGCTTGGACCGGTTATTGAGAAGGTTAGATAATATCTTTTGCAATTTCAAGAGTAGTGTCGCATCACCCTCACCTCCCCCTGAAGCTTTTGAGAATTGTGAGGAAAACCCTGGTTCGGTCCCTGAGACAGAGGTAAAGCCAACTGGCCGTGCCAGTTGTGATAAATATTCAGCTATACATACACTAAATCTCAAATTCAATGGTAAATCATGTGTAAAGGCTTTCTTACAACGGCTAGAGGAATTATGTCTGTCCCGGGGTATCTCTGATACTCGACTCTTCAACTCATCAGCAGAACTGTTCACTGATGAAGCACTGTGTTGGTACCGTGCAGTCAGTCTGGATGTTAGGAATTGGTCCGAACTGAAGTCAGTACTACTCGAAGAATACTTACCGTTTGATTATGATCACAGGCTCATGCAGGAGATTAGGGCGCGGACCCAGGGTCGAGACGAAAGCATCATTAACTATCTAAGTGTAATGCAGAATTTCTTTACTCGATTGTCAAAACCTATCTCGGATGAAGAGAAGCTAAATATTGTTCTTTTTAATGTTAGACCTTTCTATACCACTCAATTAGCCTTGAGCCCCGTGGAGACGTGGGCAGACTTGAAAAGGAAGTGCAGGCTTCTGGAGAACGCTAAGCAGCGCTCAGAAGGTTTCGCGGAACCACCCAGGAGTGGCAACCTATGTTTAGCACCCGATCTAAGCTACAAAAATTTATCTAACAATACTGGACCCAGGGTGGCCTCGGTGCAGCTCGAGGGGGACTTCTGCGTCCGCTGCAGAGTTAAAGGACACAGCTTGACCACTTGCAAGGCACCCTTTTGCTTCATATGCTACCGCTGTGGAGAGAAGGACGTCACATTCAAAACTTGTCCCAAATGCTCCGCCGACAAAGCTCCTGGTTCTGCGGTACCAAAAAACTAGATAGGGTGGACCAGCGGCACCAGAAAACACCTCCAGGGGGGGACAGTCATACCGATGAGTGGAAAAACTGGTTGCAATACATCAAACGTTTCTTTTCGGAGGTGCGATCCTCGCCGCCGCTGGTTCACGAAATAAAAACCAACGATAGACGCCCTTATCTTACTATAACTATCTACGATCTCGAATACAGGGGACTAATGGACTCTGGTTCTGAAATTTCTATCATAGGCAGGGACGCAATCAGGCATTTTGATAACCTGGTTTCTGTACATAAATCCAGTGACCTACATTTTATTAAAACCGCTAACGATTCATTCGCCCCCGTAACCGGATATATATTACTACCGGTTACGGTCGCGAAGAGAACGGCTATTATCAAGTTTTATATAGTTCCGGGGGTATCCACTGAGCTCATTTTCGGTATAAATTTTTGGAAGGAATTTAACATAGCGCCCGACGTGCTTTCGCTGTTAAAAGACAGTGAATACTTCTCTCCGACAGAACAGGTAGATACTATTGCTACGACAGACAGCTTTTTAAGAGATTTTGATTCTTTGGATGAAGGAGAACGGAGCCAGGCACGCGAGATCATGCGCCAGTTTGATGATATTTCCGCCGAGAAGAGGGGCCTAGGAATGACACACCTCGTGACCCACAAGATCGACACCGGAGATCACCCTCCGATCAAACAACGCTACTACGTGATGTCCCCGGAGAAGCTAGCCGAAGTTAACAGGCAGGTCGACCAGATGCTAAGAGACGGTGTCATCGAACCCAGCAACAGTGCTTGGAGCAGCCCGGTGACTCTGGCTCCGAAATCCGACGGTACCTTCCGTTTCTGCCTGGACAGCAGGAAGCTGAACGAGGTGTCGAAGCATGATGCCTACCCACTCCCCTACATCAGCCATATACTGGATCAACTCAGGAACGCTAAATACCTATCCTCCATAGATCTGAAAGCGGCATACCACCAGATCCCGTTGGACTCCATGGAGTCCAGGGAGAGGACCGCCTTCACCGTAATGGGACGCGGTCTTTTCCACTACACCCGGATGTGCTTCGGCCTTACTTCCGCGGGCAGCACACAGCAGCGATTGATGGATAAATTATTCGGTCCTGAATTCGACAATAAAGTTTTCATTTACCTCGACGATATTATCATAATCTCTCATACCTTCGATAATCACGTCAATCTACTACGTAGAGTAAAGGATCGCCTACGCGATGCTGGGCTCACTATTAACATGGGCAAATGTCAATTCTTTAGGAAACAATTAAAGTACCTAGGGCACGTTGTCGACGAGTATGGCCTGCGTACGGACCCGGATAAAGTGAAAGCAATCGTAGACTTCCCCACACCCATTTGCCGGAAAGACGTCAAGCGCTTCCTGGGCACCGCTTCCTACTACCGACGATTTATAGAAAATTTTAGCCATATAGCAGGACCCCTAAATTCACTTACTTCTACTCGTAAGGGAGCTCCCCCTTTCGAGTGGACACCCGAAGCTGATAAAGCCTTTAACAATTTAAAATTAGCCCTTACCACGGCTCCTGTCCTGTCGTGTCCGGACTTCTCTCTACCATTCTCGGTACACTGCGACGCCTCCGATTTCGGGATTGGAGGGACGCTTACTCAAGACCTTGACGGTCAAGAACATCCTATAGCTTATTGTAGCCGTTCCCTGTCACCAGCTGAACGAAACTACTCCGCCACAGAAAGGGAGGCTTTAGCCGTCGTACATGTGGTCGAGCACTTCCGCCCCTACATCGAAGGCAGCAAACCGGTTCGTGTGATAACCGACCATGCTAGCCTCAAGTGGTTTCTGAACCTCAAGAACCCCACAGGACGCTTAGCGCGGTGGGGGTGTAGACTATCGCCCTTTAACCTAGTCGTCGAACATAGGAGAGGTGTCCAGAATGTAGTACCAGACGCTCTATCCCGATCCGTACCCGTGTTCGCCATCGACACCGAAAACTCGACCGACGCTTGGTTCACCAATATCGTTAAGCGCTGCACAGACAAGCCACGAGCGTGTCCCAACTTTCAGGTTATAGGTGGTAGGCTGTATAGGTTTACTAAATGTAGTAACAAGCTCAGTGGCGATTTCCAGTGGAAAGAGGTAGTTCCCTCGGAACATCGAGTAGGAATCCTTACTGATAACCATTCTGAACCGATCGCTGCTCATCTCGGAGTAGCGAAAACTTATAAACGCTTGAAATTAAGGTACTTTTGGCCAGGTATGTATAAAGATACCGTAGAATTTGTTAAATCCTGCCCTACTTGCAATGCATACAAACACAGTAACCAAGCAACTCCCGGTTTTATGGGGGAACCCAAGGTCTGCTCCCGACCGTTCCAGTGCGTCAGTATTGATTTAGTTGGCCCACTGCCGATGTCGCGGCAGCAAAACACTTATCTATTGGTCGTGGTGTGCTGTTTTACTAAGTACTGTCTAATATTTCCCCTGCGTCGAGCCACTGGGAAGGTCATAGCCCAGCGACTCGAAGATCACGTATTCCTAGTACATGGTATTCCCCAAACCATTCTTTCCGACAACGGTTCCCAATTTGTAGGCCACGAAGTCCAAGCATTGTATACTAAATATAATATACCACAGGTGCACCTAGGTCCGGTTTATTGCCCTCAGGTAAATACGGTAGAGCGGTATAACCGTACTATCATGACAGCCCTGTCGTCATACGTTGAAAATGACCACAGGTCCTGGGACGTGAACGTGCATAAGGTGCAGTTCGCGATCAATACTTCTGTAAATGAAACTACTCTATTTTCTCCATTTATGCTAGTGCACGGTAGAGAAGCCGTCGTCGACGGCAGTGTTTATAAGGATTTCCAAGATATCGATGAGTTAATATTCAAATCCCGGGATAGCTACGCCACAAGTTTGGGACCGCTGAAGGATATATTCGCACGTGTACAAGATTCATTAAAAAAAGCTCACGTTCAAAACGCAAAATACTATAACCGTAGACGCCGAGAGATTTCGTTTGACGTTGGAGACGTAGTGTGGAAACGTACATACAAACAGAGCGCGGCTCACAAATATTTCGCAGCGAAATTAGCTCCTAAATACGAACGATGCAAGGTTATACGTAAACTATCCCCGTTAGTCTATGAGCTAGAGGACGCCACTGGCAAACTCATCGGCAAGTGGCATATCAAAGATTTTAAAAATTTAGACTGTAACCAGAACTGAATCCGTCCCTGTGCTGGCCCGGGGAAGTAGAATAAGCCAGCCGCTTTCACTCATTCCAAGCGTGTCGTATGAGGCGACTATAGGAACCTACGTTTAACGAACACCAACTGGTTTAAATGTATTTTTTAGTTAGGATATTCCATTACTTATATAGTTACTATACCATGTTTTTTTTGTTCTATTTTTTTTTATATTTTCATCTGTAGCGATTACTAACTTATCGAGTCTGTGGACTTTGCAACCGGTGCAAGCATGCACTTTCTTATCACGGTTATACCACCTACATTATTTTACCCCAGTTTTCGGGTAATTATTTTTTATTTTTTTTTCCTCCCCACATGATTATCAAGGCAAGTCCCGCCACATTTTTAATCGTTGTGAAACAATTAGTTAAACAGTACCGCTAAAACCGGCCCAATATTGCCAGGTGACACACCGACAAGAATCGACCGGTACTGCCCGCGATTTTCTGGCCTGGAATATCTAGCTACGCTATTCCAAGTCGATCTGAAGATCAATCCATAGATAGTTTGCCGGGGAGGGATGTACTAAAATACCACTTACTTAATCATTTACCCGTTTATTGCTACAATTATCATCGGTATTTACTACCTCTTACAATAAATTTTACACATAACCTTAAATATTATACCTCGCGAGGAGTGAAAGGACGAGGGCGTCCTACGAATTCCCTGCGTGAATTCTTACGGGAGAAAGGGGGTGCTGTAACACCCGATTTCTAATAGGTAAACCCAATAGTAGGTAACGATCGAATAAACTCATACCTTTTCAAACGTTCCCGCCATTCAATTTGAAGCTTCCTTTCAGCGAGATAGTTTTTATATCAGAACATCGCCAAATGGCACGGCTCCGCATTATTTATTTTTTTTCGCACGTCGCCTTCGGCGCCGTGCGACAGGAACATCAGTCCTTCTGTCACAGTGTCCACAAAACATATTATTTTATTATCACATGAGCTCGGAAGCATAATTTCTGTTCGTATTTACGCCAACTGGTTCGGGGTTGCCCGCTCAGTACGGTCCACACTAAGGGTTAGGTGAGTCGGCTTGACACCCAACCCCGAGAGCCCATTTAATTGTTTATACCTCCATATTATCCATCATTGAATACTTACTACGTCTCAAAATGCTTACGCGATTCCATATCCGAGCTTACGGTCTTGTTCATAGTAAAATAATGACGATCCGAGTTGGCGGTCGATATTGCGCAGTTGAGTTTAGGGTAACCGCAAACCGATAGCTGGCAACATGCCGGCGCGACGTGCCACAGACTGTCTATTGCGAATAGGAGTTTGTCGATCCGAGGGATTGTCTATTGATCGCCATCGAGTATCGAGAATCGATTATCCTACGAACATATTGCCATTGTTACGAGAATGTGCCCTGTTTTTACAGGATACAGGATTTTCAAAACGTTATGCATTCGTCCTAGACCTCCGTCCGCCTTTTCACGGCTGAATTCGGGCCGATTCGTTTGTTTTTTTTCCTCCATCGATTTCATTTGAAAATCGATTATAAGATCGCTAGCGCGAATCTCTCTACTCTAGTCTATGGTCTGGATTTTTGAAACAGCTGGCTGACAGAGAGAGCAACGACCCCTTGGAAACCGAATTGATTCTTCGTTATCTTATTTAACAGATTTCTGTCGATTTTATTGTCCCGTAGTGGATAAAGATATACCCTACGCATAATATTTAGCAGCCTCAAGTGAGTCGAATATTCCTGGAAGCGAGCGAGTTCAGTGTTTTTGTAAAGTGCCGATACTAAATTGTTCCCTTTTCTCGTGATCAGTAGAGGCCGTCTGGTAGCTCCTGGAGACTCCTGCCGCATACGGGCCCCAGGCTCTGAATATTGGCACTCGTCCCTTCGGCAAGGGAGCACCGATTGTCACTCCCCGTGGTCGAAACTTCGGCTGAAGGACCAGCGCGCATTTGCCCACGCCAGCTCCGTTCCGAGCCCGCTACCGACTTGCGAACGTGATATTGGTTAGATCTCAGCCTCCGAGGTTAGTCAAGGTGCTCGTGGAAGCACCAACACACCGGCTGCGGCCGCTATCTTCGGCGCCCTAAGGCCCGCCGTTGTTCCCTGTTGCCACTATCACACCGTCTTCCCACGGACCAGATACCCTTACGACGGACCTAATCCTGTTCAACCACTGTAGGATAAACTAACGCAACTCCTTATTAGTAGCCAAACCGAATTCGAGGCAGGCAGGTCACCAACCCAAGATATTTCTAGTTACGGACAATAAGTTTAGATAGTAATAAGTTATAGGCACCTAATAAGTTCTCAAGGATCCGAAGAAGCCTAGGGACATAGCGGGCCCCTTGGAATAATTAGAACCTAATATTTTTCTATGTTTGTTAACCGAATAAAGCACAAATAAAAACTTTTGTAATATAAGTGTTTCTTATCTTCCTACCCCGTAACTAGGAGATTTTCAGCATTACAGTACTAAACACGTTAGGGCACGTCCTCGGTGGTAATGCAATAATACTCAAATAAGAACAATTCTGGGGATTCTGGAAGTCCTCTAGACTTTTTTGTGTACCTATGTATCCCAAAAAATGGCTAGAGTCTGTTCAGAAAGAGAACCGTCGTGGCCAAATTGAGAACTAACGTTTCGATTTTTATATGGCAGCTCATCCCTTTCTTTCTGTCAGCATGTTGCATCATAAAAATTAAATAAAGGAATAGTACACTAGTACACTAGTTGTGATAGGATCAAAACGCATCAGACGCGCTATTGTATTGCACACTAAACAAAAAAGGTGATTAAGCACAGCAGCGCCCTCCAATCCCACGACGGTTCTCTTTCTGAACAGACTCTAACAATTAAATTTGATAGCTTCTTAGATAAACTATATATCTACTGTGACATTAGCTATTGGGCTGGAATCAAGCCCCTGAGCCGTTTTTATCTACAAACTTCTCGCGATCTTGACTATGACTGCGTGCTACGTCTGTTCGATTTCGACATGTATATTTTTTGAAAAGGTATAGCTGGTTCAAATCTTGTGGTACACCTAAGGATTTGTCTCTATGAAAAAACTATGCGTGATTTCGCACATAATTTTTGGCATTGGCCAGTGCTCCCAAACGGCGAAGGAAAACATCGTGAGGAAACACACGGCTTATTCAGCTCTGCACGTATTGCCCATATATCTTTCCCGTGGATTAGGCAGACTAAGCTGTCAGGATGGTATAGATGCGATGAAAAATCCTTGGTCATGAGCAATAATAGTTGCCCTGACTGAAAGCTCAATAAAAGCACAATTGCTTTAAATATGATTTAATTAGGCACGACACGTCCTTCAAATTTAGGCCACGAGCACAGACTGGCTGGACCACTTCTGTGAGGTCCCTAACACATACAAAGAATAACAATAGAACCACCAGTTCAGCGTTTCCACTTTATCAGTTCGTATACAAATCATCTAAAATAGGCAAAAAGCCTGTTAATTTTTTTATTTTATGAGATAAATAGGTTAGTGATTATTAACCTGCTAAAACTTTTTATCTTTTGAGTTGAGACCTCCTCCGTTAGTCCCGCACTGCTGAGGATTGTGACTTCGTGCAAGAACTTTCCGTACGGTTTCCCTCCACTTACCTTTTTCAGTAAATATCAAACATATTTTGAGCAAGCGTTTATTGAGCTAACAAGATAAACTTATCTAATACATGGTGCTTAAATAATGAACACATTAGAAAGGTGGCAGCCACACTTCAAATCCGGGCCAGTTCAATTTGTCTCGCAACGCGGCTTCGAAGCAAGCATCCCGAGTGGAGTCCCTAGGAGCGTGCACCTCGCGGCCACATTGACGCGGGATCTCACGAGCTGCGCGGATGAGTTGGGATATCTGAGCTATACTCTCTCGTACATCTTCCATTGGCATCTGTGGAAGAGGATTGTGAGATATTAATACCCTATGCAGTTGCAACGTTTTGAGTTGCCTTTAGATAATTTGAGTGAGCGAGTTAGCGATTTAGGTCATTTTAAACGCTCACTCCAACACACGTGAAAAGCTTGCGCGAGCGAAATAACGAGCGTTTTGGTATGAGATGCTCCTCTAATTGCTGTAAAAAAAATTAATGATAAAGAATGAGTGGTTCATTAAGCCCACTCTGCTGGACGCAGGTCTTTTCCAAGATGCTCCACCTCTGTCTTCGGCTACTCTAGGTGTTTGCCAGTTCGTACCTCGTCGTCAGCGGGCAGAGAGTGCGGGTATATCCTGGTCCAGCGGCCGACCTTCCCCTGCGGCCGGCTCCACCGCACGCCGTTCCCCCAGGTGGCGGCACTCAGCATGCGGCGCCGTGATGCCGCCGTTGCGTACCCACCGCGCCACGAATCTTCGCCTGGACCCGGCGCCGTCGCCGTCACCGGTAACGGCTCGCTGGCCGTCGCAGGTGACGACGACACACTTGATGTTGACTGAAACATTTAGTTCACCACAGACATTAGGTACACACTATTGACTGTTGAGCCCCTTGTGGTCTAAGGATAAGTGGAAGCTACTAGACCGCGTCGAAAACCACCTATGAGCTGGACTGATCAGATCAAATCGGTAGTGGGTGGAAACCTACAAGAATGCTTCCGGATTTCCAGCGTGCCACAGTCCCTGATAAAGAAAGGCCATAACTACCATGAAATTCATGACCACGACTGCTCTGACAAGAGAGAAGCGACTGAGAAGAAGACACACTAGGTAGTTACTACTACTAATAGGTAGCCAGTTTTTAGCTTAAAAATAATCAGTTACAGTAATACAACGGGTGGCCAGTTCTAGCGGTCTCTTCCAGGAAACCTTGGCCACCTTTGCACTATCATTACCATGTAGCCTGAAAAGGTTTTTCTCTTCTTCCTTCTCTTTTCCCGTTTTGGAGCACAACAATGTCTTCCTCCTCCATTCTTACGTCAGATGAGTTGCATTCACTACCCTCTTATCCATGTCATCTGCTCAAAATAAAAATGTCTATTGCTAGACATAGACCACCTCTATACAGTTCCAGGGAGAACAATTCTAAGCAATCATCTTCCACCGACTTACCAAGATGAAACAAATCATTTAAGTTTACAAAAAATGTAAAACCCTTGACCGAGGTAAAAAATATCTCCAGAACATGGAAACAGCTGCATCTTTACTATCAAACATAACAACGAACCATCAACTATCAGCTTTCTAACAAAACAAAACGCATTCAAATCGGTCCATTAGGCAAGCTAAAAACAATTCGCCCTAAAAATAAGCCGATTTACAACTGGAAGGTTTGTCAATGAAAGTTTAAGGGGAACAATCACGATACGCCTAATTACGCATCGATTTTCCATCGTTTCGTTCCGCGTCTTGACAACTTTTACAATACCTTTTACTTCTTTACCTACTGGGCGTATTTGTCGCTTGTTCAGGGTAAGTTCATGGCCCATTAAACGTAAAATCTTAGCGACTGCGTAATAAAAATAACTAGTTTTTCACGACAAAAAAAACATGGTTTTAATTGCAGTTCTTATTTTTATTAAAAAAGGGTTTCAAGTTAAATAAATCTTACCTGAACATCTGAAAAATCGATTGGCGGCGTCTCAGTTGATTTTTGTCGTCCACTGTAAACGTCTCTACTTCTTTCTGGCGGCTCCTGAAATAATTAAATAGGTAGGTACCTAGTGATCATTGTTACCTAATTAGGGGATAAATATGATCAGGATCAATGGTCCAATCTCTGGCAATTTGAAGGTAAACATTTTGTCAAGTAGTAGTTGAGGGGGCAAGCGAGCGGTTAGGCTGAATCGATTGGATCACAGATTAAACATAAAATACATGGTCATTATTTTATATCTATAACTATACAAGAATCGCATAAACGGTATCATAGTTATTGTCATGTCATAGTTTTTATGATGATCCAAATCGCAGGCACTTTGAACTTCAAATTTCAAATTCAGTTTATTTTAATCATTGTCAATGTATTATGCAATGTAACAGAATTCCCATAGTGTGAACGCCTCGAGCGCACGAACCGTGCACCCTACGCGCACGAACGCTATATTCAGGGGCAAGTTACAAGGGCAAGTTTACTCTAGGTATTCTGTAATGTTATCATAACATTACAGAATAGATCCAATGCGCTATACTTAGTCAGCTCTGCACGTATTTGACCACGTCTTTCTTGTGGATTAGACCAAGCTGTCAGGATGGTAAAGGTGCTGGGCAAGCCTCTGGTTTGCTGGGCCCGCAAGCAGGGGCATGAGTCTTGCCCTTGTAACTTGCCCCGGAATGTAGCGTTCGTGCGCGTAGGGTGCACGGTTCGTGCGCTCCAGGCGTTCACACTATGGGAAATCTGTTACATTGCATGATACATTGCGGCAATGTGGACGGCACATTCTTCATTGCGTGTTACATTCGCAAATCTGCACCCGCCATTACAATGTGCCGTTGTAACCAGTGTATAGTGTCATCAATCAAATCAATCAATATTTTGGACAATCCACACAACACTATCTAGTCCCAAACTAAGCAGAGCTTGTACTATGGGAACCAGATAGTTGATATAATACTTTTACACCTTTTTTTTGTAAATACATACTTAGAATACAATATGACACCCAGACAGAGAACAAACATCTGTGTTCAGCACACTAATATTTTTGTTCTCGGTGGGGATCGAACCCACGACCTACGGCGCAGAAGGCAGAGGTACTACCAACTGAGCTGAGAGGCCAGTCATAAGGAGTCATAAGGAGTGCTTACCACGTATAAGTCAGAGAGCGGCGGGTTAAGCGTGACGCAGTGGATAGGCATGGCGCGACGCCGACGGCCGCGGGGCGCGCGGGAGGCGCGGCGGGGCGCGGGGGGGCGTGCATTGTTCGCTGACTGGGGCACGCCGTTCAACGTGCCCAATGTGCCGTTCTCGTCTTCGGAACTGTAGCTGAAAAATTAACCAAAAAGGGCGTTTTAAAAGTTTTAAAGGGTCGGCAACGCGCTTGTGATGCCTCTGATATTGTAGGCGTCTATTAGGCTACGGTAACCGCTTCCCATCAGGCGGGTCGTATGCTTGTTTGTCCACTTAGTTTCTTTGGAAATTTCTTTGATTGCCCTCTGAGGGCAAAATCTAGACGGCGAATCTATAGAAAATTGTTTTCATTAGTTATTATTTTAATAAAATTAAGGACTGCATCTAAAACTAAGTAGGACCTTAATGCTGTGAACTGCAGGCAAGCACAAACTTTTTTGCAATAATCAATATTTCTCTCAAAATACGAGTACATAATTATCGAAATAGTTCAAATCAAAATCGGCTAAATCGTCAAAATTCTTTTGAAATAATACCCCTCCAACCAGGTTTTTCTAGTTAAATTATTCTTACTTGTTGATAGGCGTAGAAGGCGGTCCCTTCAGCAACGCGAGACCGGTGTTCTTCATCGGAAGGCCTAGTAGATCGAACAATTCGTGTAACATCGGCTGTTTCACTACTATGTCGGCTTCGCAGTTCGCTCCCAAGGCCGGAGATAGGTTCACCTGGAAAAGAAAGAAAATAATTTTAGTGGGTTCAGTGCCCAAAAATTTGAGCTTTCGTGCCCTTTAAGTAGGTTTTGAACAAAAAACCTTTGGTCATCAAAGTTGGTAGTAGCTCTTACTAATTTTGCTGTTAATAAAAATACCATACAAGAAGAAAACTTAGTTTGGCCAAAAATATTGGCTCAGATAGATATGCCTAGTAGTAAAACTAAGGAAAAATTGAGTATTGGAAACGGAAACATCGAAAGATAGCCATGCCATATTTTAATAAGCCAAAGCCTCAAATAGTCATCCAGCAGGATATCAAAGTCGTAAAACTCGAAGCAGTTCCTAGCGGGAAACGTGCCAGACGCTTCCGCGAATATAGTCAAAGTGACTTTTATTCTAATTCGTTGCTTTACTAGCTATCCTGCACATCCATAGCACATAGGATCCTTACCTCAATAAGCCAAGGCCTCAAAGAGTCATCCAGCAAGATATCAAAGCCGTAGAACTCAAAACAGTTCCTAGCGGGAGGCGTGCCAGCGGCTTGCGCGAACAGAGTCAAAGTGACTATGGTTCTAATGCGTTGCCAGACCAGCCACTCAGCGGCCCCCCATCGACCGATCAACGCTCGCCGGACTTGTCTAAGAGTCCATTTGCATCCTGTGAAATATTGAGGTGGCTAAAGTACCTTATTAAAAATGTAATGGTCAATCAAGGAGGTCATCAGTCCCAAACTTAGTCAATGAGTTGAGCTTTCCGATCATAACGCTGTGAGTTTAATCCAATGAGTTTTCCGTCGAAAAATGTGTGCATGTGCACTATGCCAGTACTCTCAACAACGGCGAAGGAAAACATCGAGAGGAAACCGGCATGTCGTAGAATCTAAAAAATTCGAAAACAGGTGTATCGTGTGCACGAAAGGAGCTTCTCTGAAGCGCACTTGAATGCCTTTATATTACCAACTAGTTGTTACCGTGTCGAGAGTAAGCGGTAATGGACTTACCACTGCCTATCCTGTCTTTACACTCCGCATACCGCGGCCCACTTTTGTTCAGAGAAGAGTTCGTTAGATGCCGGTACGGGTTGTGAATGTCTGATAATGTATACGTGTCTGTTCCTGAAATAGTACACAAGATAAATAATAAATGTATTTAGCAATGAGCACACATAAATTATAAAATAAATAAATATTGCGGAAAATCCAAATTTTACCCTGGCACAGGCGTTTAACATAGATTTGGATCAATTAAAAGGTCATTTTTTCCGCTTTTAACCATAAGGCTGCCTGAACCTAATTATTTTCAGTTTTTTAGGGTTCCGTAGCCAAATGGCAAAAACGGAACCCTTATAGATTTGTCATGTCTATCTGTCTGTCCGTCCGTATGTTACAGTCATTTTTCTCCGAAACTATAAGAGCTAGACTGATGAAACTTGGCGATTAGATGTATTCTGTGAACCGCATTAAGATTTTTACACAAAAATTGAAAAATAACAAAATATTTGGGGGGGTCCCCTTATTTGAAACTGAAACTCATAACTTTTTTTTCATCAAACCCTTGATTTTTCATCAGACCCAAGTATTTATGAATAGGTCTTTAAAAATGATGTTGAGGTTTCTAATATCGTTTGTTTTCTAAACTGAATAGTTTGCGCAAGAGACACTTGCAAAGTGGTAAAATGTTGGTCCCCCCCTCTCTACCTTCTAAATTAAGAGAATGATAAAACTAAAAAAAATATATGATGTACTACATTACTACGCAAACTTTCAACGATATTTAGTTTGAACGAGATCTAGTAAGTAGTTTTTGTTTTATAAGTCATAAATCGTAAACCGCATTTTACCTTTCGACGAACTACAAGAACCTTTATATTATGTTACTTGTTGCTACGGACTCTTCATGGGCGAATCCGACTCGCACTTGGCCGCTTTTTTTTTGTCTTGGTTCAGTTAGAATGTTCGTTGGAACGTGACAAAATACATACCGAACCTAGCCAGTCCCTCAGCGTACATGTATGCAGTCAGCGGCCGGTAGCCTGGCACGCACACGTAGAGACGAAGGTCGAACTTGTACCCAGCGATGAGGAGTGGTCGCTCAATGTACCGCTGGACCACTGCAGCGGTACCGCAACTCATGTCGCAAATACTCTGGAAAACATAATTATTCAAATGATAAACGAGAAAAACAATATAAAATAAATATTGTGGCACACCATATCCACACCACACTATCTTGCCCCAAATTAAGCAGAGGTTGTATTAGGGGAGCGAAATAGCTGATATAATACTAATGTATTTTTTTATTGTAAATAATATTATGCTTACTTAGAATACACTAAAACCCCCAGACAAAGAACAAACATCTGTGTTCACCACACAAATATTTATTATCGGTGGGGATCGAACCCGACATATACGGCGCAGAAGGCAAAGCTTGTTTTTTTGACTAAGCAGTCAAAAAAAGATTGTATAGACTGAAACTATGGTATATCTAAGGTTTCACGACGAAACTGTAAACATGTAAACGAACGAAAATGTATTTACGGACATTGTGTGTCAAATCAAATCAAAATAATATTTATTAGTTGTCACAAGGATCACTTTGAAACGTCTTAAAGCAAGGTGAGGCTAGGTGCCAGTTCCACGCGAGCAAGCCTAGAATAATTGGCAACACTCGGCACAAAATGCATCTTCAAACTTTGATAATTTAATGAAGGTCAAAAATCGTGGATCGAGTCGAGCGTACAACATTTAGAAAATTTACAAGATTCGTGCACAAAATGGTAAATAAATTTGCGTTATACCGAACTCCGTCAATCCACCTTGAGCCGCCATAAAATATTGTAAATGCACAAAAATTTGTAGCTTCAAGTATGTTTTAGCACAGTAGATATAGATCTAACAGTAGTAACATTCATGTATTTCTAATGAAAGAATGAAATAGGTCATTTACCCGAAACAAGAAGATCCCTCTCCCCTGGCTCTGGGCGACTGGTTTGTGGATCCACACCACATTAGATTCCGAAGAACCTTCATCGCGACGCAATCTCGAACATTCCGACACCAACTTCGCATATTCTAGCGGTAAATGATAGCACGTTGGGCTGGAATCGAAAAGATTCACGGTAAAAAGGATAATCATGTTTCGGCGACATTTTGACTTGAAACAAAAAAGTATTACTGGCACGAACACACAAAATTCGATTATTGGGTAAAATAAAGTCACCATAAAATGGCAACGCACGACAACATAGGCACATTTCCTCTTCAAAGTTTACCCCCTGGAAAAAAGACTTATAAAACTTGCGCCGTTGTATGATGAAAAATAGTTGCGCTCAGCGTTCATAAAACCGGTGGATAGTCGTACAGGCATAAAACTTTGTTTATATAGAGCATGGAAAGTTCCATCTATCACAATATCGTGCAGATAATAGTCTATGTAGATGTCGTAAGCGCACTCATACTGTCTAAAACGAGCGCTACAATAAACTTACGCCAGTTTTGATTGGCGATAAGAGTTTAGTGAAACGCTGTGCTCAGTCGAATCGTAAAATTGGGGACAACATTTTTTTCGCATATTGAAGCAAAGTCACGGAATACCCATGAAACCCTTTTATCGGTAATTCGGTTTTATTCACAAACAGAGTAAGACCGCTACGAAGATAATTATTACTTTGATTCGAACTATACGTTTAAAACAACAACAAACCAAACACAACACAAACAAAACAAGCAGCTTTTTTTGGTACAACACACACTTTTAGTCAGAGTTTATATGGTTAGAATGGTCGGATTTTCGTAGACTAATGATAAAGCTGAATAAAATAATAAAAAAACTAGCCATAGCAAACAGAGCGCAATTCCCGAAGCCTATGCATGACCCAATTCTGTCTCTAATAAATTTAAAGCCAATTGGTTCTGATAGCATCGATAGCAATGTTACTCAGCATTGTTATGGTATAGGCTTTCAATACCTAGTTTAAAAACGTTTTAGAGGGCAGAAGGCAGAAAGATTTTTTTGGTTCAAGGTAGGTCAGGTAACCATAGTTTCATAGTGTCTGAGACTCTGTTAAAGAGTTTTCTCGTTTGTTGTACCCATCATCATTATCACAGCCGTCTTCTTCAGTACTTTTATGGTCAGGAATCCAAACTTTAATAATAAATCTATTGTAGTTGTGGTTCCTTATCAAGATGCATATGAGCTTACCATGAAAACTTTCAACACCCAAATCAAGCAAATTAGTTTTGTTTTCATTTGCGTCTTTTCCACTTCCAAGTTTTTACAATTCCCTTGTAAAGCGGGGGTGTCTCCTGTCTGTTTCAAACGATGAATACTAAGTAATATTTCCAAAACATTGATTCCTTTTTCTTTGGCGATCGTCACGCGACGTCTCAGCCCCGGTACCACTTGGAGGTAATTGCTGAACATTAATATTCAAAACAATAATTTTCATATCACCGTGAACTTTCACCTTCCGTTGAAAATTTAAATGCTGAATGCATTTTGCTTTACCTGTACAGGTTTAACGAAGAAGGTACCTATTAAATGTATTGCAGAATCGGTGAATTCACGACAATTTTACTTTAGTTTTTTTAGTTGATATCTACAAACGCATAATTCTAATTAAGAATTCTTATTTTTTATTACTTCTTACTAAAAATAAAACATACATGAACGAAATTCAACAAGAATTATATTTAATCTGTAAAAATACTAATCGGAAATCTTTTCCAGAGTAGCCGGAATGGAACGCTCAAGGGAATTATTTCTAAACGGCCAATAAATACTACCGTGAACTTTCACCTTCCGCTAGATGTTATTTGCAAACTTGCAGTTATTTTTATTACAACCTCTAGCAAACGTAAAGTTTGGGCTATGCATTTGCTATGCAAATTTTTTTGAAGCTTTTATGTACAGTTTGTGAATTGGGTGCATTTAAACTAAAATTTTCCGTTCGCCGTCAGTAACTTAGACGAGTTTCTAACTTTTGGTATACCACAAATCTGAATAGGTTTATCAACAAAAATAAATTTTGTGGGTTACTATGCATGCATAAACCCAATTATATCTTCATCTATTACTGTAGGAACTACTGCTGTTTCAAATCAGTTGTTATTTCAGTCTGGATTTGATTTATGAGGTAGCGCACTATCGTGATCGATGACTGTCTTATTCAAATGATCACAATATGTATCATTGATGAAGACATTAATTTGGCGACGCATTAACTCATGTGGGCTTTCTGCACAAATTCCTGTATTTTCCTCTGATAATGCTCCAAAAGTACCCGATGTGGAATGTCGTGTGACACGCCACAGACCGCGTGGCTTCATTCAAATAACCGGTGACGTGAGGCATTGACTCGTGCCCCTCGATACATGATAATACAATCAACAAATGTAGCCGTGCGTACGTAGCTACGACGAATTGAACGAGGAATAAAGATGTGGTTGATATGGTGTTTCTATAAACGATGGTGTTTTCGTCTGTGGTGTCTGTAAGGGTTCCTAAACTAGACCGGATCATTGATGAAATATTAGTGGATTTCTGAGAACCAAAACCAAGATTCATACATTTTTATACAAGGAGTAAACATGGAAAATAATAATTAGCAACGAACAGTCGCGTTTTAAAACAATATTCAGTCTTACACCATGTCAGTAGCTGACGCGTGTTTCTTACTCGAAAAGGCAAGTTAGGCTTACTACATGCGACAAGTTTCATGATTGATGTGTATAGTTGTACAATTTATATTCAAAGTCGCCTACATTTTGTGTATTTCGAAACAAAACTTGGATTTGTCAATATTTTAAATCAGATTTATAATACTAGCTTGAATTTTTTTTTGGTGGTTTGCTTTCAATTTGGGCTATAATATACGACAAACTATATTAAATTGAAGAAAGTTCTAGATTAATATTACTTATGAGTATAGTATTATCTTATCTGTGCTTATGATGAGTAATCGTTTTTATAATAGTAAAATATATAGTATATACATATTTTAAATAATATATATAATAGTAAAATATAAAATATATATACAACTGCCTATAATATGGTCTAACTTAAAAGATAGGATAGTTTATATTCAATATTTAAGTGTTATTAATTTTTATAAATTAATAACACTTAAATATTGCAAAAGTTTCGAAATCTATGTCTATCCTTTTCTAACACGTAGGGACTTCTCTTTGTCTATCCTATTCTATCACATAAGGATTTTTCTGAAAATTCTTGGCTTTTACGAAAACAGAATGCTCTAGAATGTTATTTATGGTTGTCGAATGATCTGGAATAATCAAATTTAAAGTCGGTTAGCATCCAGAATGCTCCCACCCAAACGTTAGTACTAATCCAGAATTATTCCAGAATACTCAAATATACCCATGCAAACGGTTCTGAATTCTAGATTTGGACAAAATGTTCTAGAAAATAGTGCTCCTAAACGTTATAGAATGTTCTTTCATCATCATCATCAATTGATATCAGTCCACTGCTGGACGTAGGTTCGCCTTGAGTATCATAGGCTATATTTATGTGTTTAAAAAATAAATGTCCACCCGTGCGAAGCCGGGACAGGCAGCTAGTAAATTAATATAAACTTGGACGGAAAGTTTGAGCCTGTTCAGTGAAGTTTTCGCCGGCTCTTTTTGTTATGAAACCCTAAAAAATAACGTTTAAAAAGAAGCAAATACGTAAATACTTAAGGATAATAGGGAAAAACCACGCGCTCTTATTTATTGAAGCTTAATTTACAATCTGCATAAAACGTCTTGAATAATGAATATTTTTAAAACAACGACTGCTTATTTTTACGAGAACATTAAATTAAATTTGGTAATCTGTTTTGTAAACAACACGGTATCCATTTTGCTAATTTCCATCGCAAAGAAATTAAGATTCAGGACTGATTTGAATCTCAGATCTCGCGTGACTTAAAATTATTGTTTTCTTTTATAGTTATAAACGAATGTTTTAATAGCCGTTTAGTTTATGTTAGATTCGTTTTGTACACTGATACCATTTTGCAATGGTTTCCGGCAAAAAGGCCATCATTATAAAATGGTTAGGGATGCAAAGTTATTACTTACATTACCTAAATATAGAATAAATCGTTATTGTTCAGCCATCACGTAATGCCTCTATTTGCGGCTATTCCAATTGATTTAATAGATAAATGTTTTAATAGCGAGGTAATGATTAAATATGACGCATGGTTACTTTATTTTATTTATTGAACACCAACATAATAATTCACCAATACATTTTTAAGAGAAGTGCTTACACTTTATGGCTATGAATTTAAACTGTTTAAAAACTGATTTTTTTACTGGATCTTGAGCAAATTTATGAATAAAGCAGTAAATATAAGTTACACATATTGTACAATTTGAAACACAACATTTGAATCACACTGGTTTGCGACATTGAAACTACCTTAAAATACCTATTTATATCCGTAGCCGAGTCAGGCTATTTCAGTAATAATGACGTAACAACGTATTCAATCACAGCATTCATGAATGGCGGCCTTACGTTATTTGCCTAATGGGCATAGCCAGTGCCAAATTATACAATTTATTTTAAGAATTCTGATAGAAGGAATCGTTAGAGGTCTGAGTGGCTATCAGCCGTGTCTGGGGATTGAAGTCGTGATATTGTTTAGTTTTTTATAGAATGTAGAAAATAACGGTTTAGAAAAATGGCTATGGTTATAATTATTGTTACTGGACTATCAAAGCTACTTTGTTGTATTTCATAAGCAGGGTAATAATTTGCTGCTCCTACCCACCTTTTTTTATGGATGACCATGATCAGCCTGTCGATTCCAGCAACACGGCTCGATTGAGTGATCACTGAATCCGCGTTCCATTTTCAAATTTTTCAAACAAAAATTTACAAAAATTTGTAGCTAGAATCGACGCCCAGATTCCTAGTGATCAAAACTAGACATGCTTAGTAGCCATACCAAAGAAGTTCGGTCACCATTTGTCATCATTAGGTATCCAGATTGCAAAAGGCTATTTATTTTTTAAACTAGTTCAATAGTGTTAGAAAACTTACCTGAAATCGTATATAGACCCATATATCCTCCGCATACAGCGTAAAAGTCGTGAAAGATTGTCCTTCCTACATATTGAGCCTCCTTTCGGTATGTGGTTCATGAACTGAAAAAGCATTAAACTAACATTAGGAACAAAACTGAAAGACTAATTAGTATAATATTTCAATGTCTATATTTTGATAGACGTGCCATATTTCGTGATAGCAATTTCCTAGGACAAAGTATACCTCCTACGGAATAATACAGTGACAACAGTGAAGCAACGTCTTGATAAGTAATAGGTAACTTCATTACAGCAATTTCATGAAACGCAAGTTCTACCAAAAGTAGGTTTTCTTGTAAATGTTTTCAAAAGTGAGGCACGTTGGAGTATCCTGTAAAAGTTGGAACATGGCTTCCTCATGATGTTTTTTATGCGAAATTTGCAAACATAACTTTTTTGAAAAGAAAAATCTCTTTGGATTGGTTTTGCACCAGTGACCTTAGCTTTGAGGTCGAAATCAATAGCCCACCTCTTGTTTTAAAAGATATTACATTCTAGTAAAACAAAATGAGACCTGCATTTCCCCCAGAGTTTTGTAGCATCCCAAGGGAAAAGCGCTGGACCGCCACCAAAGATTCCACCTGTCTTCAGATCCACTGAGACCCTGGTATATTCGCCAGCCTCGTTCAGCGCACACCTGCATCAGAAAACATTTTAAATTAAACATGGTCGGGAATTATTTGGATTTGAACTACTCAAATCGTCAACTAAAAAAAAGTTTTTGATTAAAAAATTACAAGTTTTGACAAACATAAATAACCGCATGCACAAGGCTTATGTTAAGGCCTGCACACACCTAGGTCGCTGACGATGGCGATCAGCGAAACGCTGTCAAATTTGACAGCGATATTTGACAGCGTTTCACTGATCGCTATCGCCAGCGACCTAGGTGTGCGTAGGCCTTTACTTAATTAGCCGTATAACATAGGCAATTACTATTCTGTAGTTTATCTAGGTATTATTATTTATGCAACTAAACATTATACTCATTCAGATAAAAATCTGAATTGTTACATCCACCCACACAGCTAAATGATTAAATATTTACTGGTCATTATAGTAGTTGTACATACTCTATGGTGCTCTTTATGTGTGGCTCGTCCGGGGAAGTACTAGCACCATGCCTATTTCTATAGCGAAGCAACATTCCTATGTTTCTATTTGAAGGGTGTCGATAAAATTACTGGCACGTGCGGCTAAACATCCGTATGCCTCAAGTTAATGGACGCAAGGCAGTGCATCGTAGGGCACGTTCCTGACGTGCGTGACCTACGAGCCAATTATTTGTTATAGGCGATGGTTACCACTTAACATCGGGTGGGCCATAAGCTTGTTCCATCAGCTTAGATTAAATCAATGATTTAATTAGATTAAATCATTGAGTATAGAGCTAGTATTAAAAAAATATCGATTATTTCAGATATTTTTCTTCGCTGTCCTTGGTCTCCATTCCGTTATTTCCCCGTCAACACAAGCTTTTAATTAGGGTTCATTGATACCCAACTAGGAAACACGTTCAACCCATAGCTAGCTATGACGAGGTTGACCACTGTACTATGACTTATTAAATACGTAGGCTGCCGACCGGGTTTAAAGGAAAGAAGATTTTTAATTTAAATCTATAATTAATTTTGTCAATGATTGAGTCTCTAAGTGTGAGAACAGAATGAGTACATTTCCAAAATCTTAAAACTAGGTGATTCTGTAACTGTGTCGTGCGTCGCGTTGATTGCGCTGACGCAAGCTGCAGTTCAAGGTGCGCGGTAAGTAGGTATTGTCTTGTCATCGGTTTATTCAGAGGCGCCTAGCGTAACACCTCTCCCCGAAGAACAGCGAGTATTGAAGCTTGCTGTAAATTGAGCTGGGATTGGGGTTGGAGTGCGGTCAACCCTTCCTGTAGATGGTAGGGAATAGATTGCTTGGTGATCAGGTTCAGCTTGGCTTTCACTTGCTTTCTGTTCTTTATGTGAATTATTTTTAAGTTTATACTTTCTGTATAAAAGGACGCTAGCAAGTGCACATGCACTGGATAGAACCACATACATAGGGATCGTTGTGGGGTATAGGGTATATTCGGTGTCTTTCTGCAGGTGAAGTGGGGACTGTAGCGCTATTTTCCTATTAGTGGCGTGAAGCTGGTCCAGGTTGATAGAGTTTAGTTTGAATGAAGGAGTCGCAGATGGGGTTACGACATTGTTCTTGGGCAAGTCCATTATCTTCAATACCTGACCCTTCAACCGATCATTGGTGTTGGATATCGTAAATTCTGGTGTTTCTAAGTAGCACTGCTTGGGAATTATAGCGAGGAAACTGCCTTGTAGGGTTTGGTAGAGATTTTGTCCACAGGATAGGTGTACTTTTGTTAAGATAGGGAAACTGATGGTGTAGTGTTTCTCATCGAGTTCTTCGTATGCTGGCTTGGACTGGGTGATAGTGGTAGGGCTGCATGCGTCGTTTCGCTGCTGCGTTGAGATGAGATGCTGGATGCAGTCGTCTGGTGATCGATTCTGCTGGTTTTTCTTCTCCTCGCAGAGGTACCATTTACTGGTCTTCGGGCATTCAGCCTCAATGTGCTTGAAATCTTTCTCATGGATAGCTAGGTATGGGAAAGGAGGAGTAAGGATCTCATGGTGTTTGTTAGGTATAATTGATAATTTATACATAACATACAACGATGAAAGCACTATTGGGAATTTAAAACTATAACTATATTATTTTCTACATAATATGAACCTAACTTAATTATATCAAAATATTCTCCAATGTCTAAATTGAACACTTTTTCTCTGTTAAATATCAAAGCTGGTACCAGGAGCAAGTGAATTATCACGAGGGTCTTGTAACAATTGGGCATTTTTAGGGAGACGCTTTAGCCTAGATTTGGCAATAAGACCTCGTTTTTTCTTAGTATAAATATGAATAGGGAGGTCTGCCATTACGACGTCATGTGTATAACGGGGAGCTAACTTCTGTCGGGAAGCAAACGGATTTTTCACGAAAACCTGTTGTTCAGGAGAGTACTCAACCTCTGGTTCCCGTTCTCTATTTCGGTGGTCTGTCAGGTCTTTACGAGTCGTACTACACATGTCGTGAATCGTGTTATAGGCTTTAGTCATCTTATTCTTATGATTAGTCATGTACTGTTGGATTAAATGGGCGGACAGGTCTACGTCAAAGGGATCGCGAGGGTCATAGTGTCCCGTTACTACCTCTAATGGTTTACATTTTGTGAAACTATGGATGCTACTGTTGTAAGCCAGAAGGGCATATGGCATAAGATTAATTACTGATTCAGATTTCTGTCCTAATTTTAGAATACGGAGATGTTCAAGTACCGTGGAGTGGAACCTTTCAACAATACCATTCTCATTCGGGGAATGAGGAGCCACTCTATGATGCTGAATTTTATGCATCTTCACAAATTCCGCAACCAGCTGATTTGTGAACTCGGTTCCGTTATCAGTTACTATAGTGATAGGTATACCATGATGAGTACAGTAATTCAATAGGGCTTGAACCACACTAACAGCCGTGCCGTCTCTTATATGATAGGCTTGTGCATATTTAGAGAATGCATCTACAATGGTTAAGAATTTTTCGCTTTGAATAGTCAAAAGATCTAGATGAACTAATTCAAAGGGCCGGCTAGCGGGTGGTACCACCTTAAACTGTTGCTTTATCGGACTGCGATCATATTTCGCTTGGCCGCAGATAGTGCATTGGTTTATTAATTTAGTAATGTGTTCTCGCATTTTAGGCCAGTAATATTTATTAGATAACGCTAAGTAACATTCATTGATGCCGCGATGATTGGTCTTCCCCTCATGATATTTGTTAATTATTTCCTGCTGCTTTAAATATTCCCTAACGTTCTCTAATTCCGTTTTAGTTAGTGTCAGATTCATTGCCGAATTTTTGAACGTTTTTTGTATAGTAGGTACGATAGTGTACATAGCCGAATAAGGATTTATTAAAAGTCCGGTTTTTATCTTAGGGTGGACGTACTCCTTGATCGCATTTATGATATCTTCCTCTATATTAGATGCAGATATTTGAACAGATGTTCGTGTGTGCGTGTCAAACGGCTTAGTGACTACTGGTCTACTCTTAATGTCACCTACAACGTTGAAAATTAGTTGCTTCGTGAATCTATTTAGGGGGTCATCTGAAATTGGGACCTCTAAAATGGGGCTTTCGCTATTTGTATGAACAGTGGCAGATCTCGAACCAGCTTCAGTTTCTGTAGCAGTTAAAGTTCGAGATTCATCTAACTCAGGGTCAGTTTCCGATGGATTAACTGCTATCGACATGAGCTCCTCATTATTAATTTCTATTCGCGATAGCGCGTCGGCGTTAGTATTGCACTTTCCCTGTAGGTAGTCGACCTTATAGTCATACTCACTTAGCTTCAAGCGCCATCTTGTAAGCCTTGAACTAGGATCTTTTAAATTCACTACCCATTGTAAAGGCCTATGATCCGTGAGAATTAGAAATTTACGGCCATAGAGATACGGTCTAAAGTACTTAGTTGCCCAAACGATAGCTAGAAGTTCTTTTTCGATGGTGCTGTAATTCAACTCGCTGCTGTTAAGAGTCCGCGATGCATATGCAATCGGTTTATTGGAGGCCTTAGTGCCTTGTGATAAGATAGCACCTATAGCTACGTTGGATGCATCAGTCGTTAATATAAAATCACGTGTAAAATCCGGGTACTGTAAGATTGGATCATTAGTTAAGAGTGTCTTGCAATGCTCAAAACAGCTGGTGTACTTGTTGTCCAACGTGATTTTTGAACCTTTTTTTAAACATTGGGTTAGTGGTTTAGTGATACGAGCGAAGTCTGGAATAAATTTCCTATAATATCCGAGCAAGCCGAGAAAACGTTTGATTTCAGTGGTAGTCTTAGGAATGGGGTAATTTTCAATAGCTTTAATTTTATTCGGGTTTGGTTTAACGCCTTCTTTACAGATAACATGACCTAAAAACTCAGTTTCCAGCTTCAAGAATTCGGATTTATCCATTTGAATTTTGAAGTTGGATTCTCTCAATCGTTTAAATACCTTGTCGAGGTTAACTATGTGCTCCTGAAGCGAAGTACTGAAAATGATGATGTCATCAAGGTATACTAGACAAATTTCATTTTGTAAGCCCCTGAGGACATTGTCCATAACCCGTTGGAAGGTAGAGGGTGAGTTTTTCAACCCCATGGGCATTCTTAAAAACTCGTAATGCCCGTTTTCTACATTGAACCCTGTCTTATGAACATCGGAGGGGTCCATCTCAACCTGATAAAATCCACTGGCCAAATCAAGGGTCGTAAAGTACTGGCATTTACCTAATTTGTCCAATACATCTGTTATATTAGGTATAGGGTATTTGTCATCAATCGTTTTCTCGTTAACTTTCCTGAAATCCACGACAAGACGCCATTTAACTTTACCGGAGGCATCTGCTTTTTTTGGTACAATCCAGATGGGAGAGCTCCAAGCAGATTCTGATGGCCTTATAATATTTTGATCAAGCATCTTATTTATTTGATCTCTGACCTCCTGCCTGTGAACGTAAGGATAGCGATAGCTCTTGGTATGTACTGGAATTTCGTCATAAGTCCTAATCTTATGTTTGATCTTGTTGGTGAACGAAAGTGATTCGCCCTCAAGATAAAACACATCCGCGTAGTTAGAACACAAACGCTGTAAATTGGCGAGTTCTTCCGAATTAAGATGATCGGTTCGTAGACGAGATAAAACATCTTTAGCGCGGTCTGATAAAGTTTCAGTACTGTCACATTCAATATTAAATATTTCAGCTTCAATAGGACGATCCATAGAAAATATTACATCGTTAGACGTAGAGTTAGTTATTTCTACCCAGCCCCTATTATTCTGAACCGTCGTTAAACAGTCTGAAATAAGGCAATTACAAATCGTTTGGTTGCCTACTAATACTTCTCCGTCATGTGTATTAACTGGTAATCTAACTACTTTAGTCGAATTAGCTGGAATAATTTCCTCGTACAAGTTAGCGTTTCTAGAATCATACATCTGAATAGGTATCTGTGTATAGCGAGTTTTCAGTAACCTATTTTTTAAATCAATGTTAGAGTCCCATACGTCAAGTAAATCAAAGCCTAAAAGTCCGTCAAAGTAATTATGAAACTTGTAGACGTACAAAGTTATATCATTCGAGTCATTAAATTCCTCGAAGCAAGGCATTGTTACAGAATAATTGTTTATACTAGTCGCGTGCACGTTTGTCACTTCAAATGGATCATATTTCAAAGGAACGTGACGAAAGTATTTCTCGACGGCATCAGGGCTTATAAACGATTGGTTAGCACCTGTGTCGATTAGGAACTTTAAAGGTGGATTTGCTATCGAATTTGCAAATAGCGTTAAATTTCTTGGCGTGCATATTGATCAGGCATTAAACTGGAAAACTGAATTAGAAGCCCTAGAAAACGCGATTAGCTCTGCTTGTTACGCTTTAAGGAGCTTAAGAGATGAGGTCAGTCGTGAGCAATTAATATCTGTTTACTACGCTTTGGTAGAATCAAAGTTCAGGTACAGTGTGAAATTTTGGGGAAACAGTTACAAATACAACCAGAATAGAGCTTTTGTGCTACAAAAACGTGCTATTAGAACGATTGTGCGAATACCTCCATGGGAATCGTGCAAAGATCATTTTAAAAATCTTAGGATATTGACCCTTCCCAGCCTTTATATATTAGTGGTTCTCATGGACATTGCTCGACATTCATATAGATATGAATCAGTAGAAAATAGATTGCTAAGGTTGGATACGAGGAGAAAGAACCTTGAAGCCCCTAAGTGTCCGCGGTTAAATGTGGCAATGCACGGCTGTCGGTACCAGGCCATCAAATTATTTAATGCTCTGCCTACTGAGTTGAAGTCTGTCGGCAACCCTAATGCTTTTAAACGGCAGTTGAAGAAGCTTTTGTTGGAGAAATGTTTCTACTCTATCGAAGAGTTTTATGATAGCAAACTCCACAATCACCAATCGGCCTGACATTTTTTTTTTTTTTTTTTTTTCATTATTATTATTTTTGAGTGTCTAAGTATGTAAATTTGAATTAATTTGTGTTTGTTATCATATTGTGTTTGTTATGTTATTATTTGTCAGTGTATTTTTAAGTAGATTATAAGACATTCGAATACGATAAATTATTGTTCTTGAATAAATAAATTGAATTGAAAACCTAGTTGCCTTTGAATGTGGAAATTGACTTCTATCTTGGTTTTTCGGATTTCGACTCCTTCTGAAAATTTTCATTAGAGGCCTGATCTACAACTTCCTCTACTACTGGGGTCTCGGAGTTATAATACTGGTCTTGGTCATAGTAGTAATAATCGGGGCATTGCTCCCCCGAATAATAGTCTTGATACTCGGGGTAATAGTCATTTTCGTCAAACTCATTGAAGTTAATTTCGCGAGTTTTGAAGTAGTTAGTCGGGGGTGGATTCCCGTGTTTTCTCCAGTCATGTCCTGTCATTCCCGTCATTGGTGGACGTCTTTCTACATAGCTACTAACACCACTCATTGGAGTAGGACGCGAAGTATTACCAAAATTATTTGGTTGCTGTGGGGGTCTATAAGGCATCCTAAAAGCGTTATTTTGCGGGTTGTAATTTTGTGGAGGGGCGCGGAACATTTGTTGCGTGTGAGTAAGACCACGTAGTGGTTGCGGTTGAAATGTAGGCCTCCAACCCTGACTAGGTGAAGCTTGAATGGGGTTGGGCCTAGATGGACCAGACATGGTAAAAATGGGTTGTTTCATTGGTCCGAATCCGTCAGTCAGTCTGGGGACATAGTTGGGAATAGGGAGATTGAACTTGGCTGCATTTAAGTTTGGCTGCCGCCAGTCTTTCTTACTAGCTGAACCACTACTGCGCTCCTGCATGTAGAGAGTATTGAGCTCCTCCTGAACAAACTCTAAAGCTTTTTCCATCGAAGCGGGTCGCATGCAACGTACCCTGGATCCAAGTGGGTCCTTGAGTCCTCTTAAATAGGCCTGAAGAGTTAGTTTTTGGTATAAATCGCGTTTTGCGTCGATGGTGCTTTTCAAGTTCTCGTGAAGTGAAACATACGTCATTATGGTACTGAATAAGTTTTGGCATCGTTCATAAAATTCTTGCGGGGTACTCGAACCTTGGGTCTCTAAGGATAAATCACTGTAAAGAGCGGTCTCGTCACGGTGATCCGCAAAATTGTTCACTAAAGCGTTCCTTATACCTAACCAGTTATCTGGTATCCCGTTCGAATTTATTAATCTAGCGGCGGAACCGGAGACTTTATTTAAAATTCCGTTTACAAGCGCTAGATTGGTCAAATCGTTGCCTGGTTCTGGTTTAAAGTGAGCCAGGACCAACTGGTCGCAGAGATTTATAAATCTCGTTAATACGTGCGGATTTCCATCGAAATCTGGCACAAGTCTTAAGGACTTAAAAATTATATCAATCGGGTTACTGCCGGCGGAAGCTGGAGGCTGAGCCATGCTTTCTTCTATATCTCTATGCTCGTCTATTACACTGAGCCTACTATTTAACCTACTACCTAACCTAATATTCCTCGACTCTCTTGGATGAAAAATCTTGGAAGTTAATTACTAACGTTATAAAAAAATATGGGATACACTAAAGGAAGGACTATAGTTTAGGTAGGATTAAGCAAGGACTTGAAAGATTCAAGGACTTACTGCATTTTTCTTGTCGTCGTCGTCAGCTGCTCAGCAGAATCGATTTCTTGATTCCACTATCACCACCCGGAACAACAGCACTAGTAGGTTCTTTTTCTTAATTTTAGTAAATTAAAATATCCGTGCCTGCGCCAAATACGTAGGCTGCCGACCGGGTTTAAAGGAAAGAAGATTTTTAATTTAAATCTATAATTAATTTTGTCAATGATTGAGTCTCTAAGTGTGAGAACAGAATGAGTACATTTCCAAAATCTTAAAACTAGGTGATTCTGTAACTGTGTCGTGCGTCGCGTTGATTGCGCTGACGCAAGCTGCAGTTCAAGGTGCGCGGTAAGTAGGTATTGTCTTGTCATCGGTTTATTCAGAGGCGCCTAGCGTAACATATTTATAAACATCAGTGCTTAGCAACACAAGGCTAGTTTTTTTGTTGTTGATTTATCTGTGCTTTAGCACCAGCTTCTACAGATTCAATTGCAATTTAAACCGGTAGTAACGATGGTGTTTTCGTCTGTGGTGTCTGTAAGGGTTCCTAAACTAGACCGGATCATTGATGAAATATTAGTGGATTTCTGAGAACCAAAACCAAGATTTATCATCATCATCATCATCATCATCATTATCAGCCTGAAGAAGTCCACTGCTGGACATAGGCCTCCCCTGCTCGTTTCCAGGAAGAACGATTCTGAGCCCTTTCCATCCATCGACAAGATTTATACATTTTACAATAACCTCTCGCTGACATACTAGAAACAGAAGATATGACGTTTACGGTACACCATGCCAATCAATAACCATTATCTTTATTGAATCCTGTACGGCAAAGATTTTGTCTTCCTGGAACTCCAAGTATATTATATGGGTATGTATTATGTTTCGCGGAAGTGCGCTGGAATCCGAGCTATGTGCTGGTGCATAGTAATTTGCGTTAGAGCCGGTCTAATTATGTGCAATTAAATGTTTTACGTACCTATTTGTTAGTGTCCCGATAAATATAAATAATAAACAATGATCCTGGGTAATTAGTGCCCCGTTAAACTTTAGTTTACGATCAAGAAGATTATTATACCTACATTATAATAATTATTGTTTATCGGATTCTTCGCAATAAGTAATTTATTGTTTTATTGTGCGATTATGACTCAAACTTTCTCAACCAATACCTAGCCTAAACAGCCCTATATTTAGGTCCTTGTCTGTAAAATCTTAAAGGTAAAGCACCTACCTTGACCAACAAATTTGGCCCAGTCCCGTTGTCATTCAACCTGTATATAAAAGGCTCGTCATTCTCGATTCCCTCCATGACTCTCCAGACAGCTGACCTGAAAGTAATTTTTAGTATTATGAAGAATCAGGAATCAGGTGAAACCGACAATCCTCTTTGCAGAAGATGTATAAGCACAGAGGAAACTGCTGCGCACGTACTCCAGGAGTGCAGCAGCGTGGCGCCTCAACGAGAGCAACATCTTGGAGCACTGAAGACTCCTAGGGAGTCATGCGCCTGAATCCGTGAGCTGCTGGCCTTTCTGGAGGACATCGGGTGGTTGAACTAGCAACACCACCACCCGTCACGCAAAAAAAGCCCACCTGTGGTCTACTTACGGAAACCAGTCCGCTCACCAAGTACCAAGTACCAGATATGAAAAAAATTGGTAAAAGACCACAGGCCATTGATATAGCTAGAAGAACCGCCAACTGTTAGGTGTACTAACGACCACACATTGGAAGACGAAGCATAAAATGCTCACACCAATGGACCAAAACATTGTGAAAATCAGAAGGCGGATGAAAAGGGCTCAAACTCGTGATTCCTGGAAATATAAAGGAGTGATATAGATAGATCTCACTGCTGAATTTCGAGATTCTACGTCAGCCGGTTTCTTCACGATGTTTTTTTTCCCCGTTTGAGAGTACCCACTGGCATAGTGCACATAATTTTTTAAACAGAAAAACTCATTGGTATATGCCTGGATTTAAACCCATGATCTTAGGATCGGATGGCGAGACTGCTAAGGCATGATTCCGATTGATTAGATTAGACTTTCCCAGTACATAGGTACAAACCAACGTAAGTTAGGGTTCCTAAACTCCATAGAACAGCAGAGTTGACCTTATCCACGGAAAGCCATGGTCTATTCATGCAGCACCGACCAGCTGCAGGTTTTTATATATAATGTTACCCTTTCAGCTTTCGGTCCATTGTTCCTGGCTGGTAAGCAGCCCTCTGCCACTTGAGCACCTGATCCTAAACTAAACTAAGTGGTAGCTTTCAGCCACTTGACTACCAGTGCTGGAGGCTTATAACACTAAAACAAACCTTATCTTCATAATCAGCTCCGCATCATTCCTCGGCTTGAATGAAGTACCAGCACACGTGGCATCGTACGTCTATGAATATCGCATCGTAGCCGTACATAAACACTGATCGAGATAGCGAGCCCGGTCGACTGCACGGTTTGCCCGCCCGCCTTAAACTGGTACCTACGTAGGCGGTGGTTGCCAACTGTTATTTCAGTGCTACTAACCCTTCATAGAAGTATTATTTTAGCTAGGGCATCCATCTACGGGAATAGAACTCTCATTTTTCTATTAGGAATGATCGTGTCTTGTGTGGAGATTCACCTCAAGACGTTTCAAAGTTGATACTTGTAATGCAAGTGAATAAATGCCTTTTGACTTTACGTCTCGAAATATAACTTATTTCAATAACTACCCAACATTTTAGAAATGACAGCATAAAATATTGATTAGGTGTAGGTAGCCGGACCAGGCCAGGGTAGAGTAGCCTACCGGTGTCTGTAATTTATAGTTTGACCCATTTCAGATTTATATGCCCCGTTCGCTTGAAAAGTGGCTAAATTAATCGAGAATTGGTGAAGTTGGCAACATTCCTGTAAATTCTATACAGGTTACAAAGTAACTATTCAACCATCTACATTGAGGGTAGCTAAGCGTAACGTAACCCCCGCTATTTATTATCAACGCTTGCGCCACAGACTGAACAGCAGTTACTATAAACTACGGTTACAGGATGGCTAACAGTTAGTATTAGCATTCGTGTTTGTTGAAGGGTGCTAGGCCTATGTACCTACATTCATCCATGCAAGTCTAAAAAGGCGAATGTGTTTGTCTGTTTGCTACGTTTTCACGGATGAATTGGAAATTTGGCAATAAGATATTTTATATGAAACAGGTGAAAGATTTTTGTTTACAAAATAGCGAGTAAGAGCCTTTCACAAAAACCACAGGGAGCCCAGCTAGATAGACGAACTTAGGCGCCACACGACTAAGCGTCAGCGCAGATAGAAAGGAGCGCAGCAGATTGGATATTATTATGGCACTCGAAAATCAACTTTCAAGTTATTGAAATAAAGTGCATTTTTTTAAGCACAGTAGATGCATTCAGATGATTTACTCGTAGTTACCTAGTACTAGCCTAGACCTTCGTGAAAATTTCCAACACAATTAGGGTGGTTAACTACCGGCGAAGTTCAAAGTCAGGTGAATTATAGCATAAATTTTCACTTTGCTGAATTCCACATTATTTTCAACGACTTCCCGTAAAATGCAATTAATGCCAAAGTTATTTCAAATATTCGTGATTCTCTTTTCAATGAAGGTTACTTCATATTAACGACAACAATTTTGCATGAAAATTTAAACTAATAGCTTGGAGCCTCCTGTCTTAGGTAAAGTTAGGAAGGCTATTTAAGTATAGCGATGCTGAAATATATTTCATATTTCATGTGAGGTTTTTTTTATTTAACCTTCTAGCAGCCAGACGTAAATCAGTAAAATGGCAGATAAAGCAACATAATGCGTAGAAACAGACAAAATGCGATGATCCGCGCAATAGTAATTTTCACAAACCAAATTGAATTCATTATAATTATTTAGCCGTTTTTGTCTCTTTTTCCACTCTTCGCGACTCAACGCAGTTACAGGCCGCGATCTAAGGGAAAGTCAAGTTCGTCCCTCCATCTCATTCTGGGTCTTCCACGTCACCGCCTTGCATTTTGTGCCCAGATTTTTGGCCGTCACAGAGTAGCATAAGAGAGAGTTAGCATAAAACAGAGGAGGTGGGGAAGAGTTACGAACCCTATTCATCATGTAGGGGCTACCACAGATTAAGGCTTGCGATTTTGATGGGTTAACTCTGTGGTCCTCGTAACCCACGAGGATTTGAGGAAATTGAATTTATGCGAGTTGAAAAAGCTTTATCGCTTCTCTACCATCTTCAATAGCGTTCTTACCTAGAACAGCGGGTTAGCGCAATGCCAATAAAATTATACCACAAGAAAATGTTTCTGTTTCAAAGGTTTTAAAGTTTCAAGGTACCTAGATTGAATTCTTCAGTCACATAAAAAGTGGGTAAAAGCAAGTGCACACAACGCATAATGATTATGATTACCATGTCTATAATATATAAGAAGTAGGTACCTTCCTACCTACAATATAAGAAGTGTGTAATTCAACATTTTATTTTGTCGAATTCTGCTCTGGCAAATACCAGCTTGAGGCATTGGAAGCTATTGAGAGACGAGCCAAAAGGCTCATTGGTAGCGACACTCTAGTCGAGTCCAAGCTCCTAAGTCTCGAACATCGCCGTAAAGTTGCCAGTCTATCGGTATTTTACAGGATACATTTCGGAGAGTGTGCTACGGAACTTCACAATTTAGTTCCCCCATCCCCATTCTACCATCGGACCACTAGACGCACGGAAATGCGGCATCCATACTTGGTTGATGTTCCAACTGTCCGCACCAAGCGCTTTGCTTCAACTTTTATGTTGCGGACAGCCAAGGAATGGAATTCCTTGCCGGCGTCTGTCTTTCCGAGCACCTACAAATTGGATGTTTTCAAGACAAGAGTGATTAAGTATCTTCTAGGTAAGCAGTAGGTAAGGTTGCTACATCGTCGACCGCATCATCACTTAACAGCAGGTGAGATAGCGGTCAAACGCAAACCTATAAATTGTAAAAAAAAAACTAATGCAAATTCTGTACCTATATAATGTAATAATTCAATTTCAATTCTTTATTTCAATGTATGAATATTTTTAATGCCTCAAGTGGCGCAATTATAATTCAATCAATTAAACTTGAGGATAACGCAGTGGGCTGCAATATTATTAGTCAAGTAGGTAGGTAGAATAATACCTACTCTTAAACTAATTTAGATTATTTTTATGTTGTAGCTGTTTGTTGTCCCTGAATAAATAAAATAAAAATACACAAAATCATCCTCGCAGAAAAAGGCTCACCACTGTATTGGAATTTTGAAATTAAACATGTATCTAATGTCTCCAGCTGATGGGAGCATTCCAGCGCATCATAGGGCATGTTCTCAACGTGCGTGACCTAGGAGATGCTTTGTTATAGACGATGGTTACCACTCAACATCAGGTGGGCCATAAGCTTGTTCCAACAACAAGCCGTATAAAAAATACAAGTAAAAAAATGTGTAAGTACAGTTTGTATAAATAAATATTGTAGACAATTCACACAACACTATCTAGCCCCAAACTAAGCAGAGCTTGTACTATGGGAACCAGATACCTGATATAATACTTGTATAAAAAAATCATAAATATTTAAGTACCTACTTAGAATACAATATAACACCCAGACAAAGAAAAAACATCTGTGTTCACCACACAAAGATTTGTTCTCGATGGGGATCGAACCCATGACCTACGGCGCAGAAGGCAGAGCTATAAATAAATACTTTCTTTCTTTCTTATATAATAGCTTAGCGTGGCTCGTGCTATAAATTGCCTTTTCTTTTTCCTTTAGGTGTGATGAACAGTCAAAATGTTTAGCTTTCCGAAATATAAAAAAAAAAATACTTACACTCATACAGGTTCTACGTTCTACTAAGTTGCTTCTTGAAACTTTTTGAAGAAGATCACCGACTCAATCACTGATTTTTCGTAAGCATCAGTAAATAAAGTAATAATTAACTGTATTCATAGGATTGTAAAGTATAAACTCTATTTCAATGGATGAATGTAATACTCTCTCATCAATGGACGTGATCGAGTAAGTAGGTAACGAAAAAAAAAAGGTTGAAAGGGACCACTTTGCTATTATTACTCCACTTACTATAATTAGCTTAGTTAGAAACTTGATTGCAATAGAAAAACGAAGTTTTAATTTATAATAAATATGTAGGTTCAGTTTTTTATAAATCGTGCTTGCTTATCACTTTTCACGTGCTTTTATGACGTTTAAAACTGTCAGAAGACTACTTTTTTTATGTTACCGAAAAAGTAATTTGTCTAAGAAGTTTTAACACTAAATAGTTCATAAAGCATTTTATTCTTATATTATTTTGATCTAGATTGTCTAAGTATTTTGGTCTATTTTTTTCATTTTATTTAGGTAACGCAAGATGTTAAAAACAGATTATTTAAAAAGTTTTAAATTAAAGTTACGAGAAGTTCATAGGAGGTACTGCTGCAATGTCTATGGAGTCAAAGTATGTATTCAAAAAGTGAACTAAACGTTACAAAGAAGGTCGTTTTAGTTTTAGTGTGATGTGTCAGATATTTATGAAGTTTTTACAATATAAAATTATTAAAATAAAACTTATTATTATAAAAAAAACTATTATTTATTATTACCTACTATTATTAAATACTTAATAAAACAGGGTGAAACATAATTATATTATTGTTTTTTACTAGTTTTCCAATTTCTCAAACAACATAGGAGTAAAAATGTATTCATAATTAATTACATAAGTAGTAGGTATATTAATTTGATTACCTAGATAACTCCTTTTTATTATTAAAATTAAAATGATTTTATTTTTTCATTATTATAGTAAGAGACCATAAGCACCGCAATTTACTAAATTTACAGACAAATATCACGTCATCAATATTAGAAACAGCCACCATCATAAATAAAAATAAAGTAGGTAGGTAGGTAAATAATAAAACAATCAAGAAACAATTACTGTATTGATGGACTTCATGCACGAAAAAATATCTCGATAACCTTGAAATGAGCTTGATCGTCTTTTTATATCTTCGGATTGGTATACCTTGGTATCAAATTAAGGTGATACAAGACATACCTATACTTACCACTCGCGTAATCAAGACGAGTCTAACTTATCTCCTGTGAACACATCCACACATCCATGCATACACACAAAACACTACGAGTCTGTTCAGAAAGAGAACCGTCGTGGCCAAATTGAGAACTAACGTTTCGATTTTTATATGGCAGCTCATCCCTTTCTTTCTGTCAGCATTTTGCATCATAAAAATTAAATAAAGGAATAGTACACTAGTTGTGATAGGATCAAAACGCAACAGACGCGCTATTGTATTGCCCACTAAACAAGCAGCGCCCTCCAATTCCACGACGCCGACGGTTCTCTTTTTGAACAGACTTCTACATTTTGGCATTCAGATTTTTTTTAAACTCAGCTAGCCTTTTGCTGAATTTGTGGTATGTGTCTCCTTTATTATGTTCTCTTTGCATCTCCTTTCCAAAGCCACCTCGTAGCCATCAACTGCTTTCATCATGATGTCCAGTTTCACCCTGATCTTGGGTATGGGTCCATTTTCTGCCTCGCCTATGACTTTGAATCTACGAAGGACTGCGGATAGCGCTGTCTTTACTGACATCAACGCGTATTGGTACCCTGCAAATAAAGTATCAACTACTGTAAGTAGTAGTGAGAAAAAAACTCATAAAAGTTTTCTTTCATCACTACGTCTACGGCTCAGAATAACAATAAACTATAATTAATATTGAACTAAGTATAAAAAAAAACTAGAATTATTTCTCTAATTATAGTTCTTGTAGATAATAAAAGGAATTACGACATAACAGCACAAATTAAAATCATAATTGCTGTGATACCTACGCCTACGTCCAACTATCTAGGTAGCACTAATTATTTATATAGAAAAGTAGATTAACTATACGGAAGTGCTAGTTAAATAAGACGTACAAAGGGTAAATGGCAGTTTTTCTGCTATATAACTAACGCGCAAAAACTGGTTCTTAGAAGTCAAACTACTACTTAGGTCAAAAGTGTTAGGTACATAAAAAAGTTATTTATGTATATTATATAAATATAGAGGTATATTATAATTAGAGGTAAATCGGTACTTTACCCAACTTAAGTTTTCAGGAGTGGTCTTATTGCTCTCTGGTTAGAAATATCTTACGGTACCATAGGTATCACTGGTGCGTTGGTGATATGATAATACATACTTATTTGGAAATTGTAATATGTATATTTTGAAATTGCATAGGTTTATCCGTTTGGAGGAAGGAAAACATCTGACACTGCGGAAGTTACCATTAAAACTTACCAAGACAGTTCCGTGGTCCACTGCTGAATGGCATAAAGCTGCAAGGGGGCACGTTAAACCTCTCTGGGAGGAACCTCTCTGGGTCAAAGTGCTCCGCTTCAGGGCCCCAATACTTAGGGTCCCGATGGAGCCCCCAAATTGAGACGACTATACCTGATCCAGCAGGCATGATTCGCCCTGAAGCTGTGAAAAATAATACTTAGAAAACAAAGATAATGAATATTATAAAATAATAAATATTGTGGACAATTCACACAACACTATCTAGCCTCAAACTAAGCAGGGGGTTAATTCTCGGGCAGATCTCGATCATTTTGAAATTTTATTTTATTGCTTCTTTTCGAAGGGGGAATTGATAATTTCCTTGAGTAATTCATAAACGACCTCTTCGTAAAAGCCTCGACAGCTACGATATACGGAAAACGTACAAAAAATGCGGGGTTGTGAAAAGAAGCAATAAAATAAAATTTCTAAATGATCGAGATCGGCCCGAGAATTAGCCCCCAGAGCTTGTATGATGGGAACCAGTTAGCTGATATAATACTGACATACATTTTTTTATAAATACATACTGTATAACACCCAGACAGAAAAAAAATATCTACGTTCACCACAAATAGTTGTTCTTGGTGGGGATCGTTCTCAAGGCCTACGGCGCTGATGGCAGGGTTACTATGAATATGAACTCAGCCGTGACGCCTGTCATGAAAGATCAATATATGTTTAAAAAAACTTAAAAACCGAATTCATAACCAAACTGCTAAACTGAATGTGATCTAATTTATATGAGACCGAGAAAGTATAGCCTTTAAAATTGAGAATCTCCTCTTTTTTTTTTAAGTCCGTTATAAGTTCATGATTATGGGATAAGATAATTACAGTTGCGAACGAGTTTCGGTTTATTTCATTGTCTCTGACTCTACATCCTTAACTATATGCCATGCCAAAGGTTAGCACTACCAGCGAAGCTCTCTTTTTCCTCTTCTATCAGACTTCAGAAACTAGAGTTCGTTCTTTATATGGATGTGAACATAGCAGATCATTGTCCAGCAGATCAAAAAAAAGTGAGTTCTATTCGCATGCAGCATAACAATCTGCTGGACAATGATTTGCTAAGTTCACATCACACCCATGAAATGACGCCCGAGAATCTACTTTATTGCAAATCATTGAAAGTTCAAGTCAAAAGTGATAGTTGGAATTAAAGTTTTAGCTACATATCATGCATGGCTTTATATGGTTCAACTTACGCAGTTTCGTGTCTTCTAATACTTTTCTAATGATAAAAGGCACCGGTGGAAACAGTCTGAGAGATTCCTTCACTACCAGCTCTAGGTATTTCAGTTTCATGAGATCTTCTTTCTCCAGAGGTCGGTCTGAGTCTCCGAAAACTTTGTACAATCTATGAAAGGAAGGTTTTGTAAAAAATACTTATAATCTCACTCTTTCACAGTTCCAGAGTTAATATTAGAGCTTGAAATTCAGATATCAACTTACTCTTCATAAACTTTCTCCTGAATCTCTGGATATTTCCCCAGCAACTTAAGAGTGTTGCCAACAGCAACAGCCGAGGTGTCAGTGCCGGCAATGACTAGCGTCAACACTTCTTCTCTTAGTTCCTCATCGGTGTATCCCTTCTCTTTTCCAGACAAGGAAATTAAAAGATCTAGAAACGTCTTTTTTTTGTATGAGTTAAGATCTGAAATATGTTGACATTTTGGGTTAAATATGAGCTAGCAATTAAATATTACTGAACTTAAGCACGATGACCTTACCAAAATCGTGGTCTACTTCTGTTTGACTAAGCTTTTCTGCTTTAAGCTCCTCTCGTTTATTTCTTACAACCTATAAAACGTAACCAGTATTTAAACACATAAGCATTGTTTTATTGAAATGGAAATGTCGTTTTTAGCTACTTTTAACTTTTAATACGACGATGTTGTGTGGACAAACCAGCAACTAAAGAATATCTTTAACCTCCTAACCCTTCACAAATACAAAAAAAAACATCATAGAACTCATCGATGGATTTGTATCAACACGAGACAGGGTCTACTATAGAATATATATTATGAGAAAACACTATAGATTGATCGTTTGCAAACAATAATCAGAACGTTGTGGGTACACCATTCACTGCATTTTCCATTGCATTGAATGATAAACTACATCATCAATAAAACACTTACATCATCAGTAAAATCATGCATCTCCTTGATGCATTGATCATGTTCCTTAGCTTGACTGAAGAACTGGAACAGACAGTCAGGCTGTAGCCACAGGTGAAAGATTCGCTCGCAGGCCAGGTTCAGGATACGAGTCATTGAGTTAAGGAAGATAGAGTCCGGATTGCCTTGGGCATTTACTTTGACACCCATCGCAGTTTCTGTAAAATATTGAAATTTACATGCAGGTTGCATGTGGGCGCGACTTCACAACACTCATTAGAGGGTTCAGTAGGTATGTGGTTGCATGTTGCATGCAGGCTTTACGAATCAAATGAAATCAAAAGTATATTTCTTCAGTAAGATTGCAAGGATCACTTTGAAACGTCTTAAGAGCGGGTCGTGCGAAAATTAGAGATGCGTTTTTAAAAAAATCATAACTAAATAACTGACATACGATTTTCATTAGCGTTAAATAGAATGTCATGTTAAATAGTATATTTTTTTAACACACTTAAATTCGAATTAATCTCAAATGTATAGTCTACAATTAGTCCTGTTGCGATTTTTTAAATGTCACTTAGTTATTTAGTTATGAATTTTTTAAAACGCATCTCAAATTTTCGCACGACCTGCTCTTAAAGCTAGGTGAGTCTAGGTGCCAGTTCCACTCAACCATGCCTAGAAGAACAGGCAACCAACTATGGCTTGGTTCTTACCGTTTTACCACGCTTTAAAATTATAAAAATAAAATTTTTAAATTATCCTTTTACAAATTTAATAGTAATGTAATGTTTAATAGTAATGTAATGTTTATTGACTTAATAAATAGGTTTCACAAATCTTTTTTGAACCCATAGTCTCCCGAACTAGTTAAAAAACTGTGTTTCAGGAGCCAGTGGCTTCTCCTATGTAATAGGTTCACAAGTCATTATGCGTGCACAAAAGGATACAACACATGCAATCAACAAAAAAAAAAAAAAAGAATGAATGTACTTAGAAGTACCTACATCAAAATTCAACAACAATGAAAAAAAAATGATATAACCCAAACAATTATGTAGGTACTTATCCAAGAAGATTTAGAAAATAAAAGTAAAGTAAGCTAATACAACAAAAAAAAAAACTAAACTATGTTATTACACATGATATAACAAATATATATAAGTATGTAATAAATAAGCTCTCTCTCTTGACATGAGGACCAACATGTTTGCTACTTATGAAAAATGAATTACACAAAATACTTGTATTACACTACGACACAATCTATTATGCATGTACTTCTAACCTTTACAGTATTATTAAAACTAATAGAATACGAATAAAAAACACGACGTTAGTATCACTAAAGAAGTAGCAGGTACTAATAAAGAATAGGGACAATTCACTAATTTCAGGACAACACACCACAAACATCAAACCACAAAGAAACCAGATAGCATCGATTCAATGCCATCATAGTCAAATTCTTTTAGCCAGGCAAGAATCAACCCTTTAATGCCGTGATTACTTTTCCTTTTAACCTTATGCACTTTGTTGAGCGTATTATACAAATGGGGAACCACGACGTTAAATTGTTTTTGTGCGAATCGCGTTTTGACTCTGGGAACGGGACACCGCTCGATTCTTTTATTTGAGTCTGGTAGGAAAGGGACGATTTCTCTATGATAGCGACGAATGCTTTCATAAATAAATAGTTTCCTTACACTTAATACGTTAGTTTTCTCGTATACGTCTGTGGTGGAGTGCCGGAAAGGTAAGTAGAGTATCACTTTAAGAATAGCGCGTTGCGCACGCTCGACGGTGATAATATATGATTTTGCCGCTCTACCCCATGCGCATATGCAGTACCTAAGAATACACTCACACAATGCTTTGTATGTTTGTATAACCAACTTATTTTCAGCTACGCTACGAAGACTTTTGAAGACATAGATAAGCTTTCTTACTCTTGAAGCCAGAGTTTCTATATGAACGTTCCAGTTCAACTTGTCATCTATTATCACTCCAAGATATCTAATAGACTCCACTCTGGTCAACGTGGAGCAACCACATACGGCAGGGCGGCTAGCAAGGTTACAAGGGTAGGTGTGTATTTTTAGGTTTGTGTTGGCTCCAGGATCTCCAGCTGCCGTTATGCTGTAGCACATGTACTTTGTTTTATTGGTATTTAGCGTGAGAAGGCTATGTTCCAACCATTTAGTGACCAAAGAAAGACAGTCCTCAGCTAACGCTATCACATTTTTCCAGGTTTTGGCATGAAGGAGAAGCACTGTATCGTCAGCAAACATAAGCAAATCTAAGCCAGGCAAGGTAGTATTACATAACTCATTTATGTATATTAGAAAAAGAGTGGGTCCTAAAGTACTACCTTGTGGCACACCATAAGTGCATACAGCACTATCACTTTCATGGTTCTCAACACGCACACGTTGCTTTCTCTGAGTTAAGTAATCTGTAAACCATTCCAGAGCATGGCCCCTGATTCCAACATTCTCCAGCCTTGTCAGCAAGATCGGTATAGAAACAGTGTCAAAAGCCTTCTGAAGGTCCAGAAAGACTCCTATACACTTGTCTCCACCATCAAGATATGTAGTTATAAGGGATGTTAGTTTCAAAACTGCGTCCTCAGTTGACTTTTTTTCTCTAAAGCCGTACTGGTTAGTGCTTAGGAAATTATTTGTTTCTAGGTATCTCATAACTCTCTTCTTTACTACTTTTTCGAGCACTTTCGATAGTGTAGACAGGAGAGAAATAGGCCTATAGTTCGAAGGGTTCTTTTTATCTCCCGCTTTAAAGACTGGACATACAACAGCATTTTTAAAAGCGGTTGGAAACGTACCTGTCTCTAAACTAAGGTTACAAATAAACGCAATGGGTTCAGCTAAAAACATTACGTGGCGCTTCAGTAGCGACGCTGTAATTTTATCCCATCCAGGCGCAGTATGTGATTTCAATCTAAAGATGAGTGCTCTGACTTCATTTGGATCCGTTGGGAGTAGTGAAATAGAGTTAAGCGGAGAGTCCATCGTCCTAGCTTGTTCAGCGAGTTCGCTTTCTGTGGCATTAATTTTATGTAGTGTCTCATTTGCAAGCGTCCCACCAACAGTGGTAAAGTAAGTGTTCACCTGATTAAGTGATTGAAATCACTCTATATTTACCCTTCAAATGTTTTAAAGTAGACAGTGACGGATAAACAGAGCTAATCCCTGAACTTGTATAACGAAAACCGTGAGCAACTATCTTGTGTGCAATCCGATTGCACAGTTTTGTAAAAAACATGAAATGATCCTAACTCGCTATCATACTTCAAAGTTTACCCATCAAGTACGAAAATCAGTTGCAGCAACTTTTAAGTAGGAAAATGTGTTGCGATTTCTGAATAATAAGTTTTTATTTTTTATTTTTCAAAAGGTGCGAGTGAGAAGATGTTTCTCAGTTTTCAGAGGTTTTCAGCCTCTTCTAAAAATGTCAATGCGATGTTATTTATGTCATTGACCTTGAAATACTTTTCTATACCTAGTCTCTTAACTTGCTCACGGCCAATGCATTTTAACGTCATGGTTTCAAGAAATACGTAGAGTTAAATTACCCATAGGTACAACGGTTTATCTAGCTTGCGTGCATACATAACAGGTAAGTAATTGTGACATATTATTAAATAGGCTGACGACCGTAATTTCCAGAAGAGGTAGACATTCCCCTCACACCTCCTCATATTTTTTTTTTTTTTTTTTCTAACCTTTATCGTCCCACTGCTGGGCAAAGGTCTCCCCCAAATCCTTCCAACTCTCTCTATCCATTGCAATAAAAAATATAAAATAAATATTGTTGACAATCCACACTATACTATCTAGCCCCAAATTAAGCAGAGCTTATACTATAGGAACCAGATAGCTGATTATAATATAATATATAAAACCTAGACAGAGAACAAACATCTGCGTTCACCACACAAATATTTGTCATAATCTTCTTCTTATCGTGTTACTGGTTCTTTCGAACCAGTGACAGTGGTGAAATAAATTTTTTTAAAATTACACCTCAAAGAGGCTCCTTTCGTGCACTTGATACATATTTTCAAACTTGTTAGATTTTACGAAATGCCAGTTTCCTCACGATGCTTTCCTTCACCTTTTGAGACAACTGGCATAGATTGGTTTGATATATACCTCCTAGTAAAAAGATAGTACAAGCCAGCCAGTGTACCTACCCCAGACCCTTACAGTTATGTTGAAGGAGTCCGAAGCCCGCTAATAAAAGTAAAGTTGACGCAAAATAAATTATTTATATTTCTAATATAAATTGCACGTCACATATTTTTAAATAAGGTGACATCCAATTTATTTGATAATTTCTCTTCTCTGGGTCACCAAATTTGAACAGAGGTTCAAGTTTGGTGATCTGTTCAAGTTTGGTTTTTGAACAGAGGTTCAAGCACCAGTAGCGATCCACATATGCAAACTTACCACAAACAGAATCCAGGGTGTAAGTGCTGACATAGGGCCATATGCTGAATTTCCCGACATTAGCGCAACTGACAAGCTTCTGTGTAAGCTTCTCACTTTGTTCCGAAAATACTTCGACGAAGTTTTCGACTATCTTAGGGCTGAAAGCAGGTACTAAGATTTTTCGCCGCTTTCTCCATATTTGAACTAAAAATAAGTAAATAATATTTTCATATAACAGGTAACATCTATTTTTGCAACATGCGAAAATAAGACTTACAATAATAATAACCACTTCAAAACTTCATGGGTGGCAAAACTCATACCAGCCCCATATCTTTTTTGTAACGACACAGACAAAAAATTTAAAACCTAGTTACCTATTTTTCAACAAAATTATGTCTAGATATCATTTTGGATCCACGGTAAGGAAGCTGCCCCTTATACTCGTCGTAAGTACCTACTCTGTTTTATGATGTTAAGGCATTTCCTTATGTCAAACTTGACACAAAGTATCTACATGCTTCGTAAAAGGTAATACGAGGTAATACGTAAAGATTTTTTATTGCTGTAGTTTAACATCCATAAAAATTCACACCGCGTTTTCACTTCATTTGTTATGATATCAAGGTCCGAAACAGCTCAGCGTTATCCTTCTTGAAAGTGTTTTGTTTTTTTATATTTAAAGTTTACAAAGTACTACTCGTATAATGATGTCACTACCGATGCAAAACCACTGCTCGTATATTGAATGCGCAACCAAATCGGGAAGTCTCCTGATTCCCGTAGATAAATAAATATTATGGACAACCGACACAACACTGTCTAGCCCCAAACTAAGCAGAGCTTGTGCGATAGAAATCTAGATTCTAATGAAATCTAGCATTACAACATTATCTATTATATTCCCTTTTGGCACAATCACATTTGTATAAACAGAACTCTTCTCATACTCCTCTGAGGCCATAAGATTTTGCAAACTATTATTCTATGAAATTTCAGATTTTTTCTTATACAAAGTTTAGAAATTACAGAATAATTATACCTGGTGCAAAGATCCCTCCGAAGCCAATGACATTCCTGATAAAGCGATGTAAATCATCTTTTTCCATACAAGTTTTCAGCACATATTCCAGATCACTGGGGTTTACCACCACTGCAATAAGACAGCTAGTATTAGCATTATAGTTTTTCGGAAATCGGTCGAGTGTTATATTTGTTGCACTTACCAATATACAAAATGTGACTAAGCCAGCCTCTGATGAAACCATCGTTCTCCATGGCAGAATAGCTAAATATTTTTAGACTTGTCATGATATCTGTAACACAAAACCAAAAACTATATATTATTAACGCTTTAGTAGACAATGTTCGGAAACTATGTAGGTGAGGTGAACTATGGTGCGCCTAATCTTCATTATGTTCTTTTATGGATCTAAATAGCTTTACTTAGGAGTATTACTTATTTTCTTACATAACTACATCCAGTAGTTTTTAGAAAAAGAGTTACCTAAGTATTATAATTCGGCCGTTCAGAGAATGCGTTCCTGACACGTCGCGATTGAACTGACGACGTAATTTTGTAATGGCGTTGCAGTTACGATAAAAATATTTTTGCTGGTTGTTTACCGTTTTAACAATTGATGAGCATTAAAACAACATTATTATATCAATAATCAATGAATTTTATAATTTTGTGCCAAACTGAGTGTCAAATAACTTGATAAACAATATTTTTCTAAATCTATACTGCGCTATTACAAGGTTATGTCAGCCCTTTATATTTGTAGTGCTGTACTAAATATGTGACTAACTGTGACAAACTGATCAAACTGTCAAACGCATTCTCTGAACGGCCGAACTATAGTAAATTTTTTTCCATAGGTGTTTTAACCTTTCACGTAGGTACATCTATAGTCACGTATACCTAAAGTTTCTTCTTCTTGTCATGTTAGTAGATCTTACAAACCAGCGTGTTGAAAAGATTTTAAGTACGTCTTAGAGACTCTTTTCGTACAATTGACACTTGTTTTCGAACATAGGTTCCACGACATGCCGGGTTCCTCACGATATTTTACTCCACTGTTTGAGTACGTTCTAGCATAGTGCGCATATTTTTTTGGACTGAATAACTTATTGGTGCACGACTGGATTTGAACCCACGACCTTTGATCAGAAGGCGGGACCGCTACCACTAGACTATTGAGTGCTCTCAACTTGGTAATCTAGGCTTTTATCGTATGTAATTTTAGTTAGTATAGTTAGTAGGTAAGTTACTATTGAGCAATATCATTACTGTTCAATTTTCAAGTTCAATTGAGCAGTTTACATTCCGACGAGCAACGAGGATGTTTTATGCCAAGTTAGAAGGCAATTTTCCACACAAGGTATGACTAATAGGTTTCCGATTATGCATCCTCACATGGTGCAGTACCCTCTCAGTGGCACATCGGGACTCTACTGATCCTTTAGGTTTAGATCCCTAGTAAGGTTATTACTTGTGAGTAGGTATGACCATAGATAAATAAAAATCCTCTTTGGTACATATTTCATGCAATGGTATCGGAAACGTATTGTTAGATGAAGGTTCTTAGCCGTGCGGAAGTCTTCCTTATGCGCGGTCCACCACTTTTTTTATAAACAATTTAGTCCTCTATAAAATAAACCTTTTTATTAAATAGGTACCTAGTTGCTTTTAGTAGCTGTAGTTAAGTAGGTACCTACTACCTACCCAATTAGCACAAGTATTATTCTAGTAAGTGCCTATAAAAGGAAACAGCTGATTTAAAAAAAAAATAAAAAACCTGAAAATAATATTAATAAAAACTCACCCTCCGTATTCCCCATCAGAGTATGCGCAATTCCAATAACAGGTAGCTCTTTCTTCGGCGGTGGTATTAACGCAGCCAATCGGTATAAATTCCTTCTCTTGTACCGAAACACCACGGTCCACATCACTACCGCCAAGAGCAGCAACCACAAAATCATTTTCACTTCCACTTATTGACCGATGTTTTAGATCTTGTCAATGGTGGCACTGTGCATATTCGCAAGCGTGCGCGTCGCTTGTCGCTGATCGAGAAAATGTGCTGTTTTTATAATGTTTTATACATTTTCCTGGCGGACCATCGTCGTACGCGCACTAATTCACTCGAAAGGGTCGCAAGTTCATGGTGGTAGCGGACCTTCGCATCGCGAGGAACTGGCAATTATTAAGCAATTTCCTAGTTTAACCGGGCGGCTTTTCGCGAGTCATTAAACTTCCGTTTATTATTATAAGTACATATATTACCTATTGTTGTAATTTACCTATTAATGAGCTCTAGGTACAATACTTACCAGTTTTTATTTTGGGTTCATGTGGCATTAGTATCTAATTTTTTGAAAACTATTAGGTACCTTACCTTTTATCATATACAAGCGATTTATTTCTAAAGGTAGAGTAGGTACTTATCACCAATTTATATCTAAACATTTATAAAACTTACCTGACCTGCTGCAAGCAATATTTGTCAGTGTGGCAGACGATCTTGCTAGGCCATGACAATGTGTTTACGAAGTGAGGTTTTAATAGAAGATCGTTACTCAAGGGCAGTAAGTGAACTATGGATCGTTTGCAGATCGCGATAATACTAGGATGCGAAAATAGTTCGAGGGTCTTAGAACCAATTATTTTTTATTATGAAGAATTACAAATAGGATCTTGTTTGCAATAGCTCATTTACTGCCCTAGTGTAACAATCTACTATTACAGCTGTTTTGGTAGAGGAACGGATGAACTCTAAGTACAAAAATAAAGACGTCGGCATAGTTTTGCGCGCCTGCTGCTGGACGGCAGAAATGTGCATTGTGGTCGGCTACTCTTTGTTCCAGTCCATTGCTTTTCTTTACCAATCGATTATAAGATCCGGCAAAAAATTGCTTAATCCGTTTTATTATTAAACCCCTACCCGTAGGTATACCTATTCAAAGCCTTATGAGTGATAAACTACGTCTTTAAGACTAGAGATAATTCCCTTTTATGATAGAATTATAGGTCATGATGATACTAAGAATTATGCTACGTATTTATAATTTATTTTATAAAGTAGGTAGGTACATAAATATCATAATTCTTGAGGTGTAATAATTTACTCGCCCATTCATAATGCCTGCCAGTTTATAACATCTTGCTAAGTCTCTTGTCACTGTCACTTTCATGCCAACAAATAGAGATGGCAACAGATTTAGCGGTCGACTCGTTTTTAGGGTTCCGTAGCCAAGTGGCAAAAACGGAACCCTTATAGATTCGTCATGTCTGTCTGTCTGTCTGTCTGTCTGTCTGTCTGTCTGTCTGTCTGTCTGTCTGTCTGTCCGTCCGTATGTCACAGCCATTTTTCTCCGAAACTGTAAGAGCTAGACTGATGAAACTTGGTGAGTAGATGTATTCTGTGAACCGCATTAAGAATTTAACCTAAAAATAAAAAATAAACTATAAATTTCAGGGGTCCCCATACTTGAAACTGAAACTCAAAATTTTTTTTTTCATCGAACCCATACGTGTGTGGTATCTATGAATAGGTCTTCAAAAATGATGTTGAGGTTTCTAATATCGTTTTTTTCTAAACTGAATTGTTTGCGCGAGAGACACTTCCAAAGTGGAAAAAAGTTGGTCCCCCCCCTCTAACTTCTAAAGTAAGAGAATGATAATACTAAAAAAAATATATGTTGTACATTACTATGTAAACTTCCAACGATTTTTGGTTTGAACGAGATCTAGTCAGTAGTTTTTTTTTTATACGTCATAAACCGTAAACCGCAATTTACCTTTCGACGAACTACAAGAACCTTATTATGTTACATCAAGTAACATTATATAAAGGTTCTTGTAGTTCGTCGTGCTACGGAACCCTTCATGGGCGAGTCCGACTCGCACTTGGCTGCTTTTTTTGACATTTTGGGCACACACCACATAGCTTTTTAATAGTAGGTAAGTAAATTAAGTGGCTTGAATTGCGTGCTATACCTACTCGTACCTACCTTGATGTGAGAGGAAAGACGGACAAACAACAAAAATGTTCCCATTGCCTTGAAATATCTAAATAGGCAATTTTTATTCATACAGGTAGCGATAACCCCGAGGTGGCACAGAATCTTAGAGTTAGGATTGACCTATATCATCATAGTTTATTTTGTCACAGCAGCTGACAATTAATTACTTACAACATCCTAATGTGACCAGGAGTAGGATGAGTATAATAATGGGGATAGATTATTAATATTATTATGCTGGTAGAAGTAGGCCAAAGAAAAGATGGATGAATTGTTTAAAAGACGATATGATTATTATGCTAAAGGGGAATGGAAGAGGTGAATTTGACCGCTATGTGGGATGCATGGGCAGAAAGATAATATCTTTCTGCCCATGCATCCCACCTAACGGTCAAACCGATGAGTTTGCTTCTTGTAAGTATAATGATGAAAACATGCACAAGAAGCAACCGATTAATGTGTTTTGCTTTCAGACAAACGTTTTTTCTCACATTCAAAGTAAGCAAAGTATTCAAAGTACCTTGTCTAGTTTTAAGTTAACCTTCTTCATTGCTTAATTCTATCACGTAGCAGAAATTTAGCGGAAAATTTAGTAAGGTATGGTAAGGTAAGGTAAGGTCATTTTGGGAAGTCACATAGCTTTTTCATTTTAATTGTTTTTCTGGCGTTATTTTGAGTTCTGTTGTGTCATTTCGGTGGCATTTAACCAACATTACTAGAGGTCTTAGCTCAAAGTGTAAGCAGTAGGAATGAAAGTGTATTATGTGATTAAAAAAAATAGATACTCACTCGACACTGGTAAAATTGATCCGAAATGGACAGATACCATAATTAAGAAGAAGAAGAAGAAGAAAACATACTGCGGAAAATAAGAACCTAACTCATTTGCCGCCAGTAGACTAAGTATTCAAATTCTGCCGCCCCTTCCCACCTCCACCTTATTTTTTTACTTTATTTTTTTACCTTATTAGATTGCTCTTATTTTTCTAAGAAATGATGACTTTATTTTTGTGCTTTGGACAGCAAAATTTAAATTTTACAGACAGAATCTTGGATACATAAGCGAAAGAGAGCGACGAAACACAATTTTCGGCAAACTGTCAAACACAACAAAAGCGACAACACATCGGCGAGAGAAGCAAGCCATACAAAATTTCGTGTTTTTACACTAAATATTTTTGTCAAAAATCAGGTTATATGTACCAAATATGCATCTTTTAAATTTCTGGCCATACCTACAAAATTTGTTACTGCGAAATTTGCCGCCCCTAAAATCTGCCGCCTTAGGCTTTACCCTACTCAGCCTATTTATTGGTAAATCCGCTACTGCTCAGACACACTTGTTAACATACTACAATTATATTTTATTAGTAAATATCCCTATCTCCATTATATACTTCCGACAAGTAATAATAAAATATTTCCTATGTATATATATTATTTCCTTTGATAAAAAAATAAAAAACTCTAAAAGGCAGATGAGACGCCATCTATGCACCAACTCTGACATTAACTCGCAGACCAGGTACGAGGACTCTATCGATGCAATGTGTTAGTTTGAACACAAGCCACTAGGTGGCGCTGCAGCGTAGTTATGGTACAATGTATTGTGAATGTTTATGTTTGAATCTAACAGAATGCAATACCTATCTGTGTAAACTTTTAGCTATAATACCCGTCGCCAACTTCAGATAGGTGTTTTCTACTTCCACAGTCTTGCTAAGATAGAAATAGGATAAATAAATACCTAAGTGTAGGTAATGAAAACTTAAGTAGGTAGGTAGGTACATCGTTTTCATTTCACTTATTTCTATAACCATTTCTATCAAATTTTCTTTTGAGGCTTGATGTGATTCTGATTACTAAAGGCCTGCGCACACCTAGTTCGCTGGCGGTAGCGATCAGTGAAACGCTGTCAAATATCGCTGTCAAATCTCAAATCGACAGCGATATTTGACAGCGTTTCACCGATCGCTACCGCCAGCGAACTAGGTGTGCGCAGGCCTTATGGTAAGTACCTAGGTATTCAAACTTTATTCTATTTGTATCATGCTAACTTATTGCTTTTGTCATGACATGTGATCTTGTTCTGCCTCTACGTATTTTTATGCATTCTTTCTTTCTTTTGCTATAACTGAGCGTGCTCCACCATATAGGTACATATTGCATTTTCTTTTTTCTTCAGGTGTGATGGCAGTCAAATGTTTAGCTTTCAGAAATATAAAAAAAATAATTATTTATATTCATTTGAATAGACAATTACTTCATAATATTATTATATTTAAATTAAAATTAAATGATGACTTAGTAAACGTGGATATTGTATATGTATATTTAGATAAGTACATTGACATTATTATATTTTAGCATTTTAGTAAGAGACCATAGGACCTGCGAATTTAAGAAAGTTACAGACAGATAATCACAATTAATAATAAAGAAACGATTACTCATACACCCAAAAACACTACTCCATTTTTGCATTCGGGTATTTTACAGAATAATATGTGGTCTGTGTCTCCTTTATTGTGTTCTCCTTGTATCTCCGTTCCAAAGCCACCTCGTAGCCATCAACTGCTTTCATCATGATGTCCAGTTTCATTCTGATCTTGGGTATGGGTCCATCTTCTGCCTCGCCGATGACTTTGAATCTACGAAGGACTGCGGATAGTGCTGTCTTCACTGACATCAACGCGTATTGGTACCCTGCAGAAAATTAAGTAAATTACAAAAACTCATATTTTTTTAGAGCTATGCTGGGAGTTTCACTACGTGATAGAATCAGAAATGAAGATATTCGTAGAAGAACCAAGGTCACCGACATAGCTCGTAGAGTTAGTAAGTTGAAGTGGAAATGGGCAGGCCATATAGCTCGAAGAACCGACAACCGTTGGGGAATAAAGGTTCTCGAATAGCGACCACGAACCGGAAGACGAAGCGTAGGACGCTCACCCACCAGATAGACCGACGACATTGTTATGATCGCGGGAAGTCGATGGATGGAAAGAGCTCAGAATCGTTCTTCCTGGAAATATGTAGGGGAGGCCTATGTCCAGCAGTGGACTTCTTCAGGCTGATGATGATGATCATCATTTTTTTATTTCGTCTATACGTTCGTACGGCTCTGAATAATAATGTCTAAGCTAAAGAGTTTAATTCAGAAAACTGGTGGCCTAGGGGTAGCGGACTCGCTTTCCGTCACTTAGGTCGTGAGTTCAAAACAATGATTTCTTCTGTCCAAAAATGTATGGGCACTATGCCAGTACTCTCAAACAGTGAAGGACAACATCGTGAGTAAACAGGCATGTCGTAGAACCTGAAAAGTTCGAAAAACATGTGCCAAGTGTACGAAAGGAGTCACTTATACTGCTTCGAACGAACCAAGGACACGATAAGAAGAAGAAGCAGCTAAAGAGTAGTTCAATTAATACTTTGTAACGGTCCCACTTAACTCAATTGTTTCTCGATCATTTTGTAAAAACTTTAATTAATCGTAAGTTTCTTTGTGGTAATTACGTAGTATTGTAAGAGGTAATTAGTAAAACAGAAAAGTAATTGGTTTTAAACTAATCATTCAGCTTTTTTTTATGACGGTCTATTGTTCAAAGCTATTAATTTATCATTGTATAATGTTTGTGAAAGACCAAGACCGTTGAACGAAAGTGTTTCAGATGGTTATGAAAAAAACACAATTTTCTTCAAAGCCAATTGTCTATTGACTGACTTATAATTGATCGAGTGAGCGAAGCGAACGAACGAAAAGTACGTTTAAATATGTATTTGTGTGTGTTTGCCCGACGATAACTTTCGAACCGTTGGCGTTGATCCGATCTGCATGAAATTTGATAAGCTTGTACGTGAGAAATTTACTGGTAAGTATACCTACTTATGAGTAAAATCGGATGAGGGGTTATTAAGGTATGGGGTTTTTCAGGGGTACACAAATAAAAAAGGACGCAAAAAAACAAGCTTCATGTCATACGAAAGAAATTTGTTTGAACATTCCGTTTCTTAGGGTTCAGTTTTTTAGGGTTCCGTAGCCAAATGGCAAAAACGGATCCCTTATAGATTCGTCATGTCTGTCTGTCTGTCTGTCTGTCTGTCTGTCCGTCCGTATGTCACAGCCACTTATGAATAGGTCTTCAAAAATGATGTTGAGGTTTCTTATATCGTTTTTTTCTAAACTGAATAGTTTGCGCGAGAGACACTTCCAAAGTGGTAAAAGGTTGATCCCCCCCCCCATCTAACTTCTAAAATAAAAGAATGATAAAACTAAAAAAAATATAATGTTGTACATTACTATGCAAACTTCCAACGATATTTGGTTTGAACGAGATCTAGTCAGTAGTTTTTTTTTGTATACGTCATAAATCGTAAACCGCAATTTACCTTTCAATCTCTTCAAAACCCTACCACCTGTACAATATGTTGTTATTGTTAAGAGATTTAAACTTACCAGGGCAGTTCCGTGGCCCACTGCTGAATGGTATATAGCTGCAAGGAGGCACGTTAAACCTCTCTGGGAGGAACCTCTCTGGATCAAAGTGCTCTGCTTCTGGGCCCCAATACTTGGGATCCCGATGGAGCCCCAAAATTGAGACGACTATACCTGATCCAGCAGGCATGATTCGCCCTGAAGCTGTGAACAGTAATACTTGGAAAACAGAAATCACAAGATTTGTTCAAAAAACGTAACTGACTGGCTTCTCTGCTCAGTTGGTATTAGCTCTCTCTCGCAGGGATCGGTGGAGGTCCGTGACATAGTCGAAGGTAAATCTTTCATTTTATTTGTCTATTCTCGTTTCTTAGCTGATACACAGTTAAGCCAGGCTTGTAGGTAAAGAAAAGTTAAACGTTACTTAGCGACTTGACAGTGGTTTAGCTAAGCAACGTATAAGTAAAATTTTAAAATTTTCTTGTAAGTAAGGCTGTAAGTTTAAGAATAGCTTGTAGGTAAGAACTTTTATAAGCTTTTTCTTACAAGAGTGGTTTAAAAATGGCTTGTAAGAAAGGCCGTAAAAGTTTTAGCTAATAACTTAAATGAAAATAAAAATATTTTGAATGACTGTTCATAAATTATGGTTCAACTTACGCAGTGTTGTGTCTTCTAATATTTTTCTAGTAATTAAAGGCCCCGGTGGAAACAATCTAAGAGATTCCTTCACTACCAGCTCTAGGTATTTCAGTTTCATGAGATCTTCTTTCTCTAGAGGTCGGTTTGTGTCTCCGAAAACTTTGTACAATCTACGAAAGGAAGGTTCTGTTAAAATACTCATGATCTCATTTAGATGTGACACGTCTTTCACAGATCCAGAATTAATAATAATAAGCATAAAATCAGATAAGTTCTACTTACTCTTCATAAACTTTCTCCTGGATCTCTGGATATTTCCCCAGCAACTTCAGAGTGTTGCCAACAGCAACAGCCGAGGTGTCAGTGCCGGCAATGACTAGCGTCAATACTTCTTCTCTTAGTTCCTCATCGGTGTATCCCTTCTCTTTCCCAGACAAGGAAATTAAAAGATCTAGAAAGGTCTTTTTTTTGTATGAGTTCAGATCTGAAATATATTGACATTTTGTGTGAAATATGAACTAACATTTTAATATTACTGAACTTTAGTACGATGACCTTACCAAATTCGTGGTCTACTTCTGTGTGACTAAGCGTTTCAGCTATAAGCTCCTCTCGTTTATTTCTTACAACCTATAAAACATAACCAGTATTAAAACACATGAAAATTGTTTTATTGAAATGGAAATTTCGTTGTGAACTACTGTTTTAATACAAACAGGACTAATATCATGAGTTAAAAAAAAACCATAATAACCAATCCGTTGTTTGTTGCCTGTTTTTCTAGGCTTGGTCGCGTGGAACTGGTACCTAGACCCACCTAGTTTTAAGACGTTTCAAAGTGATCCTAGCGATCGTACTGAATAAATGCACTTTTGATTTGGTTTGAATTAGTGCATCAAAGAACCCATCAATGGAAATGTATCAACACTGGCTGACACACGAGACACGTCTTAATATATAGAATCTTACGAGAAAACACTATCGATTGATCCTCTACAAAACGTTGTCTGAATGTTGTGGGTACACCATTCACTGCATTTTCCTACATTGTTGGATGAAAAACTACATCATCAATATAGAACACTTACATCATCAGTAAAATCATGCATCTCCTTGATGCATTGATCATGCTCCTTAGCTTGACTGAAAAACTGGAACAGACAGTCAGGCTGCAGCCACAGGTGGCAGGTTCGCTCGGTGATCAGGTTCAGGATGCGATTCATTGAGTTTAGGAAGATAGAGTCCGGATTGTCTTGGGCATTTATTTTGACACCCATCGCAGTTTCTATAAAATATTGGGACGTCCATGCAGGTAGCATGAAGGCAACTTCACATTACTCATTACATGGTACGCGGCATTACATAGGTATGCGGTTGCATGTAGGCTAATTTTAATTTGATTTGATAATTATACTTTAAAATGGCGTTAGCACTAGTAATAGTTACAAATACTCTCTCTATCTAGTTTATTTGGCGAAGACAACCATCGGAGTGGTGGCACGCTCATAAATTATATTTGGAACAAATATAAATTGTACATCACATATTTTTAAATAGGGTGACATGCAATCTCTTCTCTGGGTCACCAAACTTGAACCTCTGTTCAAGCACCAGTAGCAATCCACAATAAGAGCAAACATACCACAGACAGAATCCAGGGTGTAAGTGCTGACATAGGGCCAAATGCTGAATTTCCCGACATTAGCGCAACTGACGAGCTTCTGCGTAAGCTTCTCACTTTGTTCCGAAAATACTTCGACGAAGTTTTCGACTATTCGAGGACTGAAAGCAGGCACTAAGATTTTTCGCCGCTTTCTCCATATTTGAACTAAAAAATAAACAAATATTTTTTTCATATAGCATGTTCAACATCTTTTTTAGGGTTCCGTAGCCAAATGGCAAAAACGGAACCCTTATAGATTCGTCATGTCTGTCTGTCTGTCTGTCTGTCTGTCCGTCCGTATGTCACAGCCATTTTTCTCCGAAACCGTAAGAGCTAGACTGATGGAACTTGGCGAGTAGATGTATTCTGTAAACCGCATTAAGATTTTTACAAAAAAATAAAAATAAAACTATAAATTTCGGGGGTCCCCATACTTGAAACTGAAACTCAAAAATTTTTTTTTCATCCAACCCATACGTGTGGGGTATCTATGAATAGGTCTTCAAAAATGATGTTGAGGTTTCTAATATAGTTTTTTTCTAAACTGAGTAGTTTGCGCGAGAGACGCTTCCAAAGTGGAAAAAAGTTGGTCTCCCCCCCTCTAACTTCTAAAGTAAGGGAATGATAATACTAAAAAAAATATATGTTGTACATTACTATGCAAACTTTCAGCGATATTTGGTTTGAACGAGATCTAGTCAGTAGTTTTTTTTTTACACGTCAGAAACCGTAAACCGCAATTTACCTTTCGACGAACTACAAGAACCTTATTATGATACAGCAAGTAACATAATATAAAGGTTCTTGTAGTTCTTCGTGCTACGAAACCCTTCATGGGCGAGTCCGACTCGCACTTGGCTGCTTTTTTGCAATAGGTGAAAACAAGACTTATAATAATAATAACCGCTTCAAAACATCATAGATGGCAAAACTAATTTCAGTCCCATATTTTTTTTGTTATGATTTAGGCGTATTTTTCAACAAAATAATGTTCTAGATATCAATTTGGATTCACGGTAATAAATTTAATAATAATAAATAATGTACAATTCACACAACACTATTTAGCCTTCTAAGCAGAGCTTGTACTTTGGGAACCGGATACCTAATATAATACTTATGTACATTTTTTTTGTAATTACTTACTTAGAATATCCATATAAATAAATAAATATTATGGACAATACACACAACACTATATAGACCTAAACTAAGCAGAGCTTGACCCTGGGAACCAGATAGCTGATAAAATACTTATTTTTTTTGTAAATATATACCTACATATACTTAGAATACAATATAACACCCAGACAGAGAACAAACACCTGTGTTCACCACACAAATATTTGTTGTCGGTGGGGATCAAACCCACGACCTACGGCTCAGAAGGCAGAGCTACTACCAACTGAGCTGAGAGGCCAGTCAACTAGTTACAATTTTATTTTCTATGAAATATCCAATTTTTCCTAAACAAAGTGTAAAAGTGAGTGAGAAGGAATATACCTGGTGCAAAGATCCCCCCGAAGCCAATGACATTTCTAAAAAACCGATGTAGATCATCTTTCTCCATACAAGCTTTCAGTACATATTCCACATCACTGGGGTTTAGCATCACTGCAAAAAGACAGTTCGCATCAGCACTATAGTTTTACGGAAAACGGTGGAGGTTATATTTTTTGCACTTACTAATATAGCAAATGTGACTAAGCCAAATTCTGGTGAAACCATCGTTCTCCATGGCACAATAGCTGAATTTTTTTAGGCTTGTCATGATATCTGTAATACAAAACAAAAACTTCATAAATGCTATAGTAGATAATGTTCGGTAACTATAACTATAGTATATGATATGGTATAGGTACGCAAAATCTACATTATTTTCTATAATTATGCGTTATTTTACATTATTTTCTAGCCGGATAGCTCTACATATTCTACTAAGTATCCGGATCCAAATAGATTGAAGTTTTAAGGAATTAATTTATTTCAAAGGTATTTTAACCGTTCACGATTAAATTGCTGTAGGTACATCGATAGTACACGTACCCCAATGTCGAAATTCGACGCCAGACAAAGGTAGTGGATGTGGGTAAACGAATCGCCAAACTGAAGTAGAGATGGACAGGACACTTGACAAGAAGGAACGCCGGGAGATGGACGAAGGCGGCTACAGAATGGTGGCCAAGGGATGCTCAAAGACCTAGAGGCAGACCAGCCGCACGTTAGTGCTGGGAAGGATTGGATGAAACTCGCGAGGGACTGGAAAGAGTGGTGCAATGCAATGGGTGCAAACGGGCTGAGATGATGATGACATCGATAGTCTTGTGTATAGGTTCTTTTTCATCCTGTCGTGGCACTAGCACTAGATCTTTCGAACCAGTGCAAGTGTGTTGAAAATATTTTAAGTAGGTACGCCATATAGACTCTTTTCGTTTATTTTGACACACATGTTTTCGAACTTAGGTTCTAACGACATGTCGGTTTTCTCACGACATTTTCCTTCACTGTTCGAGTTAAAAATTGAAAACGTATTTTCATAAAGGTTCTTGTCCATGCGGAAGTCTTCCTTATGCGCAGTCCACCACTTTTTTTTAAAACTTTAGTTCTCTTTAAAGAAAACCTTTTTTTTATTACAAATATTAAATGGTTCGTTTTGGTAGCTATGGCTATGTATAAGTAAGTAGTAAGTACCCACCACCTACCCAATTAGAACAATTATTATTCTAGAAGGGGCCCAATAAAATGATATACTTAGCAGATTAAAAATAATAAAGGACCTGTAAAAAATATTAATAAAAACTTACCCTCGGTATTCCCTATCAGAGTATGCGCAACTCCAATAACAGGTAGTTCTTCCTTCGGCGGTGGTATTAACGCAGCCAATCGGTATAAATTCCTTCTCTTGTACCGAAACACCACGGTCCACATCACTACCGCCAAGAGCAGCAACCACAACATCATTTTCGCTTCCACTTATTGACCGATGTTTTAGGTCTTGTCAATGGTGGCACTGTGCATATTCGCAAGCGTGTGCGTCGCTTGTCGAGAAAATGTGCTGTTTTTATGCTGTTTTTATACATTTTCTTTGCGGACCTTCGCATCGCGAGGAACTGGCAAATAATTATGAAGCTGTTCGCAAGTCTTTATACTTCCGTTGATTATTTATTAGGTAAATATTAAAACCTCCATTTGTCACGCCATTTTGTCACGTTACAGAGGACAAATAAAAGATTTAGATAAAGTAAGTAAGAGATTTATTAATCCAGATAACAGTTTAAGCAAAGTAGTTCTAAATAAGTAAGAAGTCGTGGAGTAAGAGCGTAAGCCTAGCCTTGGTCAGACGTGAGAAATATTCCCATTAGTTACTAGGTAAATCACTCCCCTTGCGTTGCGTTAAGAGCGCTTCGTGCGAAAATTTGAGATTTAAAAAAAAAAAACATATTTAAATAACTAAGTGACATTTTAAAAATCGCAAAAGGACTAATTGTAGACTATACATTTGAGATTAATTCGAATTTAAGTGTGTTAAAAAAAATACTATTTAACATGACAACTTGTCGAGCGCTGAGCAGAAAGTTTCTTTCTGCTCAGCGCTCGACAAGGCAACACGTCCTAATAGTGCACAGAGAGTCGATTTTCCTGAGGATGCTTCGTAGAGAGGCGAAACACGTGTCGAATCTTATTAAGTTTTTTATTTCTTGTGGTATTATTGTTGTGTCTAATACACCTTATTTCGCTTTGCAGGATTTGCAGGTGTTACGTGGGGTGCACACACAAGTCTACATTAAGTTAACTTACTTAGATTAGATTAGCGGATTAGTACTATATATTTGTTGTTCTACTTAGTTTATGTTTAACAATGGAATTCCGCAAAGTCACGCCTGAATCTATTAATTATGGTTTTTTTAAGTTTTTGCCCCATTTGAACATGATATACGCCTATGTGTATATGTTATGGACCAAGTGATAAATTGGGCATTATACATAATATCCGGTCATAATGAAAAATACCCAATAGGAGAGGGCAATTTGATAATAACTATTCAGATAATCAAATTGGCCGGGCATTATTCATATTGTCCATCACTTTTTGGGCAGAGTAATACAAACATATTTAATTACTATTTTTTTATTGTTATTGGCTAGCTCCGCTCATGGACGACCTCGCGAGCTTCTGGCTGAGCTATTCCAGAGCCAAACACGGGGCACCCCGACTTGAATTGGTTAGGTTTTTTTTATATCCTTTAGGAAATCAAACACGGGGCACCTCGGCTTGAGTAGGTAAGTTAGGTTGTTAGGTTTTTTTTTATATCCTTGGGAGACAAACACGGGGCACCCCGACTTGAGTAGGTTAGGTTGCTAGGTTTTTTTTTATGCCCTTGGGAAATGGAGTTTAGGGGAAGCTTTCCTACTGTTGCTGTCAAAAGGAAGGGCTTTCTACGTCTTATAAGCGACTTTGAAGTGTTTATTTTCAAATTGCCAATTGTCATGTAGCAATATAATAATGACCGTGCAATGAGCTAGACATTATGCATAATGCTTGAACATTGTTAATAATTCCCGCATTAATCAACTGGTCCATAACATATAATATACATGATCCACTTCATGCAGCTTGTGGGATGAAGTGTTACGTGTTGCCTTCGAGTGCAAAGATTTTTCACCTCGTGCTCTTTTGATTCCTTTGTGAGAGTGGAGGGGAGTGCGGGGGGATGCGGGAGGTGCGGGGGGAGATGCGGGAGGTGCGAAGGGGGATGCGGGGGGAGTGTGGAGGGGAGTGCGATGAGGGAGTGTGGAGAGGAGTGCGGGAGGAGTTTGGTGGTGAGTGCAAGGGGATTGTGGCGGGGAGTCTGGGGTGAGTGGGGGGGATTGTTGGGGGGGATTGTTGAGGGGAATATGGTGGGGGGGTGGAGGGGAGTGCGGGGGGAGTTCGGAGGGGAATGCGGGGGGGAAGTAAGTTAAGCAAGAGGACAGACGACTGTGTCACGTGCACGCGAATATGTATCTACTGTTTTTTTTCCGCTGCATATTAAAAATGCTACCCATAGACACTATTCCACGCGGACGAAGTCACGGGCACAGCTAGTTAAATAATACATTCTAGAATCCTTTGCTCGCTCGGTCAAAATTGAGCACGCGGTTCTATAGCAAATTTGCACTCTTGTATACTTAACAAATAACTATTTCAATGATGTATTAATGCCATTATTTAAAAACAATGGCTGAAGAACTGGCCGGCCAAAGAATAAGTAAACAATACTGACAGGAAAGCGGCAATCCTTGTGATATTTATTGATTTTTGCAAGTAGTAACTTTTGGGACACTAACTAGTTAAAATACCTACTACTACCTATATTTTGAAAAAGCCCCGAGACGAGCTTCGAGGGCTTTCTTATCCCTTGGGTGGGTAATGTATTATTAATGGTGGAATAGCAATCCCTGAAACCAGCCCTTAATTACCTATTAATATAACAACAAAAAAATTATACGTTTTTAATAAAGATGGTAATAAAACTTCATGATTTTATATCTTTTTAATTGGAGTATTTCCGCTGTCCTTCTCAGTAGCAAACTGCAGAAGTATCACCAGATAAGTAGATACAGATCTTGCTCCCTGGGAAATAAAACAAAGCCGTTTTATGATACAAATCCAATTTAACTTCTAACACAATACAATAAGTTCTGTGAAGACTGTTTTTATTATCAGCCTGTAGACGTCTTTCATCTTTCTTTAACTACTTAGTTTTTTCATATTTCCATTATTATTTTCATCCAAAGGTGCTCACCTTTTTTGTAACCTTTCACTCTGGTTAACCATAAAGTTATGTTCTATTCTAAGTCCACTGTTGGATATATTATATAACAATGAAGAACGAATTTGAGTTTTTTTCCAAGCACTCATAATGACATTGGTTTTTAATTTGTTCGGTCATGACGTCCACCTCCTACTAAACTGCTGCACCAGGTTATTATAATCGTATTTAGTTTTCAAGCTTTACATGAAATTAGCTTCCAAAAAGTAGCTAAATAATCGTACCTACAACTAATGAATTAGGTAGTTAGGTACTTAAAAGATCCTTTAGCCTAAGTACGCCCGCGTTCATGCTCGCAAGATGTCATCATCTTCCACAGCCTGACTTCACCCACTGCTTGGTATAGGTTTTCCTCAGCTCCATCAGCAAACTGCCACAATCCTGTTCTAGCCAACCCTGTATGGTGGTGTATTGTAAAAGTGGCAAGGGGCAAGGCGGAAGGCCTTGCCACTTTTACAATACACCACCACGTCTCACAATGTGCCCTGCCTAAGGTACCTACTCTAATTAAACTCTTTATTATTTTAATTTTTCACAAGACATTATTATGGTATAAAAAAAAATACTTCAGTGTCTACTTCTTCTTGGCATACTGATAGCACTAACCTGTTGTAAAAGAGCGTAGTTAAGATCGAAGAGTCCTAAGACGTTGAAAACGGGTTTCTCATGTAAAAGCTGAACTGATAACTGCATAGCCTGAAACATTTAGGAATTGACTCTAAAAACATATTGAAACGTACCTACTTACTAAGTATACCTACCTACTATAATTTATTCTGTAAATGTGAGATACATAGCACTAATAATAATATGTATATGGAAGAAACGGGTATTTATCGTGATTAGCTGTATATACCTTATTATTATTAGTTTTTTTTTCTAACCGTTTCTTCGTTAATTTAAAAAGTTGTACTACTTAATATGCCTTGCCTACAGCGTATGTTAAGTTGACAGGAATCTAACCTGATATGCAGCCGAAAGGTAGGCAGAATAACTCTAAGAGATTATCAGGTCTATTATGATTTTTTTTCAGAACAGAGACTTTACCTTACTTAGTTAAATTGACTTACTTCACAGTTTATTTCTGCGCTGAAATCTCCATTGATAATTTCGTGAACAATGAATGATGTACTTTTAGCCTGAAAAAACAGGGAATTTATTGACTATTTAGTAGGTAGGTAAGCTATAGACTATAATTAATACTACCAACTACTGTGGTATTCATTAACTTACCTCTTTCACAACAGATTCGCAGAAGTACACAATAAGAAGAATAACGCCAATCGCTATGGCAACTTCCCAGAAACCGTAAATCAAGAAGTCGATATATCTCTTCGTGTCGTGGAACAACCCCGACGCAGTCGCTTCCATGAAGTAGAATAGATACAAAATGATGTAGTTCAAGTAGTGTATCAAGGTGATGAGTAAAGCGAAACCAAACAGCTGGTTCAAAATCTCAATAACGTTATACAACATGCTGTAAACGCGAGCACAAGTCTTAATCTTCTCGCAAATGTGCTTCTCTTGAATCTGGACTACTTACTTTTAAACCGTTCGGCGATACCTTTCCTCTGGAAAACACTCTATACTCCCAAGCGTTCCGCATCTTAATCTCGCTCAGAACTTTATTGATCCATAAGAACCGATCTCGCAAAATGATATTGAAGTAACAGAAGATAGATGTCATAATAATCGCCTGTGCGTCAGAGTATATAACTTGGAACATTTTCTCGTACGGTATAGAGGCCGTAGCGCTGTTGACAGGGAACCAGATACAAAGCATTCTCAACCAATAGACGCTAACTTGACCGACTGATATAAGTAATGTCGACCGAGCATACTTCTTGTAGTCGAGGATATCTCCGGCGTCTTGTATAGTCTTGTCGAGATCTATCATTATCTGCATCATCCGCAAATTTCCGCTCAATCGGAACGGAATAGCCCACATCGTGAGAAGAACGTAAGCGAATGAAGAAATCCTTTCGAAATCATCGCCGTATCGTTTCAACTTGGTCGGGTATAAGTTCCTGAGGATGGTTTGGTCTTCAGCTTGGGCGGTGTACGCGCAGAAAATGTAAAATGCATTCCAGGATACGAAAAAGAAGAAGCCAAGAAAGCTGAATCGCTGCTTAGCGCGGTTTCCCTCAACCAATACCAGCTCCAACACTGATGAGCCAGTAAATTTGCGGATCACCCTAGACACGAAAGACGCATCGATAACATTTGTGTATTTTCTGACTTTACATTTCTTAAAAAACTTCGCGATTTTCATTTTAGCAGATGTAAGTCACCGTGTGGTGTTCGACGGAGAGTGATTATGTAGGTAATGTTGGGCGTTTGTCGCATGATTCATCGAACTAAATGTGTTATTACCGACCAGTTACATAGTTGGTTCGGACACTTACGCTCTAATATCTACATGGCCTGACCACCTAGCGTTAGTAATACAATTAATAGATGCTAGATGGTACCGCATGAAATGCAGACCAATCAATCGATTGGCGCTATCTATACTTATACAAGGTGTATCTAAATATGTGTAGGTACTATGCGAAGGTGGGGGGTTTCAGACCACAATGGTGATCAGTTGTGGGGGGGAGATAATTAAAAATTCTCATTTTCAGTTTCCCATACAAAAATATTTAATTTCATAATGCCTTAATAAATTGACAACCCTATCCTTGTAACCCCTTGACCCTCTGTAGGTCTACTACTACTACCTACTACCTCTGTAGCTGAGTTTAGGGTTGTCACTTTGTTTAGAGTCAGCTGTTCATGTTGAAACTTCGTTGCAGTTTTTTTCAGAGATACCAATCGAAGTTCGAAAAGTCGTTGAACAAAAGTTGTTCCCCGGGGGGTGGAAATTCACCCCCCTTCAGGATAGTACACATATTTTGATACACGTTGTATATTTATATATTTTTATACTACTCACTGATGGAACAAGCATATGGCCCACCTAATGTTAAACGGTAACCATCGCCTATATCAAAGCATTGCCTCGTAGGTCATGCACGTCAGGAACGTGCCCTACGATGCACTGCCCATCCATCAACTTGAGGCTTACAGATGTTTTGCCTCACTTGCCTGTAATTACATCTGAGCCTCAAATCGCAGAAGATGCTGTTGTATTACCCCCCTATTGTATTACTGTGACTGTTTATTTTTAAGCTGAAAACTGGCGCCTTCTTACCTAGTGTGTCATGACATGAGCATGACACAATAGGTAAGACAATCACCTAACCAAGCTAAGCAGAGCTTATGATAGGTAGGTCTATACTTTATAATTTCAATAACTACCCAAACTACCATCACGTTTGACAGATAAAAAACGACGTTCTTGGTGGGGAAAGAAAAGGTAATTTTGAATATTTTTCCACAACATTTTATTAAAATTAAATAATAAACTAAGTAGTTTTTACTTACTAAATAGATAATAATAGTAGAGAAAAATTATTATTCATAGTGTCAACAAAATTGTCGTCAATTTGCGTTAATTAGTAATTACACAAATGTAGGTAGGTACTTCATAATACTACTACAATCAATTTTGTATAAAATAAATATAAAACTTACATCATTATAGTAAAAATAATTAACAGAAGCTTTCAGTCGATTGGCATACAAGTTGGTTAGGAAAATAGATTATAATTTTGTATGTAGACTTAAATTTATTACAAAACTAGCGACTGTCCGCGGCTTCGCTCGCTCCGTTCCCGTTACTTTTTCGATAAAAAGTATCCTACGTCCGTCTCCTGTACCCGAAGTCCCAGTGCATTTACAACATTTCGTTATCAAATATTGTTTTCGTTTCGCCTTTTTGTCTCTGTCTATTGTATGGAGAAAAGATGAGACAACAACTCTAATTACGTAACATATTTTTGCCGTCTCATATTTTCTCCATACAATAGAGAGAGACAAATAGGCGAAACGAAAACAACATTTGAAAAAATATATGTTGTACATTACTATGCAAACTTCCAACGATATTTGGTTTGAACGAGATCTAGTCAGTAGTTTTTTTTTATACGTCATAAATCGTAAACCGCAATTTACCTTTCGCCGAACTACAAAAACCTTTATATGATGTTAATTGATGCTACGGAACCCTTCATGGGCGAGTCCGACTCGCACTTGGCTGCTTTTTTTCTAATACAATTACCTACCTACAATCATAATCTAACCACAAAAAACATTTTTTAAACGCTTTATATTAGCTTCATTTGTATGTTTGTTTTTATGTTTGTAACCGACTCCATAAGACGCGATTTTTAACCACTTTAAACGGCCAGATTTCATTAATATTTTGCACACCTGTCAAAGATTGATGACAATGCAATAATTCGATTAAAATATCCGATTATCTAAAAAAAAAATATATTTTTTGAAGAAGCGTGGGGTGGCATAGTAATTTTAATAGTAATTTTAATGACACTATGCATCCCCACGTTCTTTTTCAATAATATAATGTACATTTATTTTTTATTTACAACTAAGTATTCTTAATCCAAATTTATTAAATTTTATTTTTTGTTGGAATTTCTATAAAGCGTGTTTTTTTTACTATTATTTAATGTGTGTGTTTTTAATAAAGTAGGCCTCATAGAACGTCTCCAATTTATCTTTATCCTTAGCTAATGCTGTGATTGGAACTTAAAGTAAAAATATCCACGTTCCAAATTATTTGAATTCAGAATTGGGATGATGATATGATCACGCGACACTTACGCGTCACCTGTCACGGGACGGACACATCAGCGTAGCGTTGTTTGCAGTTTCTCACCATTTATATTGATACCATGTCACGTTAGAGGGTGGCAAATAAAAGATTTAAGTAAGTAAGAAAAGTTATAATATTAAAATTAACAGTTATACAAGTAGTAAATAAGAAGTAGTTCTAAATAAGAGGTCGTGAGGTAAGTGCCTAAGCCTAGTCTTGGTCTGACGAAAAAATAGTCCTATTAGTTTTAGGTAAATCACTCCCCTTGCGTTGCGTTAAGTGAGCCCGGGCAGATAAGGCTGAGGTAGTCCGCAGGTACTAGTGTAGCCCAGAGATAGCTGGTGCGTAGATAACCCGTAGGTAGCTGGGGCGTAGAAAACCCGTAGGTAGCTGGGGCGTAGACAACCCGTAGGTAGCTGGGGTGTAGATAGCCCGTAGGTAGCTGAGGCGTAGGTAGCTGGTGCTTGAGTAGCCCGGCGTCGTCTGTAGCCCGGAGGTAGCTGTTGAGTAGCCCGGAGGTAGCTCTTAAGTAGCCCGGAGGTAGCTCCTGGAATGGGCCAAGATTGCCCGTCTTAGTAATGGCATAGACTAAGGAAAACAAGTAGACTGACAATCTCATCCAAGAAAACGTGCATCGATAAATGATTGCCTACAATGACGCTAGATGTCGCTGATCGTTTTGAATCTGATAAAAACGAGTGAAATGGTTTTTACAGTATTCGCAACAATAGGTTAGCTAACTAGTTGATATTGTAGTACGACAAAAAATAGAGAGATGGCGTTAATCTGAGTGGCGTTACTTAAACTTGCGGCGTTGCCAGCTTTCGATGGAGCAAAAACAGGGTAGAGTGTGACGCGACGTTGTCAGCTAGTGTACGGAGATTTTATTTTGATGTTTTTAGTTTGTTCCAAGGATTAAGGTCATTGCTTATTTGCTAACAAGTTGCGCTGAAGCGTCAAAGTGACACTCAGGCAGGACAGGCAGGACCAACCTGGATTTTTAAAAACATTGGGTTATGTAATAACTTGTTACCTATTTGTAAAATCTTATGCGTAAGTTGTTAGGCAAAGTAAAAAGGCACACCACAATAACGTGTTATTTATTTTGTTGTGTATGCAAATAAGTTTAAAGATTTAGCATGGAGTTTTAGTTGAGTGATGACTATGACATTTAGTAACAACCTACCGTCTACATACCTACATTGTAGATTGTAGGTACACAATACAAACTGAATGATTTACACACCCATTTTTAGGGTTCCGTAGCCAAATGGCAAAAACGGAACCCTAATAGATTCGTCATGTTTGTCTGTCTGTCTGTCTGTCAGTCCGTCCGTATGTCACAGCCATTTTTCTCCAAAACCGTAAGAGCTAGGGTGATGAAACTTGGCGAGTAGATGTATTCTGTGAACCACATTAAGATTTTGACACAAAAAAAAAAACTATGAATTTTGGGGGTCCCCATACTTGAAACTGAAACTCAAAAAAATGTTTTTCATCGGTCCCATACGTGTGGGGTATTTATGAATAGGTCTTTAAAAAGCAGCCAAGTGCGAGTCGGACTCGCCCATGAAGGGTTCCGTACAAGAACCTTTATATTATGTTACTTGATGTAACATAATAAGGTTCTTGTAGTTCGTCGAAAGGTAAATTGCGGTTTACGGTTTATGACGTATAAAAAAAAAACTACTGACTAGATCTCGTTCAAACCAAAAATCGTTAGAAGTTTACATAGTAATGTACAACATATATTTTTTTTAGTATTATCATTCTCTTACTTTAGAAGTTAGAGGGGGGGGGACCAACTTTTTTCCACTTTGGAAGTGTCTCTCGCGCAAACTATTCAGTTTAGAAAAAAACTATATTAGAAACCTCAACATCATTTTTGAAGACCTATTCATAGATACCCCACACGTATGGGTTCGATGAAAAAAAATTTTTTGAGTTTCAGTTTCAAGTATGGGGACCCCCCAAATTTATAGTTTTATTTTTATTTTTATGTTAAAATCTTAATGCGGTTCACAGAATACATCTACTCGCCAAGTTTCATCAGTCTAGCTCTTACGGTTTCGGAGAAAAATGGCTGTGACATACGGACGGACGGACAGACAGACAGACAGACAGACAGACAGACAGACAGACATGACGAATCTATAAGGGTTCCGTTTTTGCCATTTGGCTACGGAACCCTAAAAATGATGTTGAGGTTTCTAATATAGTTTTTTTCTAAACTGTATAGTTTGCGCGAGAGACACTTCCAAAGTGGAAAAAAGTTGGTCCCCCCCCTCTAACTTCTAAAATAAGAGAATGATAAAACTAAAAAAATATATGTTGTACATTACTATGCAAACTTTCAACGATATTTGGTTTGAACGAGATCTAGTCAGTAGTTTTTTTTTATACGTCATAAATCGTAAACCGCAAAATTTACCTTTCGACGAACTACAAAAACCTTTATATCATGTTACTTGATGCTACGGAACCCTTCATGGGCGAGTCCGACTCGCACTTGGCTGCTTTTTAAATTGCCCGAAAATTGAGTTTCGTTGTTAGCGTGTTTTCCTCGTGTTTACTGTTTTTAGTTTTTTCCGTTTTTCTTAAGAGGGTACCGAGCAAAATAGTTCAAAACGATAGTCACGGTTAAATCGATATTATGAATAAACTTGCGATACTGAATCTAAAACTATGTATAAAGTACCAGACTGAACGTATTTACAATTATTCCGTCATAAAATTATCGTCATAAATATTAATTGATGTCTAGTTAAATAAACAAAGTTAAGTAAAATTGGCCAAAATCGTATAATAATAATAATAATAATAATAATATCGTTTATTTCAGACCAACAACGTATGTCAGCGTTAAATAGAAATGTCATATTAAATAGTCATTTTTTTTTAACACACTTTAATTCGAATTAATCTTAAATGTTTATTTAGTCTACAATTAGTCCGTTTTCTATTTTTAAAATGTCACTTGGTTATTTAGTTATAAGTTTTTTTTAAAAGCATCTCAAATCCGCTATACATTTTTACTATGGACGTGCGAAGTTGAATATACAGGGTGGAATTTTGTAATGCCACCTGGAGGGAAAGTACTCATAATACTGCAGATAGATTTATTTTTGAATAGAAAGCAAACTACATTGAAAGATTTTCGAAAATTCTCTTCTCCCACACCCGGGAATCGAACCGGATAAAATCTGAAAAATTATACCCTGTACTTTTATTGCGTCGATCGTTATGGTCAATTATAAGGATGAAATCTCTCTAACAAACATGATAAATTAAATGAAAGAAAAACCAGGGAATCTTAAATTAATTTAATTATTTACAAAAAATGACTAAAATCCTGATTTTCCTTTCATTTAATTTATCATGTTTGTTAGAGAGATTTCATCCTTATAATTGACCCTAACGATCGATGCAATAAAAGTACAGGGTATATTTTTTTCAGATTTTAGTCGGTTCGATTCCCGGGTGTGGAAGAAGAGAATTTTCGAAAATCTTTGAATGCAGTTTGCTTTCTATTCAAAAATAAAGGAATGTTTGCATTACAAAATTCCACCCTGTATACGCAACGCACACTCAGTGGAAATTCAGTCGACCACGGAAGCTCAGAGAGAGAGAGAGAGCACGTCTCGTTGCGGAGTGACACAAGCCGAGCAGCAAACGCGATCTTTTGTGTATGCGCATTGAGCTGCGAACAGGTGAAATATGATAACTCAATTTTATTATTATTTGTGCTTTTTACCGTCAAAACAAAGTTTTTTTTTTGGAACAAATACTGTTCTTCTTCGGTTTTCAGAGAAAAATGGGATATGAGATGTGGGATGATTATAATATGAAGAAAAGTGGGGCTCTATTCCGGATAAGGTTTAATTTTTTTTTCTTAAGAGGGTGACGTAGGTACACAGCTCGCAACTTCAATTCGAGGCGCGGGCAAAAATTGCTCCGAATATAGCTATCTCTATTCATTTGATGTGGGCATTTGATGTAAAATGGATATGGGTATCGTTTAATAGGTTTTTGGGGACTCTGATTATGAATTCGACATTATTTTTAAATCAATATGTTGACTTCATTTTTTTTCTTAAAAAATGGATATGGGTATCGTTCAATAGGTTTTCGGGGGCTCTGATTGTGAATTTGACATTATTTTTTTAATCCAAAATGATGGCTTCATTTTTTTTCTTAAAAAATGGATATGGGTGTCGTTTAATAGGTTTTCGGGGGCTCTGATTGTGAATTTGACATTATTTTTTTAATCCAAAATGATGGCTTCATTTTTTTTCTTAAAAAATGGATATGGGTGTCGTTTAATAGGTTTTTGGGGGCTCTGATTGTGAATTTGACATTATTTTTTGAACACAAGTTGAAGGCTCCATTTTTTTTCAGAAAAAATGAATATGAGTATCGTTTACACATATCGTAACAATGTCAAACGAGCGACAAAGAGGAACAATCGGCCTCCGCGTTCGGCAGCGTTCGAGATCTGTCCTCTCTCCTATTTGAGTGAGCGATGCGTCCGCGTGGACAGCTGTATGACGTTGTCACGTTCAACTGTCGTCAGTTAACTGACTTTACAGACAGCTGTTTTTTTTAAGGAAATGTAGAGCTTGCATTACTGCTGAAGGCCAACAGTTTGAACATTTGCTGTAAATCCTTGATGTAGTTAAATTAAAATCACGATTGAAGAAATCCTATGATTAAATTTTATTTCAAACTTTCACCTAAAACTAAAAAATTACTTGAACACCCATGGTTATTACTCTTTCGACAAGATGGTGGCTCTATCTGTTTACTTGCATTGTCGAAATGGTATTTACTTGTACCTGTAAATTGTGAGCGACTTAAAAACGCAGCGTAGGCATTTTAAGTCCATAATTTAAAGGGTACAAACATTTTATCTCATGAAATAAAATTGATTGGAAATCCGGTTTAGTTGAAAAAACATTTTTTATATCCAAAACTAAGGAGTACTCTAGCAAGTATTACACCATTTTGGAATCCTGAATAAATGCGCCATTTTTTAAAGTTACTTGCCATAATAATGTAGTACATTTTTTTTGCAGTACAGACGGTTAAAGTTGGGTGATGTAATTATCTGAAATGAAATGTTGGCCAAAACTCCACGATTTCATTGAAAACTGAGGCAGTTATGGCTTAATTTAGAATTGTAATTTACAGAAGGGTTATTCGTGCTTACGTTGCAGAAAAAAGTTAATATTTGTAGTCACAGGACTTAAAAGATCATCACAGGGTGTCAGTTTTTCCTGTTTTTTTTAAATACTCATAACTCCAAAGTTACATAACAAATATTTTTTTTTATATTTTTCTGATAACTGTCATGACTTGGCGCATCACCCGTTTTCGGCTGGACGTTGACTTAATGGACACCCTGTATATTAAAAAAATCCTCAATCTTGGATTCAAAAATGAATAGCAAATGCGAGGCGGAATATAGTTTAAAATGAAACGAAAAACACCAAAAAGTCCATTAAAAACATAATTATGAAACACATCACGATCATTACCATGGTCATGATCGTGACGTCAGATTTTTCATATCCGAGTAATGAATATTATTTTCTTGTTTAAATAGTGACCTAAAAATATATTCGTCTCTCTTAGTCACTCAACCAAACATTTTTTTTTTTCAAATCATGGGTTACCTACTTTTACCATTCTAGGTGTAAACGGAGTCGAGCGAACCTATCATTGTGTGCGTGAGTACGCACACAACTAGCGAGCCGCAGTAAATACCTATTTTCCGTCCGCCTTGTTTGCTCGATACCCTCTTAAATAACTTACCTTTGCTTGCCTACCGGACTTGATTGACTACGCCTACCTGTAACCTGTGCTTATTAAACGGACTTCGATTGCCCAAAGAACACTGTCTGACTGTCACGAAAATGTATCTTTGAAGGAAAAGTTCATGATAGTCAAAGTTTTGAAAAAGACTGCATCAACATTACTGTTACGGATAGATGCGTGGAGTGGCGAGATGCCGTGGGAATTTTTGAGGAAGTTACAAGAAAACCGGCCGGGTACGCGCGGACAAGCTAGTGCTCAGTACCGAGGTTCAAATCCAACTATTTTTGTAGCTGTCCGCGCGCAAGCCGGGGAAGTCTCCAGTTTTATTCAACGAACAAAGTAAGTACATTTTATATTTTTTTAAATCTACCTACACTTTATAATTTAATAATTGTTTTTTTAATATTATTACAGGTTCGTGAGGTGCGTCGTCTACATTCTCCGCCCAGTGTCACGTCAGAGACACTGATTAGCAACAGGAAGCAGCACCAAGCGAGTAACAGGTCGGAACTCCAGTCTCGGCGTTTATTTCCACAGTGCGTCATACACTTGTCGGGTCAGGACAATAGTAAATCCGCGGTACCTCTCGGCCAAGTGGTTTTGGTAGGTGCTACGCGGCCAATGCGAAGAATGCCCCACTCGCCTATTTGAACAGCAGAAGTACAGCAGTGCAGCAGCGACGACAACTTCTCTAAATGCAGAACAGCTAAGTCGACGCTCTCAGTTGCGTGTACCATTTCTAAGGTTTCTTTATTTATTTTTCTTTTTTCTTTTTCAGGTGCGGCTGTCATCCAGGGCCATCCAGGATCATCTTTTTCGCACAGGAAACCAGCATCTCGGGACCATTGACAATCTTTGTGTAATTTCAAATTCATATATTTTCTTTCTGAATGTGTGTAACACAACTTGTCTAAATAATTTGTAGTCCAGTACATACATACCACTCTTATGATTCATTGAAAAATAAATTATATTTATTAGTAATCTGTGTTTCTTTTCTATGACACCATCGCTGAGGCAGTATGCGCGTTTTGCACCCTGTAGATGTACTCGTAGCTCAGGAATCGAATCAGGATTTGTAGGTACCTATGTATACGCGCCAGTAGACGACACAGGCGGCGCCCCGGGCGGCGGCGCGGCGGCGTAAGCGGCGGGCGATGTGTTACATACCTAACAACAAATAATGCAGCTCATTTTTCTCGCTTGAACTTGAAGTGATTTAGTGTATTTTATAACTTTTGCATCCTAAAACTTGCTTTTGTAAACAAGGGAACCATCTTGGTATGCTAGTCCGATATTTTATCTGTTGAAGTTGTAGAATCCAATCAGTAAAAATCTTGCCATATTTCGTAGGTATTTGTTCGTATGCTGATATCTTCTTAGGAATGTTTATGAGTGTGCGTGAGGGCGACGCATCAGCTGTGGTCTCGCAGGCACCTGTGCGCGCGGCCACCAGTGGGGAGGTGGTAGTGACGGCGCGGGAGCAGGCGTGGCGGGGCAGGTAGCTGGAGGCGGGGGCGGGGGAGCAGCTCAGCTGTTCCAGTGCACACTCAGAACATTGATGCTTCGAAAGACAGAATCCGTGAACACACGAACCTAGCGGTGTTACGGTGGCACAAGGTTCATTTTTGCAGAGCATTATTGTCTTTATTGGCGCGATGCAATGGTAATTGTCCTCACCAATTAATAACTTTGTTTTTACATTATCACTACACGAAATGAGACAGTTCATATGTAAATTTAGTTCATCACTTTTTCTCGCACTTAGTTCCAATGAATTATTGTTTATGTTAGTAACTTTGCACTTTTTATCAGCTACAGGTTTTTGTCGATTCTTCGTTACATTTTTACGATTGATCTCGTTATTGTAGGCTGGTATAAATAACTGCGTTGGTCTATGTCTTTTGCGTGCGCTTTTTTCTAAGGCAGCTATGACCGCGGCTAACTTTTGCCCGAGTAAAAACTTTTCAAATTGAAAGTAATTTTTGTTGTATCTTTTTTCGATTTCAACATTTTCAATTGCAGGCATAATGGTTATTGAGTTGCAATGTTGGTTGCGTGCCGGGTCTTCTTTCGTCTTGAGTTGTTCCTTTTTCGAAGCGCTACGTGTTCGCGTCGTCGTTGTAAGATGGCGGCTGGGTAGCGGCATAGTTTTAAACATGAGGAAACAGCGGAATAGTTTTGAAGCGACTTCTCACAATGTTCCACGTGTAATCCGGCTCGTAAGGACTTTGTTACGGATAGGTGCGTGGAGTGGCGAGATGCCGTGGGAATTTAAAACACTTTTTTGGGGAAGCTAAAAGAAAACCGGTTACTTTAACTGTGAAAAAAGACAGCCTTCCACCTTATACATACTAAAATAATAGTAAATTATTGCAAAGGCAGCGAAATAGGCAATTGCAGGTCGAGTATGAGTTTGAAGGCCGAGCCGCAGGCGAGGACTTCAATGATACGAGACAGGCAATTGCCATTTCGGCCGAGGCATATACAACGTGTAACAAAATATGTGTACTATCCCGAAGGGGGGTGAATTTCCACCCCCCGGGGAACAACTTTTGTTCAATGACTTTTCGAACTTCGATTGGTATCTCTGAAAAAAACTGCAACGAAGTTTCAACATGAACAGCTGACTTTATGCAAAGTGACAACCCTAAACTCAGCTACAGAGGTAGTAGGTAGTAGTAGTAGACCTACGGAGGTAGTAGGTCAAGGGGTCAAGGGGTTACAAGGATAGGGTTGTCAATTTATTTAGGCATTATGAAATTAAATATTTTTGTATGGGAAACTGAAAATAGGAATTTTTAATTTTCTCCCCCCCACAACTGATCACCATTGTGGTCTGAAACCCCCCACCTTCGCATAGTACACATATTTAGATACACCTTGTATAGTGCTTTTCTTAAAAAAATGCAAGGAAATAAAAAAGGGTCTTTTACATAATACATTTATTTTTTACTAACCAAATAACAACGAACCCCGCTTTACCGCCATTTTTTTTTTTTTTACAATTTGTGCCGAAAGGTAAACGTTTCTGTGGCTATACAGCCACGAGAACGCAATGTGTACTATAAATGAAAGAGTTCTAAATTCAAACAGCACACCGTTTCATACAACATTGCCGGAGCGAGAACGCGCCGGGAAGTGATTTTGGTTTTTCAGTCTACGTAAATATGATACTTCGCGTGTTCTATATTCAAAAGTAATGACAATATTTCCGCGCATGTTTAAGAAAAATATAGTTATAGAGGTCTTCTAAAGTGCTCTAAGGTTTAATCCTACTAGACTAAAGAAACTAACCAAAGTCGAGGGCGGCAGTTAGTCTACTTGCAATAAATAAAATAATTTTTCATTAGCGCCATCTATTTTAAAAAAGCACCACTTATTAAGTGATCAAACTAACTTACCAAGTGACGTTCGATCATAATTGTTGCATCCTTGGCGAAGAGATTTAATATTTTCACTTGTAGTAGTCTCGCCTACGCTTCAACTCACTCGCACGTATTTCAGCTCCATAAGAAAGAAAGAGATAGCACACGCCATGCGGCCCCAGCTCCAAGCTTCATTTAGTTCAGAGAATAAGCACGTACAGGGTCTCCAACATTGCACATTGGGGTATCCTAAGGGATGGGAGGGACCTTAAATCTCTTCGCCAAGGATGCAACAATTATGATCGAACGTCACTTGGTAAGTTAGTTTGATCACTTAATTGTTGCATCCTTGGCTCAAGATTTAATATTTTCACTTGTAGGATGTTCAGAGAAAATGAAAAAATGTTGGAGAAAAAATAAATCAAATAAAATGTTACCGATTATAATTTTTTTTAAATCTAGTGTTGATACTAGAATATTAGAAATAATAAATCAATAAAATATTTCTTTCAAAAACAAAACAATTAATTTTTTTTTTTTTGTAGGCAAAAATAAAATTAATCAAAGTAAATTTAGTTTGTAAAGCTGGAATCAAATTCATAATTAATGGTCTGCTAATGAAATGAGCAGTAGCAGTAGTTTTTTATAATAACATCTACTCGGGCGCCTTCTGTTCGTTGTGCAGCAGAAGTATTTGTGTAACGAGTATTATGCGCACTAAACACACTGATAGTGTCGATGAGGCATCGACTTGCTAGCATTTCTTTTATTCAACCGCCTAAAGTTTGTGATCAAGCAGGATTGTTGTATCTTGCTTGGAGGTTTTTTTTTTTTTTTTTTTAACCGTCAATGTGGCCTGCATTGTTACTTGATCGATCGAAATCATAGCTATGCATAAAGGACACCAGTGTACTTACAGAACGAATGCAAGGGCGCTATAGTTAAAGATCAGCTTCGGTTGAGCTTACCTAAACACTACGCATATACATACATTACAATTCATCCACTATCCTAATATGTTTCATTCTAGTCAATGATAATGGTTGGCATCTTTGACCAAACAAAACCACGGAACAGCCAACAGAACGACTAGGTTTTTCGTGAGTCAGGGAACTCAGGAGTTACAACCAGTTTGGGTCTAAGTTGGCCTGGTAATCAGCACATCACTTGTGCTACACGTGGAGTCATTGTCATGAAAGCTGGGTTTAATTTTGAAGGAACTCAATCATACGAAATATCCGCTATCTGGTTTCCATAATACTAGCTCTGCTTAATTTGGGGCAAGATAGTGTTGTGGGGCTATCCACAAAATCTATTATTACAATTGGGGAATTTTTTAACTACTCGGTGTCTGAAAAAAAAACAACGGTGTTAACTGAAGTACACAACCCTAAGCTCATGTCATTAGTGCAACTCATGGAGGATCCCAGTTAGCAGAATTTTTTGTCAATTCTGCACGTATTAAAAATTGCCGCCTTTTGTTTAGTAATAAGGCATATTTTTTTTTTTTTTTTTTTATTTATGAGGTACATATTTTTTGGTAAATCTAAATGGGACAAGGATAGAAACAGCTGTTTTGAAATGACACCGGTTGACGAAAGGACTATTGGAATTACTGAAACTTTTTGCAAGCGCCACAAACGTTCGAACTCGTTCATGTTGTACTACTTTATTTTAGTAAATAAGGGATAAAGCGAAAAAATCATTATTTATCGAGCCATACGAAGATCTTTTCCGTAAAAACTGATAGGAAGTTAAGTAAGTCACAAGACCTTGATATAGTACCCTGATATGGTATGAACCTATACGCTAAGTACCACAGTACCCCCCATGGTTTAAAGCTAAAGGTATATTGAGACTTAGTAAGTACTATTGAACAAAGATGCAAGAATCGTAATCATTGCTGTATAGGGAATTGTTGTCTAGCCAAGGCTTGCTGGGTAACACCTTCGGCACCAGGGAAAAAACGTCGGTGAAGAGGGTAGAACATTATAGACAAGCGAAAAAAATAAAACCATCAGGCGGAATGAGATCAGATAAGAAGCATGAAGGAACAAGACTATTTCAGTAACCTGATTAGATAAAACATAATTATGTAACACCCTTAATTTTGCGTATACATGGAAAATGCATATATATAAAAAAATAAAAAATACAGGTCCCTTGACTGTAAATGCATACACGTTGTACACAGTAGGATCTCTTTTTCGAAAGATTACTATTACTACTGCCATAGTAATAAACGCAATTTTTAAATACTTGTAAATTAGCTATGTCACTGTTTGTCATCATTCATTTGTAAGATGGCAATAGTTAAGGCATTGTTTATCTTTTGACATATTTGAATATACATATTAAGGACTTTGTCTTTTACCCTCAAAGCGAATAGATCTATCTCTGATTTGTGTTTATTGTTATTAAAGCTTTTAATGCATTGCATTCAAAATCAAAATTTGTAGAAAAGTAACGAACAAATAAATGTTACGTAATCTTTCGAGTAATAATTTTATCACTAAGGCAAGGCAGTAGCTGCTGTATTGCTGATATATGTATGCGCCAGCAACTGCAGTTGTAGTGCTGTTACAGCTGCCAGAAGTTCCAAATAGACGACAATATCTCGTATTAACTCATTTCATAAATAGCTATTGGTCAATATCTCGTATTGACTCGAAGCATTCAAAATTCTACGGTCTAATATCACGTATTAGATCTGAGAAAATACAATTCCGTTCAGGTTACAGCTGCCAGAAGTTCCAAATAGACGTGTTATAGATATTTGATAACGATTTTTTCTCTTTTACAAGTTGCGCCTTGGGCAATAGAATAAAATCGGTATATTTCAAGATCGAAATCGATAGGAATAGCAAAACTTATTTAATTTCTGTAAGAATAATCTGTTGTCAGAATAATATTTACCGACGACAAAAAATACCATCGTGTATATAAAATGGTAACGTTTATTTTTGAATCGTGATACTCAATACTCAATAATATTATATTTATTGCATACACATGGATTAGTTTAGTTTTGGTAATAAAGGTACGTAATAACGCAAAGCGCTACACAAACGCACTCCAAGGATGTTGTGTAAGCCCAGCCTTGACAACAGCAGAACAGTCTGCAGTTAAAATGCTCAAAATGGACAGTGTTTTTTTTTTTTTTTTTTTTACTCAGGAAGCTTAAAAAATTTAATTGCTGCTTTAAACATGCTTTGAGCAATCTTTGTAAGTATTACAAAAAAACAATTTTCATCTTTAGGCATAAGATTTATAATAATACCTTATCGTAATACCATACACCGTAATAGCTTGTAGTAAAACCATAAGGCGCAGCTTAAGCCACCACCGTTACTTTTGGCCCCTTTGGCTCCCCAACGGTTTTCATAGGGATAGCCTAAAGTAGGTATTTAATAGAGCTATTACTTTTTAATTAAAATAATAAACATCATTTTTTGAAGACGAAGATCTCAGAATAAAATGTTAGAAATTTCTTAATAAGAAATATTCTCATCAGATAATTATAAGTACTTCTAGAAAAAACTAGAAAATATTTCATGTGACTGCATGTACCTGTGAGGTTACTGCTTTTGCTTCGATATCCCCGACTGCTTGTACCGATGCGTCCAACGCACCAACGCCACCAACCACCAACGCTTGCTGCCCACGGGTGGATAAAGGCTGGTATGAAATCGGTCGGCGACAATACGGCACCAGGCGGGGCGCACCGCCCTGCCGCCGGCCGCCGTCACCGCGTGGTTCCAGTGTCATGAACCACGGTTACTCAATAATTGGCCGACAGGCGCTTTTGGAGTTTGAATTACTTGCAGAAGAAACTCAAAAATGTATATAAGTTTTAATATCTTCTGTTTACTACGCAGACTTAATGAGATAGCTCAGTTGGTCATCAATCAATGAAAACATGTTCCAACTTTTGTTGCATCGAAAAAGTATCAAAAGCATATTTTATCAAGCACAGCAAGCAGGCATAATAGCCAATTTTGCTTTATGAGAATTTTTGAGGCTCATAGGATTTTTGAGCAGACTCTTTAACATCAATCGTTAACATTGAGTTTATTTCTCGAAAGGCAGTTTTCGTGAAATAGGTATTCCTTGAATAAATGTTCTTTTACCTCTTTTTGAGTCCGTCCCGTCGAAGGTTCCCTCATAAGGTTCATCGTTTCTATGTTAGTAAGGACCCCACTCGTTTGTCTAGACCTCAAAGGTCTTGAAGGCAAGCGAAAGCTCTGACAAAGCAAAAGGCAAAGCATTAGCCTCTTAGGCTACTACCGTCACTGTATTTGTCGCACTGGGCGCTGGGCATCTGGTTGAACTAGACTTGTCACCACAGGTGGTGTTGTCGTGGCCAGACGGATCGTGTTTGGGCTTCCAAGGGAATGCACGTTGTTTTCATGACAGGTGCTAGCGATCGTGCCGGTGGTGACGGGAGCCAGGATAATAAAAAAAAAGAAGGGTTAATACCCCGTATTAACTCATTTCATAAATAGCTATTGGTCAATATCTCGTATTAACTCATTTCATAAATAGCTATTGGTCAATATCTCGTATTGACTCGAAGCATTCAAAATTCTACGGTCTAATATCACGTATTAGATCTGAGAAAATAAAATTCCGTTCAGGCGGGTACATCTTGAGAAAATCCGTTGAATTCACTTAATTTCACATGTCACACCTTTTTACGACACCTTTCTTCTTTATCACTCACTGTATTCCATCTAGACATGACGATGAAAATTATAAGTAGATACGGAGTATATATATTTTTAGTCAAGTACTACGTGCGGTAGCCGTGCGCGCACGAAAACGAATGAAGCTTGGAGCTGGGGCCGCATGGCGTGTGCTATCTCTTTCTTTCTTATGGAGCTGAAATACGTGCGAGTGAGTTGAAGCGTAGGCGAGACTACTACAAGTGAAAATATTAAATCTCTTCGCCAAGGATGCAACAAGTATGTACCTTACAAAATACCACTACGCCACGCCATCTATCAATAGGTATATGAACATTGAAAATATTGCTCTTTCCAGGCTATTTGCCAGCGCCATCTAGAAATAGCCCGGAATTTTGCCATTTTTTGAGTCACAAAATTTTGTTCTGTATTAGCAGTCTTCTTGTTTTCCTTTGTCTATGGTAATGGTAGGTAGGTCAGCTGACCCGGACTGCATCTCATGATAAGGCAAGGGAGTGATGAGAGAATTTACAATTTGGCAAGCTGATGATGATGATGATGATGCAGTCCAGGTACAATGTAGCAGAGGGCAGTGAAGAATTGCATCTCGAGAGCGATACTAATTGCATAGAAAGTAATAGTAGATTGTTATACAAGGGCAGTAAGTGAGCTTTTGCAGAACAAGATCCTTTTTGGCGCCCGTGCGAGCGCAGCTCGCAAAGGGCGCTAATGGATCGAGTGTACCCGAGATATTTAGATGCCCGAGCGAGCAAAGCGAGCGAGGGCAAATATAGTTCGAGGGTGCAATAGCTACTTATGACCGAGTTAAGCATTCTACTTTACATCATTCATGCGAGGTAAATTTTTAACTAGCTGATGGAACAAACATATGGCCCACCTGATGTTAAGTGGTAACCATTGCCTATAGCAAAGCATTGCCTCGTAGGTCAAGCACGTCAGGAACGTGCCCTACAATGCACTGCCCTACGACCATTAACTTGAGGCATACGGATGTTCAGCCTCACGTCACGTGTCAGTGATATCACCGGCACCCATACCCTTCAACTCGAAACACAGCAATGCTGCTTTTCGGCAGAAATAGGCTTACAATACAACAATAACACAACACTTATACGGGTATGACAAAATGTAATTTGAAATTGAGAAAAATAAAATTACAATAATAATAAGTATTATTAGGTATCTGCTCAAACAGTCGTAGACGCACACTTATGTACACATCTGTGAGCTACTATATCTTTTCAGTAAAAAGTTTTCATATCATTTGTAAGAAAAGAGATTGTTTCACCAAGTAGGTTTGCATACCTCTTGAACTGTAATGAACCCTCACCAAGGAGGTTTGCATAGCTCTTGAACTGTAATGAACCATTACGTATCAAGCATAGTGTGACGGTGAAGTGATTTGAAAATAGAACGCATTTACAATGCACTGGGCTGCACACGCCTACTTACACAGCCTCTTTGCGTTAAAGTAAATCCTATTTACTGAGCATGTATGGTGTAAAATACTAAAAATAATTATTTAGAAAAATAATTATTTAAATTAGACCTTTGATAGACCAAAATTAAAGAATGAGAAGGAAGAAATACTAAACTAAACTAAGCTAAGGACTAAAGCTACAGTTGATTTCTGGCGTCATAATGAAAAAAGTGACTAGCATTAGGTTTTCCAGAGTAAGAGGAATCAACTGCTCGGTTAGACGGCTCTTACGTCATGCTTACCGGCGGCAGTAGGAAAAAGTATTCTACCCCGTCCCTACACAGGGTTTCAACGAACTAAGAGTTTAAGAGGTGAGGCTTAAAATCTTTGACATGCCAGGCTCCCAAGTCACGGCCAGACATGTCTTCTAGGATATAAACTAGCGAGGATCGCTTGGCCTTGATTCTACATTTAAGGTATTTAGGAGCAAGTTTCTTACTGAAATAGGCATCTTTATCACTTTGTGGGTAAGTACGTTTCCAGATTACATCACCTACATTAAATTCTAATTGTTTCCTTCTAGTGTTGTATCTCTGAGAGTTCTTTTGATGACTATGCCAAAGTGCAGCTTGAACCTTGTCAAATATGCCAGATAGGTGACCCAAATTTTCCGCAAAGACATCTCGAGGCAAACAAACTATATCAGTTGGGTCGTCATTCTCCACGTAATGTGACCCGCAAGTTACAAGTTCCCTGCCATGTACCAGAAACGCCGGAGTAAAACCTGTCACCTCGCTTACCGAGTTGTTCATCGCGAATTGGATTTTAGGAATGTTCACGTCCCACGCTCTATGATCCTCGTTCACGAAGGTTGACAACGAGCTAAGAATTAAAGAGGTGAGGGTCGAGGGTGAGTTGCAGGTATTTGATTAGACGTGACATCTTTACAAATAAATAGAGAGAAAAAAAATTGCCGATAATTGAGTAAGTTATGCACAGAGACGGCCTAACCACTTACCTAACAATAAATACAAGAGTGAGTAAGTTACATAGTAAACTTAAGAACTAAGTGCTAAATCTGGAACATGCACACACCATCACCAGAATTGCGTTAAGAAAAATAAACAAGAATATTCCTCAGTCGACCAAGACTAAAAGCTTTTAAAACCACGTTATTGGGCGCCATTTTGTCACCCTACCAGTGGCGCCAGTTTGTAAACCTTTAACGTATAACGTTACAACCATTTTGCTTTCAGCTCATTTTTCATCCCATCTCAGCTCAAGAGTTCAGGAGAGATGTGATATCTATGCTCTTTTTTTAGAGTTTGCTCGGGAATTCTTCCTTCGATCTAGCTGCTCTGCTGTCCTGTTGAGATATATATCTATATATATAAACAATAAATTCGTGTTAGTTCTTAGTTACACTATTTATAACTCAAGAACGGCTGAACCGATTTGGCTGAAAATGGCAAGAGAGGTAGCTTAGAATGGGGCGCGGGCTGCCGCTAGTTTCTTATAAGTAGTATTGCTTATTTCTGCCGTCAAGCAGAGTTGCTGTGTTTCGGTTTACAGGCATGAGGCTTGATAGCTGACAGCTTGGCTGATCTCATGACTGGATCGACCAATAACGTGGCTGTAGCCATCTACTAATAGTTTCTTTTTGGACAATCCACACTACACTATCTAGCCCCAAACTAAGCAGAGCTTGTACTATGGGAACCAGATAGCTGATATAATACTTGAATACTTTTTTTCGTAAATACATACATAGAATACAATATAACACCCAGACAGAGAACCAACATCGATGTTCACCACACAAATGCCGAGAACAAACATTTGTGTGGTGAACATCGAACCCACTACCTACGGCGCAGAAGGCAGAGGTACTACCAACTGAGCTGAGAGGCCAGTCAAGCTGAGAGGCAAGTCGAATTGGCTTTTACTTTTGTAAGAGCAACACGAAAGAAGAGGCTTAACATTATGCCTCAAATTGATAGACGCTGGGCAGCGCATCGTAGGGCAGGTATCTAAAGTACGTCACCTATGTAGGACATATGGTCTAGCTCATTGCACTTTTCTGACCGCCCGGTGAGCAAGCGATTGATTAGTTGTTCACTATTTTCTAATTCAAGAAACGAACAGATAGAGATAGAACGCGCCGATCACAGTGCTGTCACTGAGAACTCAATCTCCACTACTTTTTTAGGCCGGCGACAAAACTAATAGAACTACACACTCGCTTCTCGATTATCAACCGCGGTCAGACAAGTGCCTTAGGCTGTATTTTATCTATCAGTCAGACATAAATATAGCCACACCATATCATACTATAATTCGGCCGTTCAGAGAATGCGTGCCAAACTGAGTGTCAAATAACTTGTTATACAATATTTTTCTAAATCTATAATGCGCTATTACAAGGTTATGCCAGCGCTTTATATTTGTAGTGCTGTACTAACTATGTGACTAACTGTGACAAACTGATCAAACTGTCAAACGCATTCTCTGAACGGCCGAACTATAACTCATATCATAAGATTATACTTACAAATGTCATGGAAATCCATCTTGCTTAGCCTAAGTATGAAATCTAGGAGATGCATTTGTACTTTAATTTCTAGTGGCTTGTTTGTGACGAAAAAACCTGGAACACCAGCCTGCTCCAATGTCAATTGCTGATCACTCACCTGGAACGAAGATATTTTTATTAAAATACTGATACACTAGCACAGAGGTTCCCAACCTTTTTTTTATCATACCCTACATTATCATACCCTATCATACCATGCAGCTACATTTTTACTGTATTCCCAGTCGATAAAAAATATAGAGATAAAATCTAACTATGAACATTTGCGTTCGGACTGAGTACCTACCACAAACTAAAAGTTTACGAAAAAAATGTTTTCGAAAGAGAATAGTCGCTAAGCTTCATAAAATATTATCTGCCTACATTGATAGGTGAAATCAAGCCAACATTTTAGTTCTTAACTATCAATACCAGACAAATTTTCCACATTTTTTTGTGACGCCATCGTAAACCCCCGTCGAGTCTACCGTGGGGGGTCAGGGGGTCCACCTGGATAATGTTGGGAATCAATGCACTAGCATCTATAAGGCGATGTTACTAGCGTGTAATGCATGAATCTTTTGGCACATCTTGCATTTATTTAGAATGTCTCGAGCTGGTATTTGGCAGAGCAATCACAGAAATGAGAACTGTCATCATTATCATCAGCCTGATACCACAATGCACTGGAGACCACTGCTGGACATGGGCCTCCACCATACATTTCTAGGAAGAACGATTTTGAGTACAGTGCAGTAGTGATGAGAGCAGTATACTCCATAGATCCAAAAGATTGGAGAATGTTTACAAAATAATTAATTTTGAAATTGGTTGTGAGGAACTGGTGCTTTGGATTCACTTTAGCTTTAAGATGTTCAAAGTGATCCCTGTGATTTAACACCTACAGTAATGTATTTGAGTTAGTTACTTACTTTCTGATCTAATTGGAATACTAGTTTCATATCGGTCTGTCTCAACTCCTCCCTGTGCCTGGGTAGAAGTATGTTTTTCTGGATGTCTTGCTGGTCCTCAGGTGTTGTTTTTATCATGTGTTGAATTTCAGCTACAAAATAAGAGTTTTGTTATTTTTGCTGGATATGTATAAGGGAGGCCTATGTTCAATAGTGGAATTCGACATGCTAATATTAGCTTTTATGGTTTTTTATAGAAAGAGCCAATTAAATGGTGTTAAAAACATTTTGTGAGAAATAGACAAGCCCTAATTGACCAATAAAAAATGTAAGTTGTTTTTTATACAAATTTCTGCCACTTGATTTCCTGCTAGGTGTCCTAGAGGACATTGGATGGCACACAACTTGGCAGATAAAAAGAGCCCACCACAGCTGCCATAGCTCAGTCGGTAGTAGCTCTGACTTAACTTCCTAGGGTAGGTTTGAACCCCATTGAGAACAAATAATTGTGTGGTGAACATAGAGCTTTGTTCTCTGTCTGGGTGTTATTAATTAACTAAGTTTTTTTGTAAATATTTATATGCAAGTAGTAGGCGCCCATAGTACCAGCTCTGCTTAGTTTGGGTCTAAATAGTATTTTGTGGAATATCTACAGTATTTATTTATTTATGTTTACCGGTATGCCTACTGATGACATGAAGCCTTTGTTGAAATAAATGTTTCTCAGTCACATGTTGGATTTCCATCAACCGTTTCACTATTTCAAATATAGTATCGTTGAGAAGACAGTTGGCCAACCCAGAGAGAAGCTCAATAGACACTCTCATTTGATATTGTCTGTAACATAAAAAAAACCTTATGCAGTGTGCATTTGGAAACATTACACAGATTTATTAATTTGTGGACGAAACCCTGACAAAAGAGGTTTTAGTAGGTGCCAATTCTTGTTTTTTTTTATTTACAATGTTATTAGCACTCATTTCTACATTATTGTACCTACCTATTGTAATGTTAAATTATTTATTGAATTAAATTGTAATTGAAGACCTCTCAGTCTATATTATATATAAAATTGAGGAAGGGATTTAGATAGGATTTTGAGAAAAACTTACGTTGGCAGTTCTCGTGCATATTCTTGCAGTTTTTCAAGTAGAGAATAAAGTTTTCTTTGCAATGCTGCAGGAGTTGGTTCGGCGTCCATGGTGATAGATGGTGAGTGACGGTCAGCCGAGGTATACAGCTACCGTGCATGCACCTTGGGGAATAGTACTCAATGAGTATAAAGTACTCGAGAGTTTTCTCTGCTCTGTCTGAATCTGAACTTTATGTTTTATTAGTTCTAGTTTTTTTATATTTTCTTTCTATTTTTTTGCTTTGCTTCGGCTTGCGAGGAAAAAAATAATAATAGACTAACCCCCGAATACTGAAACGCAACTCAGATTTAAGCACGTCTCAAGCGACGAATATTTGACAGTTTTCAATGAAAATCTGTCAAATATTCGTCGCTTGAGACGTGCTTAAATCTGAGTTGCGTTTCAGTATTCGGGGGTTAGAATACTTTGCAATTTGACACTGACATATAAATGACGTGACAGACATCTGACATTTTACCACTTTCGAAAAGGTCTCTGCACACGTGCCTAGTCGGTCTATCAACCAAGCAAGCAACACAGACTAAAAATCCATCAAACAATACCGGACCGGTATCCTCCCGTCCGAGGCCAAAACTGTTTTTACCTGTTAAAATTCCCCAAAAAAAAGGTAAATGTCAAATCAATCATCAATCTCAATTTTTTTAATCTGTCTGTTCTGCGTTCTCAATCAACAAAACAAAACAAGGCTTTTTAGTTTAATAATCATTATAATCGAGTCGAGGCTAAAACAAGATCTAGAAAATGAAACAGCTAGTTTTTCTCTTCCTTTGTTTTCAATGCAGTAGCCTCAAAGCTGATATTACTGGTAATTCTCTAGAAACCATGCTCAATCTGTAAGTAAATAGATGTTGGATGGACACCAAAATAATCTAGTAATATTCGTAGTGCTTACATCCTTGAACTCTTGCAGTTATACAGGACAGGCCTATCCATTGACGCCCCCTACGGAATGTTCCTTACTCTTGGATTCCTTCGCTGACCACGCATCCAATTTTACGAAGTGCTCCATAGAACATGCCAGGCCTGTAAGGCTTTGCGAGAGATGCATTGAACACTATGTGAATTTTCGTGACAAGTATGAAGAATTGGTGACGACTGTTGTAAATGGGACATCATGCAAATCGATTTTCATATCCCATGATAGATTAGATGTTGTGCTGGGGTATCACGACAGTATATTAGCGGTTTGGGAGAACGGACAGTGCAACGGTCTGTATAATTTCAATCCAAGGTTTAGATATCTTCGGTAAAAACTAAACAGATGTCATTATTTCAGCATGTTTTGATTGGAATGTGACTACTCCAACACTATCAAACACCACCATTAGTTTTAATAAGAAGTTTAATGATACCATGACCTGCATTAATGCAAACATTAAACATAATCAGGCGATTAACGACAATGAAGAAGTATGCCAGAAATGCATGATGAGCTATCTTCAACTGGATGAATATTACAAATCCTTAAGCACCGATTCTATTGGTGTCTTCAGTATTTGCATGGATATTGTGGACTCTGTGAGTAAAATTACTAAAAATGTGATATTAAAAACTGTTTCCATATTATAATGTTTGTAATATTTCTAGATGAATGCAACAAGGTCAATATGGAGCAAAAGCCTCGGTTGTTGCAAGCTGAGGAAGTCTCCTGAAATTATTTTCTTGGCCTGTTCTGGGATTATATCAATTTTACCATTTTTATACTACATCGCTGTAAGATATTGTGGACCTATTCGTGACCTGCCTAATGTTTTGAAACGTAAGTTATATTTTTGCTCAAATACTAGAAATCCTTATTTTTCTTAAAAGATAATAAGTGTGTAAGCCACTGATGAGTGATAAGGTTAACTTTATGCAATGTCTGACACCTTTTTTTTTACATACCTACATACAGTTTTAACACAGGTACTACATTACTCAACTAGCAATTTAAAAAATATACTGCTGTTATTGGCAAAAGTTGCCTATGTCAAACTCTAGATCTCTAGCAGACTATCTTAGTGCATAATTTCATCTTGATTAGTTCAGCCGTGAAAATGTTGCAAAGAGAACACTTTGTATTTATAATCAGATCCAACATACTTAATTTGAATACTTTGTTGCAGAATCAAGATTCAAGCAAAGGTTTTTTAGGAGGGGAAGAATCAACTGACAATAATTTAAATAACTTTTTTATATTTACAACAATCAGACCAAAGAAAATAAATGGAATTATTCTTAAAATTGTATAATTTTATTGCTTTATTCCTCTGAATACTTCCCCAAAGAGCTGAGTGACATAGCCCTTGTCTTGGTTAAAATATTTCAAGTATTTTCAATTTTCTCTATCGATGTCTAGCTTTCTTATTGGTACTCTTCTTTATACTGCTACCACTAGTTGAACCAGTGGATGAAAGCTTATGTTTCAACGGGTTAGGGGTAAGCTCGGCCTTACTCAACAGAATACTTGGATCTTTTATATCTTTAGGTGTCCCAGGTCTGCTGTCAAGACCAACTGCACTAAGCATTTTATTGTCACTAGTAAACGATTTCTGTAACATAGTAGAAGCAGACATTTTCTGCCCCATATTTGGTTTGGAATTCAACAATTTGTCCAGGCCGTTAGTGTGTTGCTTCCCTGATGGTTTTAATGAAGCAATGCTTTCAGATGAACCATGAATCGTTGTATGGTTGAGACTTCCTATGTTAATTCCAGTACTGATTTGCGTGTCGGATGAGTCTTCATTGGTCTGTGATTCTGTTTCACTGTTTCTCTCATCTGTAAACAGGCAATAAATAAATATGTGTCCAATATTAATAGTGACCTATCCCAGTAATTAGATTTTTATCTTACTTTTAGCTTCAGCAGGATCTACAAGGCCGCTTACAGCCTGAAATAACACCATATTATATCAGCCAATATGAACTGTATGAGAATAAGATTAATGAGAACTAAGTACCAAAAAACTTACGGCCATAGATGTAATACTTGATTTAGAAAAAAGCCTTTCAGCTTCCTTAAATTTTCTATTTCGTTTATCAGCCTTTGAGTTGGTACTTTTGTTTGTGGTGAGATATCTATCCCATCCTCTGATAATGTTCCCGTACAGTTGAGTGTCTTCAAGGTATGATCCTTCAAATGCATAGATTTGTCTCTCTAAATTAGCCAATGTTTCCTGTAAATAAATATGTTGATAGTAAAACGCTAGCCCTGATTGGAGCTTGAAGATAGGTTTGTTTGTTTACATCAAGATTTTAGGAATGGACAAGAACTGAATCAAAGACGGGTATTAAGATGATTGTCCTTAAAGTAAAACACATACTGCAACTTCTGCCTTCCGTTTCACCAATTCCGCCAGTTCTGCTCTTGTATCAGCGACGGAGGATTGTTTGGCCGCCATGTTGGCCCTTTTTGGAGTACCAGTTTGAGAATCGTCAGCGGGACTTTGCGGTGAAATAACCATGACGATGCTGTGAGCTCTATGGCTTTATGAATGCATTATTTACGAAACCTGAACCAAAAGAACTGGCTGGCTACGGCTAGATCTAGATTCTCTAGATCCGAAAAAACGTGAAGAAAACACAAGCACAACTCAAACGGACGAACGAGAGCGAATTAAGTTAGGTGACAAGAAGTGAGAGACGCACAGACTAGATAACGAACTGAATGAACTAAGTGCTTTATTCCATAAACACACGAGGACAGTGTTTGACTGATTGCGTTGCTTGCTAACTAGCAGTGTGTGCTGACTTTCAGTTACCCGTGTTGAATGGACTTTGTACTCTGTGGCTCCCTCCGTTCCGTAATTCCGTTCCTCCGTTCCTCTGTCCGTGCTCCGTGTTTATTTATTTACATTTGAAAAAGTATAGTTTTTCGTTTCAAAAGCCTTACATTATCTAATAGAGGATCTAGAAATAAAATAACATAATGTCCATAACTTATATACCTCGGGTAACACAGGTATGGTGTCAGAATTCTTGTTTTGGCAAGGCTCAATTTTTAATAAACCTGCTGTAATCTAATCACAATATCAAATCGATTTTTCAGTTGGACGCTGTAAGTTTGGATCATCAAGTACAAGTCCTATTTCAGGACTTAATATTGCAAGCCACCAAATTTGTCGAAGTAAGATTTATTTACATAATTCTATATTCTTTATGTATAATTATATTATATTAGACACAGATTTTTCTGCTTATCTACTGGACCATCACCATAGCATGTTTTTATCTGTTTCAGCCAAAGTACATTCAACCAATATTACCCGAGCTAGAGCTTTTGACAAGAACATTGATTTTCAAGTATTCTTTGTGTGACAAAAAATGTACTTTCGGGCAGCAGATGCTATCTTTGAAATACATCGACACAAATTTCACAAGGAGTAAGCTATGTTGGTATTACGGCTACACAATTGGTCTTGAGTATCTGAAGGTCCGAGCCATTCATAGCTTCACATCTAATATCAAAGTGCAGAATTTAGTACAAAACCTGCAGACGTTTCAACTAGTAGGAGATATCTTCAATTTCATTCGCTTTATACAATGTGGAAAGTACCCTCTCTTGATTGACTTCATTCTTGGACTTCAATTAGGAGCTGATAGTCTGACAAGGGAAAATTTGAACGACTTCTCATGGACCAGAGAACTACTATGGAATAACTTTATTGTAAGTGGTATTGAAATCACAATCATTATGAAAATGCTTGTTAATGAGTGACAAAAAAACACTCATCAATAAAAGCAGGATGATTGCATAACTTTTGTTACAATCCAAACCTAGTTGCATCATTTAATTTTGAAAGGAACAAGATGTTATGTTGGTGTAATAAACATGAAATAGTGAATAGGAACTAGAAGAATGATAGAAGTGAAGGAATAATAAAGGCTCGCTGTTTCTTGTTAGTATCAAAATGTATATAGCAACCAAATTACACAATCACCTGGCCTTATCTTTTTTTCGAAGTTTATTCAGCAAAAAGTTTAATTTATATTTGGACAGGTATTACTCAATTGCAGGCAAATGTTCGTTTTATATTTTACCAACCAGCAAGTTTGGATTAACGTAAATTGTCCCACTTATCCATCAATTCATGAAAATATAATTAATAATTACTCAAACTGCTTTCAGGAATTACTTGGAACAGCAATATCTCTCATGAACATCTTCGGGCTCAGAAGCAAGATATCGAGTGCCTTAAAGTTCGTCTGGTGGAGGAAACATGTGCGGTCAGGAGTCACAGCCACTAATGCTGTGATGACAGTCAACACCACCTGTGCATGCTGCAGTGGTAAACCCATTCTACCACATACTATGGGATGCTCACATATCTTCTGCTACTATTGTTTGATGGTGAGTGGATACTAGTTCTTATTTCAGTTGTGGGAATAAGGTCAGTACTGATGTCGGCAAATTATGCAAATTTATCATCCGCACTTGATGTGCAAGCTGGTTTTTATAGACCACCAGCTGCACTGATGTCACGCGATAATGTGCATTGTACGTTGTCCCTCTACTAACCTCAGCCCAGCCAGCTCAATTCCCTAAAATAGCTTAGTAGGACCTTGGATTGATGGCAACATTGGTCCAGTAGACCGGATGGTTACACAGATGTGAATGTAAAGGGACAAGACTCAATCAGTCCCTGAGTCTTGGACCTCGCTTCTTCGAGTGAACACTAGTGAATAGTAAAGAAAATTACGATTTTTCGTTTTTTTATTGATTGAAAATTTGTCAGGATCGCAGGCGCAATAAGAGCACTGGTGGTCTAGGCCCTGTTTTATAAAGCTGACAATTCGACATATATGTCACAAAGCGACAAAATTGTGGAATTGTCGCGCTTAGGCTATTAATAAAAGTGACAAATATGTCACAAAAGCGTGACAATTCCACAATTTTTAGCACAATATTTGTAGCTTTTTGACAAATTATGTTGAATTGTCAGCTTTATTAAACAGGGGCCTGGTGTAGCGGCCCCGCCTTCCGATCCAAAGGTCGTGGATTAAAATCCAGTCGTGTACCAATGAGTTTTACTGTAGAAATGTATGTGCACTTTGCCAGTATACTCTAAAACGGATAAGAAAAACATCGTGAGGAAACTGGCATGTCGTAGAACCTAAGAAAGTTCGAACAACACGTCAAGCGTCACGCAAAAAGGGCCTGCCAGCGGCCTACTTGCAGAAACCAGTCGGCACGCCTTCATCAACTTTAAAAACATGAAAAATATACTAATATTATTTATTTTATACTACGTACGCACACAAACCCACTAGGTAGTGTTATTTATTTTAAGTGTGAATTCAAATAAAATATTGTTACAGGCCAACAAAACAGCGGACAAGGATTTTGCATGCCCAATATGCTACTACAATGGCAAACAAGTCAACAGGTTTACTATGGCCTGAATTATTAAGACAATGAGAACTGTGAAACAATTTCTCGCTCGCACACTTTTTACCTTTTAAAGAATCTCTGAACGTATTGATCGAAAATCGCTGATTTTCGTACTTGGGTAAACTTTTAAGTTGGGTAACGTGTTAGGATCAAAAGTATTTTTTGCTAAAATGTGTGCAATTGGATTGCGCAAAAGATATTTCTTGTGGAACTATAGTTGCTCGCGATTTTCGATAAATATGTTCAGTGATTTTACATCTTTCAAAGTGTGCGAGTGACAAGGTCATCGACATCGTCATCAGATATTTATAGAAGATATAATAACGATATTTATTTCGTTTGTGAAATATTCTGTATTGGCGCAATAAATAAAATTAATGTCAGCAGTGAGCTAGTTTTTGTAGCGATTTCTTACTGTTGGTATAAAGAGGGACGCCCATATAGTCGCAGTAAGAATTTTCCACAAAACTAAGGTATTTTAAAAGCATCATAGGTGCCAGAGAGTTATTAGACGTATAAGTGTTAACTTATGTAAATCATTTTTAAAGTACCTCTTGATAGCCGGTTTTAGAAATAGGACACCACTACTGAGACCGGGCACCGAAACACATCACTAGTCGGGGGGGAAAAAAGATGGCGGAGATTATTGTTTTCCGTAATGTAAATATTAACAGAGTTTTAACTGTATTCAATGGATAGATTCCACTCTATCACTATTTTATGGGGCTGTGCTAAATTTTAAATAATAAAGAGGCTCAGGGTCTCCTTTTTGTAATTTTAAAATACCGACCTGCCTACTTTTTACATCGTACTCCTACTCGTAAGTGTATATACGTAACTTCGGGGCTTCCCCCTCCGCCACGCGCTATGTGACAGTCCTTACTTAGCGTAATCAATTCTTTGATTCTTTAGCTATTCAGTGGTTTTATTACAATTTGAATGGGGATGATAGATGCTGCATAAACTGTATCCCCGATTTGTTTTCATTTGTTTTTAGACAAAGACATTTATTTATTTACTACATAAGCACACATAAACCAGTAAAAACAAGGACACTTAAAGAAGAAAGATACAAACAATACATCGATACTGGAGAAGTGCGTCGCGTTGCGCGTGCTATTTTTTTAATTGCGTCCCTAGGGAAGCAATTTTTAATGACGTAGGTATTCACGTGAAAAACTACTAACATGCGACGCATCAACGCACATTATTACTACTACTATTAACTAAGCGTGGGTAGAGGTACACTAGGTATCCAAATAATCGTAAGATGTAGTTCACCATACATCATGTACCTATGTTTTTGTAATTTTAAATAAACACTTACACACAAGTTCTTATACTAGGAAACATTTTTAAAGTTAGAACGAAGTTGTAAGGATTTCTATGATGTACCAGAAGTTAAGAGCCGAGCGGGATTTGAACCCGCGACTGTCCCTGACCGCTGCGCCATCGGATCCTAATCACGCTAGACGAATAACTCTTAGGACAATAATAACTTTTGGGACACTATAAAAATCTTTGTTATTTCCTTGTAAACACTATAAAATCAATAAAAAAATTACATATGGTTTTATGAGTTGGTGAGTGTGAATAAGTGTTTATTAAATAACCAATAGTTAGGTGTTTTGTACATAAGTTTTTCTACCTCTTTATTTATTAAAAATAAAAAATCAAGTCGGTAAAACTTTTTTATTTAATTATTTTCCGCCACATTTCTACCAAAGCTAATTTCATTTTACAGACTAAAATCACCACATGCATTTTATTTAGACAAGCCAAATATTATATTAGGTACAAATCATCACATCAGTCTACTTAATTTCTAATTAGCATTTAATAATAAAAGTTAAAACAAAAACATCAATAGGTAGGTATGGAAATAAATTTCCCATCTAATCAATACCGACAGTATAATAATGTAGGTAGATTACAATACTTATTTTAAATCAATAAAGTAAACATGAAGTAGGCTCACGGTTTTATTACTACCCAAGGCAAAGATTTGAGAACTAGTCAGATACACGTCCAAAAAAATTTAACAAAATATTTTGGCACCAAAAAGGATTTCTGCTAAATAAAATTGAACATTTAGGTTGGTTCGATAGGAATAATTTATATAAATTTGTTTCAATCTGCACAACTTAAACTGGTATTAAACCTTTTCAATGTATAGTGGCGGAATGAAAATGTTCGTCGATTTTCAACTTGATTTGTTCAACATAATTTCACGATCACATTCACTTTCACCTTTTGAAACTGAATAGACAGAATACACCGATAGGTTAACGTCACAAATTATGTCAAAATGTGTTCATGATCAAGGCACTGGTACAAGCGAAATCGACTCTAAGGTGACGAACATTTTCATACCGCGACTGTACCTTCATATTCACTAACCAGTTGGTTAGAGGACAGAAATAAAGAATGCTTGAATAAATCGACCTTACAGTTATTTATAACGAACTTCTCATTAATTTTTACAGATGTTGTGATTATCTGAATTTACGGTCGAAAGTTACATGATGCCTTGAACAGTTTGCAGATTAATACAAGTGAAAGGAAAGGAAGGACAGTCAGGACCTTACCTTGCTAAATGCAGTTAAATATCAATTTTGGTATCGTCATTTCATCAGTTGCAGAAATTTGACACTTCAGAATTTGGATGACGAAAGAGATGCTGTTTTTGAACGCATGTTTGAATGTTGGTATGACTAACAGAAATATTTATTTTGAAGTTTAATGCAATGCAACTTATGGGTGTGCGTGACCTGCTAGGCAATGCTTTGTTATAGGCGATGGTTATCGTATTGAAGTTTTGATTTGAGTTATACTGAGAAGTATGACATGTGAGGCAGTGATATAACTCAACTGTAGTACTACAGTTACCTACTGAGTTATCCCGAATTGTAACTCAAAACGTCAATGGGTACGAAACATTAGCTATCTTTTTTTTATTAGTTGATCAACTGATTCGGTAGAGCTAAATAACTCAACATTTTGCAAGATTCCGTTCTAAAGACTTCCTTTGCGATTATATTGGTCCTTTCATTGCTCTAATTTATCAAATACTCGAGCTGACAGGTGGAACAGCCGTACAAGGAAGCTACCAGGGTCGTATCAAGGATTTGAATGTTGAGGTTCATATTTTTTTTATATATTTTGGTTTTGAGCTTAGAACATTAAAGGCGCCAGCACCATTGCTATCACTCATATAATTTACCCTCTACACTCTTGTTCGATATTGACTTTTCACAATAGCTTCTTGATGTGCATTTTAGTAAATATATATCTACTTATTAAAATGGTGTGCGTGATTTTACGTGCTTCTTTGCGGCGATTCCATGATAACTAAATTGAAATGAACACGCTGTTTTTATATAGTTATTTAATGGCTAGTATTTTGGGTAGTTATTTCATGCTGATATATATTTCCTACCTAATGTGCATATTATATCGATAACATTCGATTGCTTTCCGTATGCTGACTGAATAATTTGCAACACTTGATGTTTTCCTATTGTTTTCCTAGACTTCGTTCCGTTCCAGTTACCCTTTCTAAAGTCTACCTGGATGCCTTTAGTGTCCGTGAGCCCCTCAAGCATGCCCTACATACAGCCCTGTGTTCGCTAATGCTGGTTGTCTTTGCTGTTGCGAACATCGGCATGGAAACCGGTCTTCCAATCGGCGACGTAGTCTACTGTCCGCACTGAGCCGTCAGGCTCCACCAACGAGTACTGACCTGTAAATAAATCAAAATAGATTGTAAATACATAATTATTGCATAATCTGTTCTGGTAAATTGTTCTTAGATATTGACTAGAACAATAGTTGAAATAACTCGAATGTTAGACCCTTTTGTAAATCTTTTAGGTAGTAGGTGTCATATTGGAACACCAGGCGTAATTAATCTTTATCCCCCAGATTTCTTCACTGTTTTGTAGCTGAACACATTAAATTATGTGTATTTTGGAGCTGTTACAGACTAAAATTTATCCTCTTAGGATTACAGCCTTTGTTTATCTTTAGACTCCTATTGCAGCCGTTTCCATGGCGTGAGTTTATTTATTACCTACCATCAAGGTGATATCCTCAAATCAAATGCTGTTTTTAGATTTTTTATAAGTATTAACTTTTGTTCCCCACCTTTGACAACTTCTCCATCCCTAACTTCCTTCTGCTGCTTGATGTCACCCGTGTGAGGATCATTGACCCCGTACTCAAATGCGTATCTTGGGTGTGCATCCTGAAAAACAATGTAAACATTACACGTAGCCCAAACTTATTTATAATTTCTTCCTTATGGTGTCGTTACCTACTTCAAGTAACAATAAACCTTATGACAGTAGGAAAATAATTTCCTACTCATATTTTCCAATGTAATATAAGTAGGTAGATGCATTGGACGCATTGGCACCTATTTACATTAAATTGGCATTAACTATTAACAAATTATTAGTGTATTATTAATTACTAGGGTTATTTATTATTATTGTTATTAATTATTAACTCCTCTTATTTTATTGCTGCACGGCAGTATAACTTAGGTTATCGCAGCATCTTTAAAGGTCAGCTGATCAAAGGTTGGGTTAAAGAATGGTTAGGGTGTTAAGGTGAACTTTGCATGTTTTTGCGTAGCTCGTGGTAACAAGGTCTGCAATAGCATTTACCTTCTGATAGCATTATAACTAGTCAATAAATTGCCTTGGAAAATGCGGTGTAATCTATAATGGTATAGTCAAAGGTCTGAATTGAACTTCAGTTTTTCTGCATAAAAGTATTTTAATGCTTCCTATATCCCCAAACGAAAACCTATTATTATTGGTTCGTTAAAAAACAGTAGAAATGCATATTAGGTATTATATTTAATTTAATGGTAGGTATGTTTCAACAAGAGAGTTTTCAAATGATGCGTCAGAAAAACGGTACGGTCAAACTTCAGCCCGCTTCTACTCCAAATATTGTTATGCCCTAAACCATTTTTAATCATGTAACCATGTAACAATCCTAATAATTGCAATAAATATGAGTAGGTATAACCCACTAGCAATAAATACTATCGTCAATTATTTTTAATGGTCCAATCATTATGACACAAATTAAAATACCTAGGTATATATCTTGATGTGAGGCGTCAGTAGTTAATTACCCAGAATAATCTATCAATATCATTTCATCTCAATGAAAGGCGTACTCGCCTAACAAGTCTTTAATTTATGTAGTGTAACATTAATATTAGGATATTTAGTAATCTGAATCCATAGCTCAAAATCAGTGAAAGTGTGATTGATTTGTGTGATAAGGTCAGTTGATATTATATCAATTACATAAGCACATTGTAATAGATATTAACGCCGGGACTTGATCGTGGCCCACAAGGCTACAGTAGATCGATTCTGAGATTTTCAATATCGTTTTTACTTATCGAACGGTTAAATTACTTATCGTTATCGACCTAGGTTTTTATATAGATAACAATATTCTCGCAAAGCTTGGGAGGGGGGGCAGGGTCGAACTGGACCGGAAGAGCCCGGGTGGCTATTTTTCTATTTCATTTCTTTTTAATTGTATGGACGAACAATCAGATCTAGTTTTACATTTAGGTCGCAATAGCTGAGACCTAGTCTGCGCGAGTTTCCTATCCTACTGTTGCTTCAAGCTCCGCAAGCCAGGCCCGTGGAGGGCCCGTGGAGGGCCCGCGCTGGCTGGGGCCTGGGCGACGCTGGAGGGGGAAGAGGGGCATGGCATGGGGGTTTCTTCAAACAAAATCCAGATCGACAACTTAAAGAACGACAAGTAATTTTGCCGTTCAATTAAGTAAAATGCTGTTGAAAATCTCGGAATCGAGATACAGTTCTTAGCGCTACCAGAACTCGATCGTACCTACCGATCGGTGCTAGATATTATACGTTTTCGTTCACTTAGCTGAATGTGTTTATGGTCTGGTAAACGACCTAGTTCGTAAGGAACCAGACGGTAACCGAATAAGATTCAAAACATAGATATTTTCTAACTACCACACCACGATATTTTAAATTACCTACATCTAGCTATAAATTATTGAAGAGTTTGATAAGTTTATGAATATACACCACTTTAAACAGAGCTTTTACTATGGGAACCAGATAACTTATATAATACTTTTAATATACCTAAAGATTGATTAAACACTTTATTTGCCTAAACATAAACACACTCATAAAAAAATTAAAGTAAAACATTATAAGGAAAAAAAAACAAATTTGTTCTCGGTGGGGATCGAACCCACGACCTACGGCGCAGAAGACAAATCCATGATTGCCAACTGAGCTGAGATGCCAGTCAAAACTTTCAATAGTCTTGTAGTAGTATCTATTATTTATTTTCTACCAAAGAAATTATATCCTAATCGACATTGAAAGTTATTCACGACCTTAATTGACCGTAAAATGCGGTATCAAGTTATTTTGAAAGTAAAGTCGTGTTTCTGTATCTATTTGCATTGTGTAAATCAGTTAGGAGTAACTTAGGCACTTGATTATTGTGGGCAAGGCAAGGACATACCATTAATTGGTCTATCATATTTTTTTGTAATAGGTAAATGAAAAAAACATATTACTTCAGTATTCTTTTTGACACAAAACTATTATTTGACGCAAAACTATTTTTTGGGTGTATTTTTTCCTTGATTTTTTTGCATTAATTAACGTTTAACGTTAGGTAATAGTTGTTTTTATATTAAAAATATTTTATCGAACCGTGCCGAAAAAACACCCATTGTTTCCGATCGAAACAAAAAAAAACTGAATAGTAAAAACGTTTATTTGATCTTTCCATTAATAACAAAATAATAATGATTTAACAAACCAATTATTTATAAAATATAAGGTATTTAGAGTTTAATAATATTTATTTAAAGGCTTTGTCATCAACACTCTTTCCTTTTATTTTAACTTTTTGGCCAATAAATTATATTCGTATTGTGTTTTCATTAATAAGAATTAAGGTGCTTTAGCAAATCTCATAAGTGCAATTTTTATTCTGATGTGGATGTGTTTACCCTCCGGAGCAACTGGACAGATTTACTAATTAGCGAAGTGATAGTTGCAATTTTCAATCGAACCTGTTTGCCTACTCTCGTTTTAATTGAAAACAAATAATCGGTTATGCAATTTATATTCGTACCATTAATTAATTTTATCTAGGTACAGCGAACATCAAAAGTACATAAGCACTTCTAGTTTGTACAGTTCATGTGTTTTTTAAACCAGGTCACTTTCGATTGAAGTTAGGAACTTTATTTGAAAATCTGCTTTAAGCCATAACTATTTGCAAACCAAAGTTGTCATAACTTCAAAGAAAATGAGGGTTGAGTACTTTCGATGCTGACTGTACGGTAGAGCATAACTATTTAGTACGTAACCTGAGGCTTCAAACTGAAAACACTTTGATTACCAAAATGATGATTGAGATGGGTTTTTATCGGCAACCGAATAAAGACTTGATAGAGCAGATTTTTATTCTGTAATAAGTTACATCCATTCTAATAGTAATAAATAGTTTGACTCACATAGTTTTCCAGGAACTCAGTGTGGGCATTCTTCGTAACTGGCGTTGCTAACTTCGCAACCGATACTGGTGCAATTTGCAATGGCACTGCTACATGAGACACTGCTGGGTACCGAACTGAAGATACTGCTGGGGCAGCATACTGTTGAACTCGCGTCACAGGGTATTGTGCTACTGGTACTGCATACTGTCGCACTGACGTCACAGCTGGGGAGTATTGCACTGCTGGCGCTGCGTACTGTTGTACTGCCGCCACAGGAGTGTACTGTGCTACAGCAGGTGCGGAATACTGTGGTGCTTGAGCGTTGTACTGTGTCACTGTTGGCGCGTTGTACTGAGACACTGAGTATTGAGCTGGTGCTATGTACTTCGGTGCTGGAGCGGCGTATTGTACTGAAGGTGCGGAGTATTGCACTTGGGTAGCGTACTGAGGTGCAGATGCGTATTGAGTGACAGCTGGTGAAACAGCAGACGCGTATTGAATACCCGTAGCATATTGAACCGGTGATTGTTGTTGCCCAGAACTTTGAGCGATGTATCCCGTCTGTCCTGCTTGAGAGACGGAAGACGAATACTGTGCAGCTTGAGCCGCTGCTTGGCTGTATTGAATTCCCGCCGTGACGTACCCTGGTTGGACTTGCACTCTTAAATCTGGTGACGCCGTGTATCTTTCTCTAGGAGCAGCGTATACCTGTGACACGACTGGCCCACCAGCTTGTACATTACTGTATGAGTTCAGTGACGCTTTCGCTGAAGTTCCAGAAGAAAACAGCGCTTGCTGAGATCCAAAGCTTTGAGCCCCGTATGTAGTTCTAGCCGGGGCTAGAGCGAACCTGGCGATCAGTGGTGATCCAGTCACTTTGGCGATGATCGGGGCTTGGGCGTAAGTAGCCGATGGGGTGATGGGTCGTTCTGACGCGGTTGAAAGTCCATCTGATGTTGCGTATCCATGCGATTCCTTCGTGAACGTTGCGTAGTTAGATGGTGCTGAGGATGGGAGGTACGAATTTGCTGGTTGGGCTACAGGTGCAGGTAAGTATGTGGTTGGTGGAGATTGGTATGTCACGGCTGGTTGGTATGCTTGCTGTGCGTATGTGATTTTTGGTGCTTGGTAAGCTGCAGAGTAACCAGAGGTGTAAGCTACGGGCGCCGCGTACTGTTGTGATACAATATTCGCCGGTGCTAGTCCTGTTGCAAGTTGAACTGCCGGAGCAGGGTATGAATAACCTTTGTCACAGTTTGAAACCTTTTGCACTTGGCTCAAATGGTAGTTTAGATCTGGGTCATGATAGCAATACACTTTTGACACTACCAGAGAGGCGAGAAAGATTATCTGAAAAGATAACAACATATTTTTTTATTCTCTTTTCTTTTAAATACCTTCCTGTCAGTATTTTTGAATATTTTATATGATCTAATAACTTACCGATTTCATCATGAATCAATTCAACTAAAACATAAACTTCGTACGCTTAAATTACAATCAAGGACTTAAATGTATTTGCCAAAGTTAAGCGTCGGTCGAAATGAGAGCAAAGTGGGTCCGCAAACTCTTATATAGCGATCTCATATGTGTAAGAACGGGTCCGTACTTTTTCACGTTCGCCGTCACAGAAGGCATACACATATTACTACCAATCTACTATAAGTACTGACATATATTTGTTAGGTTTGTGGGTGCGGTCCATTTTGCAAAGTTCGAGTCACTGTAGTGCACTGACTTAATAGATAAGACAATTTATTGGCTGAATATCCACGCACTACTACCAATTTCCTGGTCTAGAACTTATGGGTTACTTAACTGGGTATAGAATAATTATGTTATAGAAAGTGTTGCATGTAAGCTGCCTACAGGAACAGTATTGAATTATTGGTTCTAAAGAACTAATGACACGATAAGAAGAAGAAGAAGAATGTTTTGAAAGTGCACTTTCCGTTTCACCTTTCAAGACAGGATGCGCATGGAACTGTGACACATACCTACCTCCATAAAAGTCAGTTACACATGCATTGTTTTATGCAGCCAGTAACTTCATTACCTCACAGTATGTACCTACTTTGACGCTACAATTAAAGATTAAAGTGTGAAAGATAAAGTTATTGCACTGAGACTTGTAAAACACGATTCAGGCTGTAATAATGTTAGTTTTTATACAACTAGCTCCTGGAACAATCATTAGGGCCTGTCGTGGTAACCAGCATCGCCTATTAACAAAGAATTGCCTCGTAGGTCACGCACGTCAGTAAAGTACCCTTCGATACACTTCCCTGCGTCCATCAACTTGAGGCATACTTAGTTAGCCTCACGTGCCAGAACTTCACCGGCACCCAAACTCTTCAAATCGAAACAGCGATGCTGCTTCACGGTAGAAATAGGCATGGTGGTATTACTTCCCTGGACGAGCCCTTCACAAAGAGCTCTACTATAGTGAATGACTTTTGGCTATAGATGATTCTTCTGCACACTTCGTTCCAACTCTTGTCTTTGAAGCAGAAATTTATATTGTGTTATCTTCTTGTCCCAGAACGCCAACGTTGTGTGATGGTTGTGTGATGGCAGCCAAATGCTTAGCAATCTGTAAAAAAAACACTGACAACTTTTTGTCCGTGATATTAGGTTTATTCTATCCATGAATTTACGTCTCGTTCAATTGGTGTTTTTAAACACATAACAGACACCTTAATGCACATAACGATGAAATGGAATGAAATTGAAATGAAATAAAAAAGATGCTGAGGTTTTCCCTAAGGACTATAGCATGGGGTTCTACAAAAAGGGCGTTTTAAAAGTTTTAAAGGGTCGGCAACGCGCTTGTGATGCCTCTGGTATTGCAGGCGTCCATAGGCTACGGTAACCGCTTCCCATCAGGTAATGTAAAAAAAAAAAAAATCCTCACAGTTCACTTGAGTGTTGCATTATTAATCAAACTTGTGACGTGTCTTTTGACCTCTACCGAAGGTAGATATGTAGGAACTAGGTACATAATTATTTGTTTGAGACAATAGAAAAAGCTTAGAAGAGCTTTGTTCAGTATAACTTGTTATCATTTATCAATGTCATTATCAACTTCTATACTTTTTACTTTGATTACTTACCTACTACTTATACGAATAGGAAGTATATTATTATATTTGGATATACTTTTTATTTTTTTTATTTATTACTTTTGTCGGTATTAAGTTCCTTGAACACTATTGAAATAGGACATCATAACGTGTAGTAGACAGATATGTCATAAATAAAAAACTTCCGTTGTGGTTCGTCGGCAGGTATTACTCTGTAGCTAATGGGTTCCAAAATCAAAATGTGTGGCCTGATTTTTAAATCCATTTTTTTTTAAATATTTAATCTCGACGTGCCTCCACTACAGAATCGATTATTACACGTTCTTCTACTAGTTAAATCTCTACTTACCAGCCTTAAGCATGATACATGAACAGCTAATTATAAACTACGAGTGTGTACTTACGAAACTAATCCTTCAATTAAAGTAATGCGTCGGATATGTTTGTAAGCAGGTAGGTAAGTCTACGTAGGACGTGTAATCTGGGTAAAGAAATAATAAATCTTTTTATCAAGAAGGTTCCCTACGTTTTTATAAAAAAAAGAACGGATAATGCGAATGCTTTCGAGTAAAGCATCATCATCATCCTCCAATCCTGGAACCTCATCTGGATCCCACACATTCCAACATCCTGGACCCCACACCACTCCCCTGTATCCCTAAATGAATAATTTAGCCCTATCTGTCCGCAGCCTTAACACTGTCGTTGTTTTATTTAAATACTGGTGGCTTAATATTATTTTAACCTGCTAATATTAACAAATTTGGCTGTAATCCACATGCTTAGATCTTTTGACACTCAAGGGGTAGTCAGGTGCAAGCTCAATGCGGTAATTATTCACATTTACGACGCGCTTGTGATGCCTCTGGTATTGCAGGTGTCCATAGGCTACGGTAACCACTTCCCATCAGGTGGGCCGTATGCTTGTTTGTCAACATAGTTAAATAAAAAATAAAAAAAAACATTTTACTGCTCTTGAACATTTTAACAAGTGATTCTTTCAATATCAACTTTCCATGCATTTTAGTGGGTAAAATTAATCATCATCATCCAACTGCAGTCCGCTGCTGGACATGGGGTTCTACCATCGCACGCCACCGAGCCCAGTCTTCGGCTCTCTCTATCCAGTTACTGCCAAAAAACAGATAAATGCAAATCATCCACACCGTTTCATAGTTACTACAGCGGGAACCCTATAATGCGTCACACTCATTCAACCGGTTTTTAGGGTTCCGAAGCCAAATGGCAAAAACGGAACCCTTATAGATTCGTCATGTCTGTCTGTCTGTCTGTCTGTCTGTCTGTCTGTCTGTCCGGCCGTGTCACAGCCATTTTTCTCCGAAACCATAAAAGCTAGACTGATGAAAGTTGGTGAGTAGATGTATTCTGTGAACCGCATTAAGGTTTTTACACAAAAATAGAAAAAAAACTATAAATTTTGGGGGTCCCCATACTTGAAACTGAAACTAAAAAAATTTTTTTTCATCGAACCCATACGTGTGGGGTATCTATGAATAGGTCTTCAAAAATGATGTTGAGGTTTCTAATATCGTTTTTTTCTAAACTGAATAGTTTGCGCGAGAGACACTTCCAAAGTGGAAAAAAGTTGGTCCCCCCCCCTCTAACTTCTAAAGTAAGAGAATGATAATACAAAAAAAAATATATGTTGTACATTACTATGTAAACTTTCAACGATATTTGGTTTGAACGAGATCTAGTCAGTAGTTTTTTTTTATACGTCATAAACGGAAACTCAAAAAATTTTTTTTCATCGAACCCATATGTGTGGGGTATCTATGAATAGGTCTTCAAAATGATGTTGAAGTTTCTAATATAGTTTTTTTCTAAGCTGAATAGTTTGCGCGAGAGACACTTCCAAAGTGGAAAAAAGTTGGTCCCCCCCCCTCTAACTTCTAAAGTAAGAGAATGATAATACTAAAAAAAATATATGTTGTACATTACTATGTAAACTTTCAACGATATTTGGTTTGAACGAGATCTAGTCAGTAGTTTTTTTTTATACGTCATAAACCGTAAACCGCAATTTACCTTTCAACGAACTACAGGAACCTTATTATGTTACATCAAGTAACATATACAGGGTTATTCATTATTAGCTGCAAATACTCAGGAATTAGGTTCAACAAATAAAATAAAAAATATTTATGAAATGATTTTTTTTAAGTTTTGTTATGAAAATCCCGAGAAAATCGATAAAGGAATCATTGGCGCCTGACCTATTTTGACCTTTGATCCGCGCCCGCGCGCCGTGAGTGACACTCTGCGTTCAGTCACCGCCTGGGTGGGTCATCGTCCTGTTCTCCGTGGCAATCATTATGCAATAGCCGTAAAGAAATGAATAAAAATAAAATTTTGATACAAAAACTTGAAAAAAATTTTGATCAAATTTAAAAAAAATAATTTCATAATAATTTTTTATTCTATTTGTTGAACCTAATTCCTGAGTATTTGCAGTTAATAATGAATAACCCTGTATAAAGGTTCTTGTAGTTCGTCGTGCTACGGAACCCTTCATGGGCGAGTCCGACTCGCACTTGGCTGCTTTTTTTATAACTGCTGTAGATCTTTGCAACCGCACGTGCTACACATCCGCTGTTTATATTCAAGTAAGTAAGTATAATATGCATGGAGTACCTGTATAGTATAACCTTAGAGACACTGATAGATATAGATAGATAGGTAAAACTTTATTGTACACTAAAAGAATAGGACATTACATAATATGTATAGCGAAAACACTAAAACTATAGCGAAGCACAATGGGCGGTCTTATCGCTATGAGCGATCTCTTCCAGACAATATTTGGATGGACAGGATTTTATTGAATGACGACAAGGCTACTTTGGTATGATGGTATGATCTAGACTAAAATATGCACTGAATAGATTTTTAATTAGCATCTTATTTTTTATCTAATTAATTTTTGATCTGAGCCGCTATAGACCAAGATTTGTCCTTTAGGCAATATTGAAATTTAGCAGTGCGTAGGTAAGTGACCAAGGCTGAAAACAAAAAAAAGAGCGAACATTTTGCGGGCGGCCAACACCTTTCGTAAGACTTTAGTTAGGACTTTAACTAAGAGAGCTTACCGAAACTGTTTCAAAATAATACTCAGTAGATACTCTAGGTACCTACGTAACTAAGCCACTAAGTACCTTAGTTATAGATGGTTGGTAGGTACCGAAATATATGGCCAAAATTGCAAAACAACACCGTGGACAAACCAAATTTGGACGTAATACTTAGAACATCAGTTTGTTTCTTTTGATTCATAAAATTAATATTAAAACATCTCATCATCATCATCATCTGCAGCCTGACTTAAACTTCTGCTAGGCATAGGCCTCTCTTTGCTCTTGCCATTCACCACCATATTGGGATATCCTCATCTTTCTGCGGCCCACGACGCTGATAACGTCAAACCATCGAGCTACTGGATGCCCAACGCTTCTCTTCCCAGCCCTCGGCCGTTAAAATATCTAGTCCACGCATTAAATATAATTCTAAACATGGGATAATATCTGGGAAACTTTTGTTGAACCAATAAATCTCCATGAAATATCTACCTATAGGTACGTTAAGCTTCGACGCGCTCCGCCTATGGAGCTTGCGGATCTATAAATCATTTATTTACCACGCACTGTAACCGTGATACCTACGTAAGTAAGTATTTAAAATAATGCTTTATTACAGTATTTTGTTCATTAAAATAAACGTATCTGGGTCAATTTAATGCAATGATGTTAGGTCCTCTGATTGGCGTTCCAATTTGCGCAGAGCAGCTGTGTTGCTTGAAATACCTACTTGCGTCAGGAACTGAGGACATGAAAGTGGAAACACATGGCCGCACATCAGTAAGGTATTTCTAATTCTAAGTTCAGTCATTTTAGGGGTCCTGGATGTCGAAATTTTTAATCTTAAAATTGTTCGTAAAAAAAAAACCTAAACGACGATTTTTTTTCCAAAGTTCGATAAAAACACGAAATATGAGTTACCAGTTTTTTTTTGTTTGCCATAGCAGGCACCACCATAGCGGACGGGCCACCTGATGGAAAGTATTTTTGCTGTCAGGGTATCTCAAATAATTTTAGGAATTCCTTGGAGCACAAGTCCTTGCTTAATAGGAGCTTAAACATTACAAGATACAAAATTACAAGGATAAATTGAAATATACTTTCAGGTATGTTGAGGTCTGGTTATGATATCAAAACCAGACCTCAACATAACTGGAACCAGTGTTTGTTTCACAGACCAGTTTTTCAATCAACACATGCTCCAAATGTAATTCAATTTTACGTAACTCTAATAACTGGCGCGAGGTTCCCTAATGGATACTTATTGTGTGCGGGCAAGGTCAATTTGTTGTTAATAAAGTATGAAACATAATAGTTTTTCTTGAATATCAAATTTCTTCTCTGGTAGGTATTTGTATGAAATCTTCACTTAAATGCTAACCTTTACCGTTTATGCATAGGGCATGTGGGAGATTCCCTTATGTTGTCATACTTTCCGCGGTCTTGAAGTAATTTTTAACTTGTATCCAGCAATTTCCATCGCCTTTTTGTCTACCAGTCTTACGTTATCTGTGCTCTTCTATTTGGTTGTTTGTAGTATGCATCTGTTGTCAGAAAACCTTTTTTGCTTTTATATTCCAAAACTGCTCTGAGCAATCATTTATACCGCCTTATTATGCTTTTGGTTCGTGTAAACTCATCTTTAACTAAATTAAAGCTACCATACATTTTCCCAGATTTTCATTCAGAACAGTCTCTGCTTGAATAATGTTTTAAAATACGGGCAAGGTACCTAATCGCCTTGTTACCTTGAGAAGATTTGTAATCCACTTACACGAAGTCACTTTATTTGATTTTTAGTGGTTATAAAACCCAGGGTCGATATTTGTTTTATTTTACTTTGTTTTTATTTCATTTGAGTTACTTAATCTAATGATCATGAAATTAAATGCTAAATTGCTTTTATTAATAGAAACTCTTGGTGCATCTAAAAAAATACTTATCTTTTAATTATCACCAGCGAGTGCCATCAGAGCTCTTGCTCAAAAAGATCGTCATTTCATTGTGGCGTACCAGAGCGAAGAAAAAATAGCATTTCTTCCTCTTATAGATTTTTTTTTAAATTTTTTGAAAATGGAACTAAAATCGGTGATGTCTTTAGTAGAATGCGTGCAATGCGTTATGTTTACAGAATAGAAATAAAAAAAAATATATTGCGCCGTAATCTATAGAATTTTTCTGAAATACTTATTGGATTATTTTATTATCTCGCAATCGTATTGAAAAGTAAAGTGTAACACACGACGCTAAAAACCCATTACAGCTCGGTTTCTACTTTTGCCCTCGCTAAAACTACCTTGTTTATTCATATTGGTCATTTTAGCTTCTTGAATAACAATCTACTATAACATGCCCTCTTATTTTGTATATTTGTATTTGGTATTTTAAATACCTGCGTTAAATTTTCATCACACTAATACCCAATGCCGAAGTCCGCTATGGTTCTCATCGTATCTCCAATAGCTGTCTTGAATATAATTCTATTCTAACTTAAACTTGCAATAACCTATGCCTATCTAGGTGTACTATTATTAACTCTGTGTCTAGGGTTATATTCGTGATATGGAATCACAATTATCAACTAATTAAACAATAGCGACATAGCCATTTGTCTCTGTTGTGGGATTGCTAGTAAATTCTTGAATCTAGGCCTGTTTGCAGGATTTACTTAGCTTATTCAAAGGTAGTGTTGTTTATGGGCGCAGTTACTGAAAGGTTACCTTACGCAGTGAATTAGGTATGTACCATATTTGCCACTGTATGTTATCGTAGGTTACACGCTGATGTATTTTAAGGCTGGGTGGCTTGTATTGTCCCAATTTATATCTAAGGGCAATTTATATCAATTGGATGTATTAAAATAAGTAATACTTACATCATTATTAGGATTCAACAGAAGTTACTCACGACGAATTTTTAAAACATAATTGATAAAATTCAACAGAAGTTAAACATGACGGATCTTTATTAAATATTATTTGTTAGGATTCAACAGAAGTGACACACGACGAATCTTTATAAATCTTAGACAATTTAACCTAGTCTAAGTTATAAATACACATATAATTTTAGGTATTCAACAGAAGTAACAAACGACGAATCAGAAGGAACACACGACAAATCTTTATAAAAACATAATTATAAGAATTCAAAGACGCTACAGACGACGAATATCTATGAACTTCAGTTCAACTTCAGGACCTCAAAGACATTTTTATAACGCTTTTATTAGTTTCACCTGTATGTATGTATGTATGTATGTAACCGACCCCTTTGAGCTCGATTTTGTCCTACTTTGAACGATCAGATTTGATTCAAACTTTGCACACCTGTCAAAGGTCGATGACAATGCAATAATATGAAAAAAAAAAATATAAAAAAATGAAAAGAAATAAAAAAAATAAAATAAAAACCTACTTTGAACGATCAGATTTGATTCAAACTTTGCACACCTGTCAAAGGTCGATGACAATGCAATAATATGAAAAAAAAAATAAAAAAAATGAAAAGAAATAAAAAAAATAAAATAAAAACCTACTTTGAACGATCAGATTTGATTCAAACTTTGCACACCTGTCAAAGGTCGATGACAATGCAATAATATGAAAAAAAAACAAAAAAAAATGAAAAGATATAAAAAAATAAAAAAAACCTACTTTGAACAATCAGATTTGATTCAAACTTTGCACACCTGTCAAATGTCGATGACAATGCAATAATATGAAAAAAATATATATGAAAAAAAAAAACTAAAAAGTAAAAAATAAATTATAGTTTAAAAAACTAAAAAAAAACGCTTTTATAACTAAGTAATTGAACTAAAAAGTTAAAAATAAAACTAATAATCAATTGAAAATTTATATTATTGTACAAAAAGCGTGGGGGGCTTGATTTTGATTGTTGTAAATATTTTATCAATAGTTTATTATATCTGAAGTTATTATAAAAAGCACCCCACGCTTTTGTATAATAATATAAATTTTCAATTGATTATTAGTTTTATTTTTAACTTTTTAGTTCAATTACTTAGTTATAAAAGCGTTTTTTTTTAGTTTTTTAAACTATAATTTATTTATTCTCATGACTGTGACTGCAGTTAGTTACCTGCCGGGTAGTTCTTTAAGAACAAAGCGTACCAAGCACGATTTACTAATCGTAGCACACTGCAATTTGTATCTCTTTATCTAAATGTCATAGCATGAGACATCATAATGGGTGCTTGGTCTAACTGACGGCGGTTCTGAAATGTGCTGTGCAGAGTGTAGCGATTTAGCCTCTGGACGCAAAATTTATCAAATCAATAGCTGATTGCGATAGAGTTGCAGAATCAAATGACACATGGCCTGAAGCTTTTTAGTACGACTAACGATTTCGTCATGTCGGTATCTTTTGTTTCATTTGTATGGTGGAAAATTCGTATAATAGACAATTCTCACACTGGTTTATTCTATTTTATTGATAACTACTGGTTTATTCTGGTTTATTCTTTAATCTTTTTATTTTTTTTATTTTATAGTGTTTAATCGCAAAAATTTTTATAATGTCCCATAAGTTATGAGCTTAGCGGGATTTTAACCCGCAACCTCTCTATATTAACCGCTCTACATCAGATGGAACACCTTTTTCAATAATTTTTGCTGGTACCGCAAAATTGCCGTCTTCTTATCGCGTCACTGGTTATTTCAAACCAGTGCCAGTGTGGTGAAAGGATTTTTTTTTAATTGTGCTAAATAAATATGCTGTTACAGTCTCGGAAGTTATTCTCCTAGGCGACATCTCAGCACTTTACTAACTAATCATTACTATTCATTGGTAGGCGGTTATTACGGATTCGCCTATGAATTATGATTTATCATGACGTGTTCAATTCCCAGGCCGGGTAGGTAAGTAAAGTACTGTCAGCCACAAAATAAAACAACTCAGATTTTGTTGGTTCTTTTTCAGCTAAACCCGGGCAAAACTAATACTAGAGTGGATACCGCGTTTAAGTAAGCGTAGTGTTGGACGCCCTCCGGCAAGGGGAGGTGACGATCTGCGAAATCTAGCTGGCAAGCACTGGAGGAGAAGAGCCGAAGACCGGGCTCAGTGACGCGTCTTGGGAGATACCTACGTCCAGCAGTGGACTGATATAATTGTGGATGATGATGATGAAACCCGGCGGTGCCCGGGTAGAACCAACCTATTTTTAGTGATAGTGCCCAATGTTTTATTATAGGCGATGGTTACCATACAACTTCAGATGGATATGTATTATTGGCTCGCAGGTTAGATAAAATAAAAAAAAGAATATATTAACTTATCATCAGGTGAGACACCTGTGCAATTGCGGTCAAGTGTTTGCATGTTACCTATATTGTAAAAAAAAACTTCGTTGCTAAATCCAGAATTGAATAACATTGATATCAATATATAATATCAGGTATTCATGTCAACTACTAATACACTCATGTCGCTAACTGTACCTACTACCTACTACTACTCTACTACCTAGGTCTGCAAATGACGTTCTAATAATCTAGGCTAGGTTATGCCCTAGGCAGGGTGTGTAAGCTCATACGATAATTAATATTGCAAAATTTCACGCTCATTATGTGAAATTATGTATAGAACGAATTGGATTAACTATGAAAGTCGGCAGGGGAGAAAAATAACACGGAAACCAGTCCGCACACGAAGAGCAGATCAAAGAATTTTCCAAATTTAGCACCTCTGGGAGTAGCTGTGCATTTCCTACACCCTGTATAAAAATGGTTTCGTAAACCATTCTGTATGAACAATTCTATAAATACTTACAGACGCTTAGTGTTAATAATTTTCAAATAAGATGCTATTGATAATTTGGCACTCAAGTACGTTCTAGATTTAAAATAATTACTTGCACTGGTGATTTCTCAACAACCAATGTCACCTTGTCTTGTCACTTGTTCATTCGAACCAGCGTGCCTCTTTAGGACACACTGAAAGGATTTTCAGTGTGCCCCAAAGAGGTTATTATTGTAGATTCTAAAACATACCGGTTTGCTCACCACGATGTTTTCCTTCACCTTTTGAGAGTATTGGTATTGCGTTGTGTAGGTACATATATTTTTGGACCAGATAAATTCGTTGGTATCCGATTTGAATCAACTAAAATCCAAAGCCGGGATCGCCACTACTGCACCAACAGAGCTCTCAAAATGTATCCTGAAGCTTACTTACATAACGATGTGTAACCTCAAAAAAAGTCATAGATCAGATCACATCTAAGATCAGACGTGTCTAGTTCTGATACCTACAGGCAAGATATAATCACCACAGGTAAATCGACACTCAAGATAGTTACTTATTTTTATACTCACATTTCATTTCATAATCTATTTATAGTATTGTCCTCGATTAACTGCTGACATTGATAATTATTTTTATACTTAACAATTTAAACCAAAAATCGAGAGACACCAGAATATTAAATTTTATTATTCTGGTATTTCTTGATTTTTTGTTTCGAAACAAAATGGTGAAACGGAACCCTTTCGTCTGCCACTTGTGCTGCTATTATTTATTCTTTGACTTAGGGCTGGTTCACAGATTACTAATTGTCAGTTTAAATATTTGACAGTTTGTTATCTCAAAACTTTTAAATTATCAAATACTTACTCTGATTATTTCAGGAACTACTTTAGTAGTAAAGCTATTGTTTTTAAATATAAAATAATAATATACCTACCTAAACCACTGTACTAGAGATATCATAATAATAAATACTTAAATAAATTTATCTTAGACTGCATCCTTAGTTCCCATCGTGCGTAATGCCAGCTAAGTGCTTCGCCGTCTTTATTAATAAAAAAAATGTGAGCATGCAAAAAAGTATATCAGGTGTAATGCTAGACAAATACATAGCTGTCATTAATATTTAAAAAAAAAAGCGGCCAAGTGCGAGTCGGACTCGCACATGAAGGGTTCCGTAGCAGTAAGTAATATAACATAGAGTTCTAGAAGTTCTAGTGTTCGTCGAAAGGTAAATTGCGGTTTACGATTTATGACGTATAAAAAAAAAACTACTGACTAGATCTCGTTCAAACCAAATATCGTTGAAAGTTTCCATAGTAATGTACAACATATATTTTTTTTAGCTTTATCAGTCACTTATTTTAGAAGTTAGAGGGGGGGGACCAACTTTTTTCCACTTTGGAAGTGTCTCTCGCGCAAACTATTCAGTTTAGAAAAAAACGATGCTAGAAACCTCAACATCATTTTTGAAGACCTATTCATAAATACCCCACACGTATGGGTTAGATGAAAAAAACATTTTTGAGTTTCAGTTTCAAGTATGGGCACCCCCAAAATTTATTGGTTTTTTTCTATTTTTGTGTTAAAATCTTAATGCGGTTCACAGAATACATCTACTCACCAAGTTTCATCAGTCTAGCTCTTATGGTTTCGGAGAAAAATGGCTGTGACATACGGACGGACAGACAGACAGACAGACAGACAGACATGACGAATCTATAAGGGTTCCGTTTTTGCCATTTGGCTACGGAACCCTAAAAATTAACGTGAAAACTAAGTTCATCAGATGTAATGCCAGCTGAATGCTAACGTGTACGTGCAAACTAAGTTCATTAGGTGTAATCCCAGAAAGCTTAGCTATCTTTAATATTAAAAAAAATGTGAACGTACAAACTATGTTCCCTAGTATATAAGATATTAATTTTACTCGACTCTATAATCTGATAAATGAACAGGATATATTTATTGATTTTAAAATAAATTCTTTTATACCATACCCCCTCTAAAAAGCTTATTTTATTCACTGCTAACAGTGAATAACAAGCCCTTTTAATCACTGTTTTGGTGTTTGAATTTGGAACACACTAATAAAGTCAACGTCCATCTCAATACCTTAAAACCTTCTTGCGCCATAAATACTTTGGATATGAATTTTTGACAAGGAGTTTAGCGTTGGATTATATACTGTTTTAGTAGAAAACTTAATTTATTTATCCTTCTTTTTTTACAAATCAAAACAAAATCAAAAATGATTTGTTTTATGTCATTTAAGAATATAGTATAAACAAAGTTCATAGTTTTTAATCCCTTTTCGCTTAAATCTTTCTTTTTCTCGAAGTCTTGGTATAAAATATAGTATGCAACTCTTGAATAAAACGGATTTATATCAAGGGCCATGAATCACTGGCGTCGTTTAGGATTCTAACACTTGAATCACTCGCTACGCTCGTGATTCAATCATTATGAATCACTCCCTACGGTCGTGATTCATTCGTTAGAATCCTTCACTTGCTTGTGATTCATCTACGGCCCTCGATTTAAATCAGTCTTTTATTCACTAGTTACATAATATACTATTGTTCCCGATAATTGATTTGCTGTGACTTTGCGGAAGTCCATTCTAATATATTCAATATACAAACCAATCCTAATAGGTAGGTTGTTTCGTCAAGTTAATCCCTATTGTACTTAATATTATAGATTCGATCGGCTGTTTAATATTTTTACAGACTTAATTAATGGAGAAGGTTATCGTTTTAGCTGGATTTTTTATAAGTTTGTCAAGCCTTGTCGTTAAAAATCAGAAAGATTTTGATATTACTCATCAAATTGGAAGCCGCTAAAGATTTTAACTTTTTCTATTTGATTTATTTGAAAGGAGCAATTTTAGTTTCCTTCAGGACTTTTGTTTTTGGTTTGAAAACCTAACCCCTCATAGATTTCGCTTGAAGTCTGTATTTCAAGTTTTTAAGCTGGTAAAGCACTCGTAAATCAAGTCATGTCACAATAAATAAATCTGTTTATGCTTGTTCACAAAACAATACCTTGAGTTGTTTAAGTTTTTGTTCTAGTTTGTAATAACTACCTACTTACGCTTAGCTTATCTAAGTGTTGAACAAGGTCTTACAATTCAGCTATCAATCATAGTTTCGTACAAATACTCGTGACAAAGCATTGTCCCACCTGTTTTAATCTGTTAAGCAAGCCAGAAATGAGGTAGAAAAGGTTTTGAAATTCCTAATTCTTTGATTAATGCTTTCACAGCCCAGTTGTTAGAAGCTCTGCCTTCTGCGTTAGAAGGCGTGGGTTCGATCCCCACCGAGAACAAATATTTGTGTGGTGAACGTAGATGTTTGTTCCCTGTCTGGGTGTTATATTATGTTCTAAGAATTTACAAAAATACAGATATTGTTGCGTGGATTATCCGTATTATTTATTTATTTATTTATTATTGTTAGAGGGTAAATAGATAAGATTTCACATAGTCAAAGATCTTTGTACGTCTCTCCGTATAAGAATCGTTCTTCCTAGAAATTCATAGGAAATGCCTATTTTTCCAGTAGAATTCTTCAAGCTGATGATGATGTAGAGAAAATATTAGAGCGAGACAAATATAAAATTTCGTTCTCTTAATTTACTGCCTCGTTAATTTCTCTCGAATATTTTTAATAACGGTGTCAGCCAGATTAAAGAAAAATCTTGTCAATACGGGAAATCTGAAAGACGTGAAAACATGAACAAGTCTCCCCGACTTTTTGGGAAGTTTATCGATCTTTGCCGAAAAGGTGTCGATGCTATGACGGTGACGATGTCCTATGTTCGTTGTTTTTTCCACAGAAAAGCTTTTTTTTTCCCACTTCAAAAGGTAAAGCCCGACAAAAGAAGTTTGCACTTTGAAATTTTGTGGGAATGTAGTTTTTTCAAGGTGTGTGTCAATGTGTTAAATTAGATGAGAATGTGTAAAATTTACCTTAAATCAAAGGGCTTACTAATTACGGTACTTACATATACAAAACTCATTAAACATAGGTTGTTAAAATTGTGATACAGTTTGTGAATCACCTTCAAACTGTCGAAAGTGGGTATTATTTTTATTGCTATCATATAAAGTTGTTAACTAACCGACATGTGATTAAAACCTTACGAACATTTATGCGTTCTGCGGTGGTGATTAGTGAAACGCTGTCATATTTGACAGCGTGTCATTGGTCGCCACCGCAAAACGCTTAGCTGTGCGCAAGTCTTAAAAAGTTAATGATATTATTTATTTGAACATAAAATTTAAAGAGCTTTTGAACACGTCGTCGAAATAACTCTACCTGTACCGTATACTACAAGCAAAAGCGTGTTTGGTGCTCTGTGTACACCGTATTATGACATTATGCGGATCTTCTTATAACTAATCAAAAGTGAGTTGGAATATTTGAAATGATGGAAATATTTAACCAGACATTCTCATCTACGTTTATCGCTACCATAATTACCTACACTACAGTTATTGACAAAGTTCCTAAAGGATAGTAAGGATTTTTTGCTGGATGGAAAAAACGATAAAATCTCGTTGAGAATAAAATATAGACATAAAAAAAAGTAAGAGCAGAGCTGTAGGTACTATATAGTTGGTATAATACTTAAAGGCATGTTTTATATACAATATAACACCCAGACAGAGAACAAACATCTAACGTCTAGCACACGTAAATTTGTTCGCGGTTGGGATCGCACCCACGACCTACGATGCAGAAGACAATGTATTCGAATGTCAAAAGATTAAAATAAGAATAGACGATCAAAATGTAATTACAAAAATAAAGCAAAATATTACTAAAAACTAATGGCCTTAAGATAAACAGTGCTTAAACTATTGCCATCTCTTACCACTGGGTAATGACAAATAGTGACAGGGCTAACTTTGACCAACGATTAAATTTAAATTGCGTTTATAAATGAGAATAAAAAAAAAAAAAAAAAAAAAAGTATGGCTGTTAGTCAATATCATGTTGTGATTTTAAGTAACTTTTTAAACCTTGTTTTTTCGTTTCATAAATATTTTATTTATAATAATAATAATACTTACGTCATATTCTATGTCGAACCCATAAGATAACAAAACAAGTTTCCCTCAGCATGCAAAGCAATCCAGCAGGTTAGGTATCACTGAACAATGCTATCTAATCTTCTGTCAGCACTGTTATTGTGTATGTTTGAATGGATCATGCGTTATGCAGTAGCGCCTATCAATCATAATAATCTGGTTACATAGCAGATACTGATCTTGACTTTTTGTTTTTGTTGTACCAAGTGGTTGAAATTTTGACTCGCTGACGTTTCGGAAAAATTTCACTGGGATACCGTGTCTTTTCAGAATAAATATATCAGGGGAAGCATGCTCCATCTTAGGCTGCATCCTCATTTTCCATCAGGTGTGATGGTAGCCAAATGCTTAGCGGTCTATATTAAAAAAAAGGGAAAGTTTATAAATAGCCCCAGTGACAGAAAAATTTAGGAGCAAATAGGCTGGCGTGGTACAGGTATGTCATGGGGAGGGATGTAAGTCATGTGACTAGAAGAGTGATGAACATGAATGTGGATGGATATTATGTGAGCCGAGATAGACCAAGGAAAAGGAAGTGGGATAAGGGCAGGAAGAAGAAGACTTTAAATTTTTCTAGATCGTGAATGTTGTGTGGATTGTGCATAATGTTTATTATTATTGGACCTTTGCTATTATTTTCTGGCCATTTTTACGCTTCTTTTTATTTAAGACCAACGCTCTTGACGGCGTAAAGTATGTATTTTTCTACAGGTATTTATTTTGAGGGCAACCTGACATGACGGCAATCTTTGCTTTTATTTGGCTTATGTAGCTTATCCTTGGTCTTCCCCTTCCTCTCTTCTCTTCTACTCGTACCTTTTAATTTTTTTACACACTCTCCTAGTATAAACACTACCTACTGATTGTTTGTTGTTGATAATTTTATGATGTGTTTGGTTTTATTTGAGCTAGATTAGTATGCAGTACTTTCGCGTGGGCAAGTGTTTTGTAACATATTATGTAAAACTGGCTATTATTGGTGTCATGCAAATTATATTTAATACGAAGTGTCGGAAAAGGACTGCTATATTTAATGATCACTTACGTTGCTGGTACATTACATACGATCTAGTTCTAATTGCTTATGTAGATGAATTTCGTCATAGGTAAGTGAAATCTTGCAAATTTAAATGTTTGCGCAAGTAATTAGTCTTATAGATAACTTGAGGCTTTTTGGATAACATAATATTAAATCAGCAGACATTTTTGAAGTGACACCTTCTTCAGCAGGCTTGAGCATTTTTGAGGTGGTAAAACCAATAAAATCATCACCGTTACGCGTCACATGCGGTACGTCTTTGGCAAAGGTTGTCAAACTTCGCCAAAAGAAGGGAGAGGGGAGGGGCATTTGTTTTAAGTTTCCACTTCTGCCAGCATTCCCGGAGTGCCACGATTTTTTTTTATTATTTTTGTTGGATTAATTGAGGGCGTGGGTAAGGTATAGAATATCGGTTCGGTCTATTTTAGGAACTTGGGGGAAGCTAATGTTCAGCAATGGACTTCTTCAGACTGATGATGATAGATAATACAAAACCAACACAATCAAAGTTGTCCCTACCCTAGTAAGAAACAGCTCATTTTGTAATTTTTGTTGAATTTTTTAAATAACTTTAAACTAAGTGATCTGATATTGTTCTGTATTACATGTTTGTGCAAAAAAAATTGTTCGTTGTACAAAATACACATATAAGAGAAGCTCCATCTAGTGACGGTTTTTTAAACAATATTGATGTATTTTAGGTTCCTCGATCGTCGTCGACGCGTGAGAGGTTTCTCTACGCTTTAACTTTCAAATATAGAACACAACTGTATACCTAATTAGTTCTGATAGGTTGAAGTAGATGGCATTCAAGTGTAAGCGTTTGAAATCTTGTAGGCATCGCATCTACTTTTCTTGATGCAAATTATTCAAAAGCAAGGAAAGATACCTACCACGATCCTTTTCCTTTTAAAAACTGTGAAATTGTGTTAAAAAGCAGACAATCTAATTAAAATTTACTGACCCCTAAGCGAAGTAAACAAATAGGTCTGACTTTGTAAGAAAAGTTTCCCTCATTTGTACTAACGAGCTGATGTTATGAGTAGATTTTTACACGGGCGGCCACTTTTTATAACTATGTTCGCAGTTTGACTCAACTCACTTAGAAAACAGGCTCTTACCGGTAGTACCTACCTAGATCTACGAGACAGGAACATTTTCTAGATAGATCTTGGGGTACTTTTATTTATCGATCGTGTAAGTACCTAGACAAGTACGTAGCTTTGTTTGATCTGAGATGGACTTATAGCTCGCTCAGGTCAGCTTCCGGACGTCGCCAGGTGGTTAGTTGTCAGCTGGTAAGTTGTCACAAGTAATAGGTATTTTAATTTCACCCCCTTGGTATTAAAATCATCCCCATTCTTTCCTAGAAATACTTTGGCATGATAGAATCAGTTTTTCATATAAATGTAGTCCTACATAGATATCAGTGTAATTGACAAGGACCTTAGCCGATGCAAATGTATCCGTCGGCAGCACATTGTCTCTCTTATCAGATGAACTGGCCTATAAAAAGGAGTTTGACGAGTAGTGTCCCTTCAATCCAGTGTTTTTACAGCTATTGTGGTGATGGATTTAATATATTTCAAAGTAAGTCTTAAAAAAAACATGAACAAAATAATTATGAGTTTTTGTAAAAAAAAATGTGTTTTTCAGATTGTCCTGTTATTGAATGGCTGGGTCTTTGCTCGTGGAGCACCAGTGGCTATGCTGCAGCATGCCACATCCTCACAAAGCTTTGTATTCCATTCTGCTACAGAATCATCTACTTCTGTTCCAAGTAAGTCTTTCACTTCTATTACTTTGTCATACAATTATAATCCCATGCCTAAAATGAAATTGAAAAATGTTTCTTGAACATGATCGAGCGAAAGTTGCATTTTTTTTGGAAGTGTCCAACTAACGGTTTTGTTTCTCCAGGTGCTTCATCTTTAGAACGACAGAATTCACGTCAGGTAAATTTAAATTTAAATTTTTGCCTAAAGAATTTCTTGCGGTTATTTTAAAAAATTTGAACAATTTATGTTTCTCAAAATGGTAATGGTACAATCACAATGATATATCATGATTTTATTTTAGCCAAAATACGAATACAAGTACGAAGTGTCAGACCATCAAACAGGAGACAGAAAGAGCCACTGGGAGAGCAGGGAAGGGGACAAAGTGCGAGGAGTGTACACCCTGTATGAACCGGATGGAGCGTTGAGAATTGTTGAGTACACTGCTGACGCTGTTCATGGGTGAGTCAAGATTAATTCCATTATTTTGACACTTTTTTAAAAATAGACACAAATTTCTAATGCACAAGCAATTTGGATTTAAAGTGTACACTACAAGTAAAACTTTAGTTTTCGAACGACTTTTTTATTTTTAGTACAAATTGATGCTTCTGATATGTAATTATTTATTTAATACTGCCACGGCAAGCCACATAATTTGAGAGATCTTCAATCGGTTTAAATATTCTTGATGTTTTTAAATTTAAAGCAACAATGACATCCTCAGATTCAATGCAGTGGTGAAACGGAATGAAGCGACAAAGCATCAGTATGCAAACCGCAACAACCACGGCTCAGATATTCACAAGGAGGAATCTCCAATACCAGGGTATTCTTCACAGAGGAATAATTATTCTCAAAATCGCAAAGATAATGGAGTGTATGGACCTGATGTGGGGTTCAGTGTTAACCATGTAAGCAAGTTTGAGAATATTGGCAATTCCTTCTAACTATTGACACGACAAGAAAAAGAAGCTATAATAGACTGTGATGTATAAGTACTGTTGTTAAAGTAAACATAATCAATTATTTCAGCAAATTACTGATTTAATACCAGCCACTATAGGTTAGGTGTTAATAAAAGAGTAAATCTTGATATGTTATTTTATTTGTCGGCGCCGACGTTATTTTGATTTGAAGTTGGTATTTTGAATAAATTGGTAATCCTGATAGGTAGGTCGATTTGGCACTTCGAATTATAGAAAAGATCAGCTTAATGGTGGCTGAAGAGGTTCTTGTGGCCGTGGTGGTGGCGGGGCTCTTCATGATGGTAATGAGGTTCTTCGTGGTGGTGAACCGTCTTGTGGTGAACCACGGCATTGAATCTGGTGAGAAAAATTACGATAAGATTGATAAACATTTTGACTAAATAAAAGTTAGACATTCTCAGAGTTTAGAAGTCTGCTCGTACCATATTTAAATCTGTTAAACCAATAATAAAACAAACTAAACATCACAGTTTTTCTTACTCTTGTAAGCTTTTGAACAGGGTTCGTTTTTGACTAGATATTACGGTTAGTACGGTTTTCGTATTCGAAATCGTACCTTTTGCTTCTGACGCTATTTAAATCAGCTACAATAGATGCGAAGACCTATTTTAAAGCAATATGTATGTGAGAGGCACATCCAACCAGCTAGTACATACCCAGTCTTGTGGTCAGCAGAGTAATGAACAGTCCGTACGTTGCCATCGGGCTCCACAAGGGCATAAACTCCTTTCACACTGTCTCCATCGCGCGTCTCGTGCGCAGACTTCTGGTCACCAGTGTGGGGGTCGTTCACGGAGTATGAGAACTTGTACGACGGGTGGTGCTGGAATGAAAAAATAAATTTAATATCACTGTATTGACTAACACCATGCTTATTTTTCGAGCAGCGTTGCTGTGTTTCGGTTCAAAGGGTATGGGTGCCGACGCTAGGCATTGAATCGTAGGGCTCGTTGCAAACGTGCATGACCTACGAATTAGTTATTGGCGATGGTTACCACTTAAGATCAGGTGGACCTTATGCTTGTTCCATCTGCTAGTTGAATAGAAAAAAAGGTTATTTTATAGTTTTAAGTATCCCTTTTGCTTCGTTATTTCTTAAAGTTTTTATGTAGTTTTTGTACTAATTGTCGAATAGGGTAAAGAAGGCAGGGAGATTATGTCTCATAATCTCTTTACCCTATTCGACGTTCTAAATAAATTGTTAGTGCACCATTTCTTTCAAAAATATTCATATGCATCGGACTATAGGGAAATCATGTTGAAATTACTTACATGGTAGTCGTAGTGGCCGTGACCGACATCATAGTGTTCTGAAAAAAAAAGTCTATTATATTTCACTGTTCATATTATACTGAGCTGTTTGCAAAGTTAATGAGTATGTCGTCTCGATCTTTTTCTCCATACTCGTTAGGAGTTGTTCTAGTGGTTTTAATAAATGCATCTTATTCTAGAAGTGATCTACGTTCTTGTCATAATATACTCGTACCTACCTCAAGAAAATGACAACTTTTGTAGATTTTGTTAGGTACTTCTTCTTCGTCGTTTTCTTAATGAAATATTATACACAATCACAAAATCTTTACCACTATGTCCGATGTGGTCCTCTCGAGACTGTTGCGAAGTAGCCTTGGGGTAGGCATGGGCACCAGCCAGCATCATGCAAAGAGCTACCTGAACACAAAATCACTCATTAATTCCAATTTTTTTTTTCTAAGGAGCTGCTGCATAATGTTTAAATTTTAGAAGAAAATGTGATTTCTTGTTAGACGTTTTTAACCCAAAATGAACGCAGTTACTAAAGCTGGGCCGATTTAAATAAAATGCAGGAATGAAACCTCTATGGGGCGCCTTTAAAACCCGTTCACCACTGGTCCGAAAGAACCAGTGAAAATTTTGTTAAATAAAATAAAGGTAAAATTGAAACGATAAGAAGAAAAATTAAATGTTCAATGGGATTAACAGAATTTTGAAATTGATTGAAATATTTACTTTAATTAATTAATGTAACTTACTTGGAACAACATGTTGTATTGATTAAATCACAGAGTCAGCTGAAACTCAACTATAAAACAATTGAAAAAATCTTCGCTTATATCCAAACTTGTAAACTCATTTGTGGATGCCACATAATTTGGATTAAATTAAGATATCCTCAATAATAATAAGTTTATGCTCTTAATGAGCCAATTCGCCAATTTGATTGATACTTAAGTTTCTTTTGCGAAGGGCGGCACAACTCATTAAACGATATGATTGTGACCGATTACTGAAGTCATTAAACTTACAACGATACGGCCGGAGGATGAATGCGTTTATTGTTAGCATACAGTATGCCATTCATGCTTAGCGCAACAGTTCGGTTTTACAACTCATTCGTCGAACTTAGAAAAAAATATTCTCTAATAAGTATAGACGTAAAACAACTGCAAGAACTGCGAGGGAAAGTGCTGCGCAAGCATAATACAAGACCACAAAAAAAAAAAAGTGCATTACATTAACAGTGCCATATTATGGAAGATGCGAATGGTTAAGACAAAGACAGCCGTCGATGAACTTGTCGCTCACACATTTTCACCCTTTGAAAGATTTAAAATCTCTGAACTTATTTATCGAAAATCGCGAGCAACTATCTTCCGTGCGATGAGAGCATCCGATTGTTGATACGCAGTTTAGAAAAAAAACTTTTTTATCCTAGCAAATTTTCCTACCTAAAAGTTTGCTTAACTATTTCTCGTACTTGGGTTAACTGAAAACTAACTGAAAGGAAGTTGTTTCACGATTTCAACATCTTAATAAACGTGACGTCATTTGCGTCTGAATTCACTCGGTTGATAGTAAAATCCCAATTACATCCCACGAACTACCGCGATGTTAAAAATCGGAAAACATCGTGAGGAAACCTTGTAGGTTCCTTACAAAATGATAAATGCCTGCACACACCTAGTTTGCTGGCGGTAGCGATCAGTGAAACGCTGTCAAATATCGCTGTCAAATTTGACAGCGTTTCACTGATCGCGTTCGCCAGCGGCCTAGGTGTGCGCAGGCCTTATAGGGGTAGGGCCTTTAGGGGGGAGGGATTAATGACAGCGTTTCACTGATCGCCAACACCGTCGCCTAGATGTGCGCATGCGCAGGCCTTAACAGTTCATGGAGTTTTCCGTAGTGACCTAAAGCATTTAGAAACAACGCTGACAAGCGTTTCAACCGTACAGGATAAATATAAGGATATCTGCCGTGCTACACGGTTTGAAACGATAGTTTAAAATAAAAGTTTTAAACCGTGTAGACGGCGGTTTCAAACCTAATTTCACATGACCTCTAAACGTCCTTGGTAGAAAAGCGCGCCCTCCAAAGATTGGGGTTGGTTTTAAACCATGCAGACAGAAGCGATCTGCCAATTAAGGTCACCCTGATATAAACGGTGGTTTTAAAACAAGTATTTTTTCCACCAAACTACATGTTTAACCTCTGCGCACTACATTGGGTACAATGGTTATTTTCTAAAGTAGCTTCGTTTTGAATAGATAGAGTAGCTCTCAAAGAATGGCTTCTCAAATTGAAAATTGACTGGCCTCTCAGCTCAGTTGGTAGTAACTCTGCCTTCTGCGCCGTAGGTCGTGGGTTCGATCCCCACCGAAAACAACTATTTGTGTGATTAACGCAAATGCCGATTTCACAATGCAGATTCGTTCTCCGCTCTGCTTAATTTGGGGCTAGATGGTGCTGTGTGAATTGTCCACAATATTTATTTATTTATATTAAAGGTTCAGCCGGTTAGTAATCAATAAAAAAACAGCCAAGTGCGAGTTGGACTCGCCCATGAAGGGTTCCGTAGCAACAAGTAACAAATATAAAGGTTCTTGTAGTTCGGCGAAAGGTAAATTGCGGTTTACGATTTATGACGTATAAAAAAAAACTACTGACTAGATCTCGTTCAAACCAAATATCGTTGAAAGTTTGCATAGTAATGTACAACATATATTTTTTTTAGTTTTATCATTCTCTTATTTTAGAAGTTAGAGGGGGGGGGGGGGGGGGACCAACTTTTTTCCACTTTGGAAGTGTCTCTCGCGCAAACTATTCAGTTTAGAAAAAAACGATATTAGAAACCTCAACATCATTTTTGAAGACCTATTCATAAATACCCCACACGTATGGGTTCGATGAAAAAAAGTTTTTTGAGTTTCAGTTTCAAGTATGGGGACCCCCAAAATTTATAGTTTTTTTTCTATTTTTGTGTAAAAATCTTAATGCGGTTTACAGAATACACTCGCAAAGTTTCATCAGTCTAGCTCTTACGGTTTCGGAGAAAAATGGCTGTGACATACGGACGGACAGACAGACAGACAGACAGACATGACGAATCTATAAGGGTTCCGTTTTTGCCATTTGGCTACGGAACCCTAAAAACGAGTCAGCAAATCTGATGACTATCATTGCTGGAATGCCGGTTCTTTGTACTAGAGTCGATAGGCTTCAAAGGAAAGGAAATCATGTTGGAAACTAAAACGGAACCATAGTAGAGTTCCTTAGGTCTGGCAAAGTGTGGTGTAGTGATTCGGTAGAGGCGATGTAGCGTGTAAAAAAACGAACTGACCCAAATAAAAAACAAACTGATAATAAGAATAGAATTTTATTACAAAGTAGTAAGTATCAGTATAAGTATGGATGTAACAAAAAGAGAAATAAAACAACAAAAAACTTTTACGCAGGAAATCAGTTTTATATTAATTATAATAAGAACAGTTACGTGTGACTAAAAAGTTACGACATGCAGAAATATCAGGATATAAATGAAACAGAACAAATTGGCATTAAAAAGCACTTCTACTGAAAAATAAACATGAAAGGTACACAAGGATACGCATCAGACTATACACTTTTAGCTCTTATTTTCTCGCAGTAATTTGTAGGTAACTTGAGCTGTATCCTACTGTATATAGAAACTAAAAACAATGATTAGAAAAAGAAACCGAAAGATTGACATCATACACGGGAAAACTAATCACAAAAGCTCCTAATTGTACCACTTATCATCTTCTCGTTTATCATCTCGACCTTGGTTCACCTCCTGACCCAACGGCATAAAGTACTTCGACTCGCTTCTCTCTGCAATGTTCTTCTGCCTGAGGTCTTCAATCAGCTCGTCGTAGTTCTTGTATTTCTTGTGTTCGTTGGTTCTGATGCCTTCAGGGAGAATGATGATCTGACCGCCTGGACCTCGGGTGTAGTCGCGTCCGCCTGTCTTCAGGTAGCGGTAGTCTATGACCCAGGTTGGCTGGGCGTAGTCTGGGCTGTACACTTCCTCTATTATCCTGTGGGATGGATACACTTTTAAAAAACATAATTCATAATGGTTCTATCACAGTCATTTAGCTTAGCCGTTGTATCTTGCTGTCTCTATTTACCTGAGGGATGGATACACTTTTAATAAACTTGCTCATAATGGTTTTATTACAGTCATTTAGTTTAGCAGGCCGTTATATCTATTGCTATCTCTTTTTATTGACATGAAAGTGACAGTGTCAAGAGACTTTTATCGGCAAATTTTATGAACATCGGGATGTTTTCCATGATTTAATTTTGTGAGTTTGGACTCCCGATATTTTTGCACAGTATCATGCACCATGATCTCGGGTTGAACTCACACACACAAAAATTTTCACGGTAAATATCCCGTTGTTCATAAAAATAGTGTTAAAAACCATGATAGTTTCAAGTTTTTTTTTTTTTAAATTTAAAATAAGACTTTTAAAAAGTGTCAGACATTTATGAATGAATGTATAAGCTTAAATAAGTACTTGGTACTTTTGAGAGATTATCTTATACTGTGCCTCATTTGTGGTGATGACACTGTTCAAGGCCTGTTAAATTTAACGGATGACATTTCAACCAATCAAATATTTGGCAGTTGTTCACCTCAAATTCTCTGAAGAAAAATTCGTTCATACAAATATATTTTGATTGGTTGATTACACATCTCAAAAAACCGGACTCCTGTCTCATAATAAAATATGTATACACAACTATATATAGATAAATACTGTGGATGGTAGTAATCGATTGCAAAAATATTATTCATGTTTTTAATATTTGTTAATTGAATTCTTTCAGAGCCATTATAAATAGCGTGTGGATAGATAATTATGATAGCTTACTTGTTTTGACGGGCGATGTCCGGCTTGTGAGGCTGTAACAAAAAGTAATAAATAAAACCTCATTTGCCAAAACGAAATGACTTATAGCACGAACAGGTTAAGGTTGATTTTGAGTTGAGACAATCACGAAAAGTGAAAATCGCTATGAAAACTATCAATGTTATAATTTCTCATACAATAGACTTAAACGCGCTAGACCGCGTTTTCACGTTGTTGCTAAGTGTCTATGTAGACATTTCAAAATTATGTAGGAACAATGATTTTATGCAGCAAAATTTATAGATACAGTTAATAATAATCATGAGTTATATCTTTACCCACTACTGGGCATTAAGCTCATCCAAGGAACGATTAACTATATTATATTAAATAGTATGTTTGATTGAAATGTTAAACACTACAAGCTACTTACATCTGCATGAGACTTGATGGTTCTCAGTATGACAGGGCTTTTGATATCTTCTTCGTCGTCAACATGCTTGATATGGTCTTTGTCAGTCCACCACTGCTTTTCGCGGAATTGCCACTCGTTACGGCCATCGTCGTATTTACCCTGACGATCGTCGTATTTACCCTGCCGACTGTCGTATTTACCCTGACGATTGTCGTATTCACCCTGACGATTGTTGTATTTATCCTGATTGTCGAATTCTTCAGTACGATACCCTAGATCGACATAAGGGTTTTGGCGGTAGGGATCGTCCAAATGTCTGTGCGGGTTGCTAGGGATCTTCATATCTTGGCGGAGTCGCTCCAAGCCTTGCTGTAAGCGATGACTCTCTTGGCGATGATAGGCATTGTGAATAAGGACTGGGGATATCCCATCGTCAGCCATGCAAGCTGCCAGCGCTGTTGCCAGAACAAGCAACTGCAATTTAATAAAACAAAAAGATTAAAATATGTCTTTTGGTAAAATTTATATACTTACACCAATTTCTACACAACATGTTACATTTTGTGCTGACCCCACTTAAAGTAGGATAAGGGCAGTGGGCTTACCACAAGCTCTGTCTAGCTCTGCCTACGGCTCTGGTTTTGAGTCTGTGTGAGTGCTTACTAGTGTGATAAAGCGTTTTGACTTAGTATTTATTTTTACAGCACTCACACAGAGACAGAGACAGAGCCAGACAGAGCTTGTGGCAAATAGGAAGAAGAAGATAACAATTTTAAAATAAAAAAAAAAAATTCTAGAATAACTAACTTTCAAGTTAAAAATAGGTTGCAATCTCTTCTCTTATATGTTAACCTGTGTTATAATAACAGAATGTGATGAGTTACATACTATAGGGTCTATAATTAAGACTTACGTGAAACATGTTGCCGTTTGAAACTGCGATATGCAACTAACGAAGAACTTATCTATCTTTCATTGATTAAATACAGCTACATTATTTATAATTCTGAATAATTATACTACTCTGCCTATAAAGTTGCCGGATTAGAGCATCCGATGATTTAATTTGAAAATTGCTGAGCTCGTGGAGTCATGTTATTGGCTGAACTGAAGTTCTGTTAAATAACTTGAGTACTGGGAACACAAAACATAGTTTTTTTTTATTATAACGTGAGGAAGCTGCTGTTATATGAATTCATCTAATTATTGTGGCTACTTTCAATGCAATTTTTGATTAAGAGATCTGCAAAAAGTAAGTAATAAATTAAACTGATTGATGGAGAACTTTTCCAACCTGCTAGTGCTGATTTTAGGATCTTCTTCTTCTTCGTCGTGCCGATGTTTCCCGTAATATTTAGTCCCTATATGTGTTTTGCCCAGAAATGGGCCACATTAAGGGGGTACGATTTCCATACAAACTTAATTTTCACAACTATGGCCGAATAAAGTATTAATGTACACTGAAATAGCTGTAATAGGCTTTTACAGTGGTCCTTATTACCGGCCAGTTATATAAAGTTGGAGTGTCAGCCGTTGGTCGTGGCAGTCGGGGCTTCAGAAAAAAAACTAACAGACTTTTACGTCTATTTTGAAACAGTGATGTACAAAATTGACTCTATGCTAAAAGCTAGTACCCGTTAGAAAGAATGACGAAAAAATTACTTTTTTGGTTTTTTATTAATATTTCTGTTATCCTACAGTTTTCTCCAACTTTATATAACTGGCCGGCAATAAAGACCACTGTAAAATTCTATTACAGCTATTTCAGTGTACATTTTATACTTTGTTTGCCCATAGTTGTGTAAATTCAGTTTGTATCGGAATCGAACAACCTTAATAGCGCTTTCCGTGGCGTCAGACAAATCTTTCAGCGTGCAGGTGATAAGGCACTCTAGGAATGACAGCAACTAAAAAAACAATCTACTGTGGGGCTCCGGCATGGTCGGAGTACCCCCGGATGAATTCTGTGGACCTAGATTAAACGCATTTTGTTTTTATTTTCAGATTGTCGTTATATTCCTATCTCACTGCTGGGTAAAGGTATTCTGCTGTATTTACTTCTATCTCAATTCTATCACAAATTCAGAGCAACAGTTAACGAATCCGAAGGTTTTTTAGAGGATGTACTGAGTTGCAAAACTATAAGTAAGTACCTACGTCACCATGACGCCTAGATCGTTTAAAAGAGCAAGGATATGAGCAGTTTATCGTAAAATATGAAGGCATGTTGCTGCGCCTGTACAATGTTATTAGCCTATTCATTTGGTATTGCTATGCTTACTTATTTATTACTAGCGGTGGAAAAATTCAAAGGCATTGACTTGATATTTTTCACCTTTACGACTAAATACCGCTGTCATATTTGACGGTGTTTTACTGATTGTCACCGCAGAATGCTTAGATGTGCGCAAGGCATCATAATATTTATCATAATATTTGTTCTGAGATCGGGTATATCAGTCAAAAAATTTTATATCTGGGAAATCAAAAATCTAGTTCTAAGAAAGCCTTGAAAAGCATCAGGACTTTTTTATAAAATTAATTTTGACATAAAACAATTAGAGCAGGACTAAAAGCCTGCGCACATCTAGGCAACGGCGATGGCGATCACATGAAACGCTGTTAAGTATGTCAAATTATGACATAGTAAATTTTTTGATCAAGTATTTCATGTTTTCTATAAACTCGTATTTGTGTTGTGTACCAAATAAAAAACTAGACTACTAGATCACCGCCAATGTACTTCTTGCTCGCATACTTTGAGCTTTTTTACTTAAGACCTAAAACCAGTCAGGTAATGTTTTTTGTAGTAAATACTTTGTGGATGAAATATTTTTTTGCTAAACTGTGTGGAATCGAGTTGCTCACAAAAAAAATGCAGGCGATTTTCGATATATTAGTTCAGTGATTATATCTTTAGGTCCAATTTCACCGTTGACATTGAACGCGTTCTACTGACGTTTAAACTCGCTTAAGCATTAACTGAGTTCAGTTGGTACATTTTTCTCTAAACGCGTTTAAAGACCTGTCAATGTCGTTGCATTTCGTACTCGATTTATACACATAAACGAGTTTAGTTAAACGCGTTTTATGATACTAACGGTGAAATCCCCCCTAAGTGTACGACTCTCAGAGGGAACAACGAAAGAAAATACCACCTCCAATTCATATTTCATATAAATCATTATGAGGGTCATGTTTTCTTTATCAATAAGTTTCTGAAAAAAAAGAAAACATACGAGCACGTATATAGCAGATCTGGATTTTATGAGAAAAAATGGTTACTCTAGAGGCATTATCCAGGGAGGAAATAGGGGACTACGTTTGTATGGGGAGACGCCTGTGTTGTACCCTCTTAACTAAAATTGTAATAGCTTGTTTTTGCTGCCCTTGTGATTTTAGTAATCATTCGTTGGTTTCAGTTAAGCTTTGTATGAGCCTTGCGCATATAATCTAGGTGTTCTGCGGTGGCAATTAGTGAAACGCTGTCAAATATGATAGGGGTATTTGACAGCGTTTCACTGATCACCACCACACACGCTTAGATGTGCGCAAGGCTTTAGTGTCAATCTATATGGAAATAAGTTCTTGCTTACAGTTCTGTTAATCTAGAGAAGCGAAATTATTAGATCACTATGTACATCATATCGTATATTTTCAGGATCAAAGTAGTGGAGCTGTTTTTTAAATAAATATAAAAAATAAATAAAAAAAACGTTTATTGCCTCGTTATAAGTCTAGAACTACATCCATAAACTAAAAATACGAGCACAAAGGGTATAAATCCAGCTATCGCTGGAAGTACATCCAGCACTGATTTTAAATCTAACCCTCCTATTTTTAGTTTCTGCGTCTCTCTATTTTGTGAAGTTTATAGAGTATAAATACTTAATATCTTGAGAACGTGCACTGCAGCGTGAGAGTGTTCTCTAGATATTTAGAACAGCGTTTTTAATGTTTTCTATGTTGCTTTTTAGTTTGTGGTCGTAATTCTCAGTTTTTTGTCAGTTCTGAAAGTTAACAGCCTGCCTTTACTGTAGTAACTTAAACTAGATAGTCCTTACAAATGGTTTGAAGGAATTGAAATAGACATAGGCAAACCAAGTACCTACGAGTTTTTTCGTTTCCACAAAACTTTAGGTAAGGAATTGGCTTTACTAGTCGATTCTATAATATTATTATTATTTCTTTAATATACATGATTCTTTTTCTGGATCTGCCATCAAGTTTTATTTATCTGAATTCTACTGCTATCCTAAGATGCATCATAGGTTAGTAGCAGAATTCTGAAATAGCAGATTAATGAAAGTTTTGTGATCTAAATTAATTATCTGATTTCCAAAGCTAAATTGGAGGCATCTAGACTTACCTTTCAAAGTTATACTTGCAGATCAATTAAATAAATTACTTTTGAATTTGAATTGATGTCGCTGTGTGGAAAATATGTTTACTTAAATGTATTAAATTTTATCACTCTTTTGTACATAGCCTGATAAGAATCTTGCAGTTATGAGACACTATATTATTTTTCTCAGCTATTTTGAAAAGTGTCAAATGGGTAGGTTGGTAAAATAAAAAAGTAGATGCTCTCATAACAATATATTTACTGAATGCAGATTATAGCTTACATTCACTTATTCAGAGCTTTGCTACATTATAATAAATCAGATCGTGACGTTTCATAGCCGCAGTTTGGTTCAGTTCAGTTCAGAGCAGACATTCGTCTTAACTAGACGGTCATTGAGATCATTGGATTAGATTATTGTTAGTTTAATTCAAACGACTTCCAAATGGCATAGATGGCTGGGCTTTGCGTCTGTCTTCTTGGCCCCAGCCTTCACTTCGTCCAGGCTTCCCACCACGACCGCCATCAATTCCACGACCTCCATCCCTTCCACGACCGCCATCCTTTCCACGACCTCCATCCTTTTCACGGTTGTTGTCTAGTCTGCGGTCATCGCGACCGTTATTACTCCAACCCCAGCTGTGTCGTCCTTGCCATTGTCGGTCGCCGTAACCCTCATCATCCTGACCTTTGTTTCCCCAAACTTGAAGGCCTCCCCAGATGCCTCCGTCACGTTTTCCATCACCGTCTCCTATGCGACTTCCATCTCGACCACTACCTCCTTTCTGGGGAGCTCCCCAGATGCCTTCGTCACGTTTGCCATCACGGTCTCCAACACGACCACCTTCTTGCCCACGATTACCTTGTCCACGGGCACCTTCTTGTCCACGACGGCCGTTTTGTTTACGACCTTCTTCCTGACCACGACCTTCTTGTCCTTGATTTCCTTGTCCACGACTTACGTCTTCGCTACGACCTCCTTCTTCACCACGACCTCCTTCTTGACCTCGACCCCCTTTTTGACCACGACCTCCTTCTTGTCCACGACTTCCTTCTTTCCCACGACTACTTGGTCCGCGACCTCCTTCTTGACCACGACCTCCTTGGCCCCTACTTCCTCCTTGGCCACGACCGTCCTCTTGTCTACGACCTACTTCTTGACCACGAATACCATCTTGTCCACGATCTGCTACTTGGCCACGACCTTTTTGGCGGTCTTCTTGGGTTTGACCTCCCACTCGACCACGACTTCCTTCTTGGCCACGACCTTCCTCTTTACCACGACCTCCTTCTTGGCTACGACCAACTTCTTGTCTACGATCTTTTTCTTGGCCACGACCTTCTTCTAGGCCACGAGCTCCTTCTTGACCACGACGGCTATCATTTTTAATACCATTTGGTCTGCGACCTCTTTCTTGGCCACGACTGCTATCTCCACGACCACTTGGTCTTCGACCACCACTTTGTTTTCCACTGTCTTTTTCAAGACCTCGGTCACCTCGTTGATCATTTTTATCATCGCCCCAACCCTTGAGTCCTAACCACAAGTCGTCACCTGTATCTTGAACGCTATCTTCTTCGCCAAGACCTTCTTCTCCATCATTTTCCTTGCCACGGTCTCCATCTTCACCACGGCTTTCCTCATCGCTACGGCCTTCCTCATTGCCACGGCTTCCTTCATCACTTTGGTCTCCTTCATCACCTTCTTTTTCGTCTTTAACCTCTTCACCATCTATTTCTTGGTCTTGTTCGTCCTTGGGACCTTGCATGATTTTGATAGGACCTTTTTTTTCATCTTGCCTTTCATCATCTTGTTTGCCCATAAGCTTCGAATATTGGACGTCAGCGGTAAAACTGAAATTAAACAAAACGATAAAATTATTTCAAAATAACTAATTCTTCTTTCGGCTTTCATGCACACCAACGTTATAGACATTCATAGAACATTGTTGTAAAAAAATTGTTGACTCCCGTTATACTGAAAAACTCTAAAAATCATATTGTATGTTAAATTTCTAATAGATAAAGAGAAAAAATTACCCGTGTTTATCGTCAGCCTGGTATTTAACGAATCTTTTGAGACCATCAGGTTGAATCAGCCAGTAATATCCTCTGACTTCATCTCCGTCCCGACTCTCGTGCTGTCCTTTGATATCGTGCGTGTGCGGGTCATCCACTTTGTATGAGAATTCGTATGATGGATACGACCACGCCTGGAATATAAAATATTTGTTAATCGCAGATTTTTTAATAATTTTACCTTATTACTAAACTATAGAAGCTATCAAGCCTTGGTTTGAAGGGTGTGGGTGCCAGTGAATTGATTGACCATGCAGCAATTCGCCGGAAACTCAACAATATGAGGATAAAAAATTAATTCGCTGTATTTGCTTTATAATTAGAGATTCCACTTACGTATTCTTCATGATGCCCAGGCTTCTGGTGACCGATGTGTGACAGATCACCATGGTGTCCAGAGAAATGCTGCTCTACTCTCTGTTCAGAAATCGCGAGGGGTCTGTCACCCAACACGCACAACGCTACACTTATCACAATACTTGCCTGGAAAAAATTGATTGAATGTTAGACACAAATTATCACTGGAGAATTAATAGTCAAACTTCAGAAGCAATAAAACATCAAATGAGAATAACTGGGTGTCACATTATACTGTACTGGCTAACACTGATTACATTTCAACGTTTTCACTGTTATAGATATGGAAAAAACAAACAATAAACCATTTTTCTTGGGCTAAATAGCAAGATCTAAAAATTAATATCAAAGCAAAGATGTTCAGTTAGATAATGAACTGCTACCTTCCAAATCATGTTCAGATCTTTCATGAGTTAAAACTCAAGTGATATTCAATACAAATCCTATCAAGTATTTATACGTTATCGTTTATGTATTAAACATCTTTATCCTGTACTCCAAAGTAGTTTTTGCCAATTATGTATCATTTTAGACAGATTTTCTCGACTTATGGATGGGCGTGTACACCTATACAGTGATGTTCAGAGGAAGTTGAATTTTAAAGTGTATGAACTATGTGGATTAAATTATTTTTAATCGCCTCTTCAAGGATTTTGATAACAAAAAGCCGAGTTAAACTATCGTCAGCTACGTATGGTTATGGCAATTAATTTGTTTACTTATAAGTAGCATAAACAGCATATGGCATGAAGCAGAGAAAAGCCAAGCCTCGTAGTGAATCAATCCAAAACTATCTTGTAAAAATATGTCATAAGTACCTACTTAATATAATATATAACCAATAAGTACTTAAAATATATCCATCTCGACCAATATACTTGTATATTTTTATTCTAATGACAAAAGGAAACATGACTTATTTTGATGAATCTAAACTGGTAAAACGAAATACCAACGAACAAAAAAGTTGATAACTAACATGAGAGTCAAATACTACCAATTTTGTAAAACCAGTTGAATGTCTGTCTTATTTAATGTTGTTTTTTAGGAATCCGATGAAATGAAACAAGAGATTAACAAAATCAGCGCTAATCTGTTTTATTTGCGACAAGTATACTATAAACATTTCAGTCTCGGAGTAGTGGGGGCCGGTCCAGGGTTGTGAGAAGTGAGTCTTGGGTTCAGATCTGGTGGTGGTGCTGCGAGAGATGAACATGATGATGAGGCGACGAGTGGTGGACAATAGCGTTGAAACTGTAACAAAGGATCAAGATTAAACAAAACTTACACAACATTGTTTAGATCGCGGGAAGTCGGTGGATGAAGAGCTCAGAATCATTCTTCCTGGAAATGTGTAAGGAAGGCCTATGTCCATCAGTGGGCTTCTTCGGGCTGATGATGATGACTTAAATAGAAATTCCCCCAGATAGACATCATGAATACTCCCAAAAGATGAAAACGGCCTGCATCAAGGTGGGGCATAACCTATGAAATTTAGCTGGCAAGCACTGGAGAAGAGCCGAAAACCGGGCTCGGTGGTGCGTCTTGGGAGAGACCTACGTTCAGTACAGAAGTGGACTGATAAAAACTGCTAAAGGTTTATGATGAAAACAGCTGCAAGGGTTAATACAAAATATGTTCCAACCCAAGTTTTACAAGCTAGGATTATTGAATTACACGCAAAATATATTCTGTATTTTGTATGTCATTGCTTTAATTACTAGTTAGTATAAAATAAGTCTAAAGTTTGAATTCATAACTAGTTTATGTATACAGCTTTATTTTGTTGCATGAATTGTTTTTTCTCATAGTAATTTAATGCACGGCCTATTTTTGATGTTTGTTTTTTCGTTTAAGCTGGCTTTTGCTTTGCTGTTTATTTTTCTTGGGTTTTCTTACCTAAACACTAGTTGTTGCCTGATTGTATGGTGTGTGTTCCTTTGGCGAATAAATGATACCTTATTAAGTTCACCCCCGAATACTGAAACGCAACTCAGATTTAAGCACGTCTCAAGCGACGAATATTTGACAGATTTTCATTGAAAACTGTCAAATATTCGTCGCTTGAGACGTGCTTAAATCTGAGTTGCGTTTCAGTATTCGGGGGTCAGAGTCTTATTTACAAGCCGCTAGTTTTTGAGTTTTTACAGTTCTTTAAATTTAATTCCAATGCAAATTTATATTGTTTAAATACATAAATTATAATTAGTATTTTTTTATTTTATGTACCCCTCATATTTGTTTTAAATTTTGCTGTGCATTATATTTTTCTAAAGTTGATATTGTTTTTTGGATATCCATCCGGTAATATGCTGGATGGTGAAATCTAAGCTCCATTCCTTCATTTTAGCTTAGAGTTAAAACTTAGTACTTATTCCATGCAAGAGTTTACAACTCGCTTGAGAAGGTTTTCTATGCTAGTATTTTTAAATATGGGAGATGGCTTAGGATATGAGGAACTGGAAGTTATTCCCTTTTGGCCTTTGCCCAGTAGCACGGCACGTAAGTATACTTTAACACGAAGTTATAAGCTTGTTGCGCCCACGCGGACATCGTAGACCCCATGGCTTGTCTACGCATCCTTAGCGCAAACATCCTTAGCTTGGCAATTAGCAAATCTTTGTAGTTAGACGTAGGAAGATGAGTTGGAAGTAGCCTTAGGAAGAAAAACGTACCCGGTGTGATCATCAGCCTTGTATTCCACCTTCCTGAAGCGACCGTCAGGCTCGATTAGCTCGTACCCTCCCTTCACCACGTCTCCGTGACGGACCTCGTGCTGGGACTTCACGTCACCGGTGTGGTGGTCGTGGACTGAGTATGCGAACTTGTACTCTGGGAATGCCTGTAAAAAGGATGCACAATGTAGTCCTGAATTACAAATAGGTGAAATTACGACAGTACGATAGTACCTTTCTAGACGAGGTACTTTGATTTCAGTAGGTAGGTATACTGTAAAGCTTGTATTCAGCAGAAGTGCTTGAGTCTGAGTCAAGCATCAGTCAAGTCAATCAAGCATCAGTCAAGTCAGTCAAGCATAGATATTTTGACAGTTCTAAATCTATGCTTAAGGCTCGACTCAGACTCAAGCACTGTTTATAAATACGGACCTGAATCTGAGTTTAGTTTTCAGTTTTTTAAGTATGTTGTTTTCGGTACAGCGAGCCGAAGTTTTGTATGGAGGCCCAATAAGCACCCCTACCGGGCTTGTTGAGAACTTTCATAACCCCATATAAAACCCAGGCTTGTGGTACAAATAACCAGATACAAAAAAAAAAACTGACAGTTGTCGATCAAAACATCACATCAACCACAACTTACACAAGTACCTACATAGTTTTTACATAATGTAATAATCACATGAAATAGTTGAACTATCTGCAGACTGTTGCAAACGATCTATAAATAGCTCAACTGATCCAAATCAATCAATATCAAACTGTTCATCGCATACTTGACTGACAGCTAAAACACGACCATTTATTTAATTTTGCATTTGCCAATATTTTACTGGTTTATCTAAAGTGGATACGGTGACGGTGTCATAATGATTGGATTGCACACCTTTGGACTACTTTTGAGTATTTGCTATGTGCAAATGTATCGTTTTCCTAGATGAAGGCAATTACTTCGAAAATACCCATAACTTGTCTAAAACTGCTATGGACGCTTGAAAATACATGCACATAGCTTTAAAAACGCACAAGACTGAGAAGGCTACCAAAAAAAGTCAGTAGGCCTACCACAATCTGTCTGGCTATGTTTCTGGCTCTGGTTTTGAGTCTGTGTGAGTGTTGTCTAAATAAATCCTACGTCGAAACGTCACAAACTCAGTATAATACACCCAGAGCCAGACAGAGCTTGTTTTAGGCCTACAGATGTGCATTCCAAATTCAAAATTACCTATAATAATGGTAGAATCACACACAGGCCAATTATACAGCCTGTAGGATAAGTTCCAAATTCAAAATTACCTAGTATTGGTACAAGCAGCCACAAATAAAAAATATACACTTGTAAAACTACAAACTCAAAAAAAAAAATTGAATTGAAACTGATCAGTTGAAAAAAATTATGAGTTGTCTCATCATCATGATTATCATCAGCCTGAAGAAGTCCATTGCTGGTCGGGGCATTTCCAGGAAGAAATGCCCTACCATGCACTGCCCTTGAGGCATACAGATGTTCAGCCTCACGTGCCAGTAATTTCACCGGCACCCACACCCTTCAAACCGAAACACAGCAATGCTGCTTCACGGCAGAAATAGGCATGGTGGTAGTATTTCCCCGGACGAGCCCTTCACAAAGAGTTCTACTACTACAATAATCTATACTCACGTAGTGGTCATGATGAGGTACGTGGTGAACCGGGATGTGCGGCACATGGTGGTGCAGCAGTGGCACATGGTGGTGAATCGGCACATGATGGTGAATCGGCACGGGATGGTGAATCGGCACTGGGTGGTGTGGTCCGACGTGCCTTTCTAACTGCTGGTGGGATACAGCGTGGTGGTGGATGTGAGGCTGGTGGTGGTGAATGAGGGGCTGGTGGTGAATGTGGGGCTGGTGGTGATGGAATGGGAAGATTGCCTGAGTGGCTGACACCACTGCCAGGATGGCTAAAACCTGTGGGAAAACACATGGTTATTTTTTTAGTTGTATAAGGAGGTCAAGGAGGTTGCCCTCAAAAGAAAAACCTAGAGAAAAATATATACATTAGGCTGGCAGGAGCATAGCTCTTAAATAATAATAAGAAGAAGAATTTGACATTAATCCATTCGTAGAATAGTTATTTCCCCAAACCACAATAATTATAATACTATTACTAGAACAAGCATAGTTGAAGTAAATAAAAAGTTGGCTTTGCTTATAGATATATCTTTTCTATAAACAAAGCAAAGCAAAGGTAGATCATTTCACTATATTAAAATCAAATAATTGGTAATTTTCCATAGATTTTAAGGCTTATTTAAACTAAAATAGCGATAGATAAAAGTATCATAAACCATTTAATTTTATACAATTGTTTTCAAATTGTTATTATTTTATTTACCTAAATTGAATTTGTATTTAGAACGATCGGTTGAACAGCCATATTTAAAAAAAATAGAAAGTTGAAGCGGCAGTACTACTACAAAAGTTCAATTGGAAAAACATTTTAATAATTAGTAATTACTTTCCTAAGAAACACGGAACTAAAAAAAACGGAAACACTTCACTTTAAATCACTTACATTAGACAGCATTTTGTCCAGAAATCGATTTTTGATTGTAATGTAAACTATTCACTTCAATCGAGACAATACTGCACATAAACAGCTTGGGCTCATTAGTTTATATAGTGGTTTTATAATTGTGGGAATTAATAGAGCAAAAATCCATTGATCAATTTCTCAGGGTTTGCCAACGGCCCTAGCGTAATGTATAGGTACGTAATTCACGTGTGTGGTAGTAAAACATAGTAGGTATAGTTTAGGAAACGGTATTAACGTAAATGAAAACGTCATACATGCAACCTGTGTGATAATTCTTTTTTTTTAAAGTTGTGGCTTGTTCTATCAGAATCATTAATTGTTTAACCGTGTACATTCTAAAGGTCTTAAAAATAAAAATAAACTATGGAAACAACAGTCTATCCGTTTCGGATGTACAATAATAGGTAGTAGTAAATTAGCTAAGTACTATCTTAAAACTAGGTAGGTAATTTTAATGTCTTTAAATAGGTAGGTAACAGAGATAACAAGAAAACTTAAAATGTAAACCTTTATTAAACCCGTGTCGGAATGCGTTTAAAAAAAACGCACTCCGACTCTGGGAAACAATTATCCCCCTGACCCCATTCCCTCCCCCTCCCCAACTTTTGGCGAAGTTTATCGATCTTTGCCGAAGAGGTATCGGTAACGGTGACGGTGTGGTGATACGAGTAGATTGTTTTTTTCCCACCTCTAAAATACTCAAGCCAAAAGAAGTTTTCACTTCGTAAACCACAGACACAAGTGTAGTGTAGTGGAATTAGAAATAAAATTAAAAAAACCTAAACTATTGTGGATACAAGTAAGTATTAAACGTATTTTGTAGGTGGCGAACGCAACAGCGGAAGTTCATCAATATTAAAACTTGATAATATATAAAACCTTAATTTACTCCGGAACCCGTAACCTCATTATTCATCTTGGCTAATATTTGTAAATTTAAATAATTTTCAAGGTGCATTTATCTACATAGCCACTCAGCATCAGGTGGGTCATATACTCAATATATTTATTGCATACACATGGTTTAGTTTAGGTACATAAATACTAGGGGTAAGTCAGTATGCATGGACCTTGTTTAGTGTATAGCAACATGGAGGTAGGCCGAGGTTTTTAGACAATAGGTAGGTATATAGATAGCAAAATAGTGTTGTTATAGTTTAATAAGCTACTCGCTCAATCATTGTTTGTACCACCTGCATCTTCATTATTCATATTAGCTTATATTTTAATCTATTTTCAAGATGCTACTACTATTTATCTACATAACTCTCAACATTAGGTGGGTCATACAATCACTCCTTCATTGCTTGTACTTTATAGTAGTTTTCAGATGCATTTTATAACTCTACATCTATATTCGTATAAGTTCGCTTGAGCACTATGCTCGTAATTTCGGTTAAACGTATGATTATCTATACTTAGATAGGCGTAAATCCTGGTTAACCTACTTTTTTGTTATATTGGCGTTACATAGTTACTATATTAGCAAGGGCTACATTAGACTACATTAGATAAAAATTAAAGTTTTGTTGTCCAATGATTATGTAATTTTTTTTACTACCTTTGTTTTTTGTGTAGGCACAAGTCTAGTGGTGCCCTCATCTAAAAATAAGATGAAAAGTAATAGTCCATTCAGCGCATATTGCAGACCAATATCCAATGTATTTTTGGATTTTAATTGACTTTCCTTCCTTCTATTTTTTATGTTGGAAAAGTGTCAATTTTAGCAACTTTTATCAAAATAAGATGAAAAAATAAGTTGTCAAAATCAAACAAATACATAAAAAAACATAGCCGAACACCAACTTCCTCCTTCCCTGAATTCGGTTAAAAATTACTAAGGCCCTTATGCAAAAACGATGCTTGAGTCAGAGTTGCCTCTAGCATACATTTTTAGACAGTTCTCCATTTAAAAATGACAAAAATCTATACTTGAGGCTTGACTCCGACTCAAGCGCTGTTTCTAAATACGAGCCTAGTGTCTCTACCTACTCAACTTCCGTCAAATGTTACCCAAGAGGATCAATGCAACGTTGCGTTGTGAGAATGCAGTGCCATAAAAAACATACAATGACACACGAATACATGCGTATATCTCATGATTTTGTTGGGCAATGGGTAGAACTGCCTACTAGTATTTAATTATCTATGCAGACTCTCACTCTAGTTCGTGTCTACACTCTTGAAAGTCGTCAATAAGGAAAATAAATTGTTTATTTTTATTAGGACGTAAACTATCCATTGAATAAGTATAATTAGAACTCTGTTTATCTTTAAAACACAACAAACAATAATCTACGTTCCTATCTCCCGGCTAGTGATGTGTCTCGTTGCCCGGTCCCTGTAGTGATGTTCTGTTCTCAAAATCGGCTAACAAATTGATCTTGGATTTATGCGCAAGTTTGATTAAAATCAACCACAGCTCGACTTCACCTAGATGTTTGTGCACTCGACACCATGTTTTTCAAACTTTTTAGGTTCTACGTCACGCCGCCGCCGCGCCGGCGCCAGTTTCCTTCACCGTTTGAGAGTACTGGCATAGTGCACATTCACATACATTGTCTTCTTCTTCTTCTTCTTAATGAATGGCATCTGTCCATTTTGGATCAATTTTGTCAGTGTCGACAATGTATGTGTAACATACATTGTCGGACAGAAAAACTCACTTAGCTCTAAGCAATAAGGCTTAAGTATAAGTTGGACTCATTAATACTCATTAATATTAAGCGTGTTCTTGCTTTTGACAAATTTTAATCTAAAGTAGAGTCGGAACAATCTGTCTGCAGATTTTTATAGGTTCTTATATAAAATAAAAGTAACACGCAAATGAGCAGGAAGTATGAAATTTCGCATAAAAAGTGAAGAAACCGCCCTTTTCTATGTCATACGTTGTAATAACTGCTACATTAATTTTGAGGTCAATGTCTCTGAGTAAAAGAACGGCGTCAAACCGTCGCCACTGTCTATTTACTTACGAAACTGTAAACAAGCGAACATTATTATCATACAGATCGCTACATTTTTAGTTATCAAAATTGGACGTAAATTATGAAGATAACATCAGTTTTCGACATCGCATAGGCAAGTTTAATGGGCTAACTTTAATATGTTTGCAACTCTAGTCACGATAGTTTTTATACGAAGTAAACATAATATCACTTATTTTTGTAATAAGCGTAGAATTTGTCATTTTAATCAAGTACTCGTTTAGTGTACCACAGCAGACCTGACATACAAGTCTGACAGCTTCAGTCAGACAGTCTGAGTAGCTCTGCCTTGAAGAAGAGGGATGAAATGGACGCCTCTTAAAAGAATGGTACACAATGGCACAAAATAAAAACGATTGGAGAAAAGAAAAGACATCCTTTTCCATAACTAAAGATTGTGTTTTTTATACGACTAGCAGATGGAACAAGCATATGCCCCACCTGATGTTAATTGGTAACCATCGCCTATAACAAAGCAGTGCCTCGTAGGTCACGCAAGTCAGAAAAGTGCCTTACAGATGTTTACTGTCTCACGTGCCAGTAATTTCACAGGCGGCGCCGGGGCGGCGGTGTTGGAACTAAACTGCACGTTTAGTTCAAAGTGCTCGAAATTCTTCAGATGGAATCTATGATTATAACTATAGACAGGCAATAAATCGAAACATTTCAACAGTAGGAATCGAGACAATTGCACTTAATCGAAAATTCGAGACCGACCCTGGAGGTCTACTATTGTCAAAATAAAGCAATCACACTCCGGGCTCGTTCGTTTCTATGACTTTTATTCCGACGTGATACGGTCTATATTCTTGTTCATTATTTTTGTATGACTAAGCAACTCTAATGGGTATATAAAACTATGGTAGAGGCCTTAAGCTTTATGGAATGAGAACAGTGTTTCTTCCACGTTGCATATTGCTTAATTAATATAATGGTCTCACGATAACATGGAAAGCTTTTACTGAGTGAACAATTCCATATTTTGGTGTAAATTTATGATCGCAGCAATAAAATAACATTAATAAACGAACTTACATAATTGTAGCAATTGGCTTATGTATTAATGGCAGTACAAGCTATTGTGAGTAATCTACACACAAAAGTATTAAGCCCCAAATTAAGCAAAGCTTGTAATATGGGAACCAGATAGCAGATATCATACTTTTTTTTGAACTTACATACTTGTAGTGATTTGCACAAGTTATTAGGAGCAATCCACACAAAAAATTATTTAGCCCAAAATTAAGCAGAGCTTGTAATATGGGAACGACAGAGAACAAACATCTGTGTTCACCCCACAAATATTTGTTCTCGGTGGAGATCGAACCGAACGACCTACGGCGCAGAAGGCAGAGCTGCTATCAACTGAGCTGAGAGGCTAGTCAAAACTCAGGAATGTTCCAAATTCAAACGCTATCAAGATTTTTATTTTTATTTTAAGGCCTGCGCACACCTAGTTCGCTGGCGGTAGCGATCAGTGAAACGCTGTCAAATATCGCTGTCAAATCTCAAATCTGACAGCGATATTTGACAGCGTTTCACTGATCGCTACCGCCAGCGAACTAGGTGTGCGCAGGCCTTTAGCATTGGTCAAAATTACCCCGATTGGCTTCATCTTACCCAAGATCAAGCTGCCTGACAATAATTTTTCGTAGTAGTTATTTATTTCACACGCTATTCACTCCATTTGCGAGGTACAAAATGATCATGTTCATATTATATCTCTGTCTTTGCAGTAAAACCGGTTTACAGTGTTACTGCAGCCGCATCACGTAACTCTGATTATTATCTTACGTCTTGACCTTGGGACACTCAGATTTTGCGATTATATGTGATTAATTCTGAGAGTAAATTGCTCTTTCTGGCTCAATGGCTACTAGAACAAAATAAATGCGGAATTTTCTCAGTGCCATTGACCTTTCCAGAGTTAGATTGCCTGAACTTTTTCTAGTCAAAGTAACCAAAAAAAGAACGTGGAGCGGCTAGGATTGGCGCCAAAGCTTGGTGCGTTTCAAAGTAATCTTTGTGATACGACTGAATAAAAAAAAATTGTGAAATTGAATTTTTGAATTAGAATTTCGGAATTTTGAATTAAAATTTTTGAACTTTTGAGTAGAACTAGATTAATAGCTTCCAAAACTATTTTCAACATTCGCAACATTTTTAGCGGTTACTTCTTTTTTTCAAATCATTGATATCTCAGTTGGACGAATTTTATCCTGATGGTAGGTATTTTGAAAACGTTGCCTCACTATGTGTCAGTCATATATTAATGTATTATACATAATATATATCAATCAGAGTCTATAAATTTTGACATAATGGTAGTTACAGTACACGTTATTTTTAGGGTAACTTCATATCGTATGTAGGTCTAGAGGCGCACTGGCGTTTTTTCATCGCCCGAAAAAATGCTAACAGATCTCGTTTTGTCTTTAGCGCAAATACATACGCCTCCTTATCAACTGATTGATCACTCGTGGTCAATTTCATGTCGCAACGTTCAAATACCTCTATAGAGGTACAAGTAAGAAGATAAGTATATTTTCGTAGGCAATGGTAGCAATTTATATCATTACGATTTACACATAATGCGATTTGTTTGTACTCAATTGGTGTTGTTATAGTGATTGCGTTTAGATTGATGTAGCATAGGGATTTATTTTACTGTACATAGGCTAAGACAATACAGTGTGTACAGGCTACATTTTTTTGTTTTCAGTTTTTGTTACTTTTTAGCTTTTGATTAGAACTCAAATTGTTCCTCGTTTGTTATGTGCGACAAATTAACGTATTTCCTTCTTTTTCTTTCTCATGAAGAAGGTTTTGTTTAAATTCTTCGAATTGTTTCCATTGTCAAAAATTTAATGACTCTACTACCATTTACTGTTTTAATAAGGTTTATTTCATGCCGTTATTCAAAGGCGTGATTATTTTTCTGCTGCGTTAGAATATTTTATCACATTCTAATTAAGTGTTTTTTGAGTTTTATAGTTTTATAGTTTTATAGGTTGTTTTAGCTAGATCATCATAATTTTCTCATCACTCTTCTTACGTCATCTCAGCCGGTTTCTTAGTCACTCTTTTCTTATACCCTTATTATCTTTCACACAATTCCCTTTTGTCTCGCACAGGACTGAAAAGAGTGGCGTATTAGTGAGGAGGCCTATACCCTGCAGGGGTGCATATACGGGCTAAACAGATAAGTAGATAGATACATTCTAAATTGGTTATATTCTATTCTATTCTTATCCATTCTCCATTAGAGACCCAGTCTGCTAAGTAGGATTATTTGCGTAATGCACATTGTGCTGTAATTATATAGAAGTGAATCGACGCGGAATGTGGGCGTCTCACCTTCGACTACGTAAACAACTAGTTTCTTAAAACAGTAGCACAACTGTTATTATAGATAGATAAATACTTTATTTGGCTAAGCATAACACACACAAATAAAAAATAAAAAGTAAAATTACAGAGAAAAGTACAGGAGAAAACAAATGTTAAATAACAACACAATAAAAACTACCAACGAAAAAAAGATGATGTGCATGTGTGTTGCAGCCAGACAAAAAGCAAAGCACTGATTTTCAGCTATTACCTTTTGGCGAGAAGTTTTATTTCTTTTCCCCGTATTTATAGATATACTAGCGTTACCCACGATTATAAAATTATGTACTTTTCTTCAATATTATTTTCTGTACCCTTTGCATGCCAAATTTAATGATCAGTAGCGAGGGCGTGAAAGCGTTACAAACAAACACACAAACGAAGAAACAAACTAACTCACTGTCGCATTTTAATTTAGCATTTTTTATGCAAAGAAAGTAGTGGACGCAAGGCAGTTCATCGTACGGCACGTTCATGATGTGCGTGATTTATTTAGAAAGGAGCAAACTTATTTGATTTATTAAAATTATATTTCTTATTATTTTTCCCTACGAGTCAATGCTAGGTAATAGGCGAAAACTACCACTTAACATCAGGTGGACCATAAGCTTGTACAATCGGTTACTTGTATAAAAAAACATGAAGATGAGCGTTCCCTTTGCCTTAAATTTTTTATAAAAAAATGTGTCCGCCAAGGACATGACTAATATATACAGAACGTATCTGTTCATCTTCTTCCTCATATCCCACTTTATGTGGGGCCAGCACAACACGTATTCGCCTCCATTCCCCTCTGTCAGCCGTCATCTCTCATTCACTCCTCTCACACACACACATTCACACCGGCGACTCTCCATACAAACGTAGTCCCCTATTTCCTCCCTGGATAATGCCTCTAGACCTAGAGTAACCATTTTGTCTCATAAAATGGTTACCCTAGACTCTAGGGTAACCATTTTGTCTCATAAAATCCAGATCTGCTATATACGTGCTCGTATGTTTTCCTTTTTTTCAGAAACTTATTGATAAAGAAAATATTACCTCGAATTCATATTTCATATAAATCATATGAGGGTCATATTTTCTTTATCAATAAGTTTCTGAAAAAAAGGAAAACATACGAGCACGTATATAGCAGATCTGGATTTTATGAGACAAAATGGTTACTCTAGAGGCATTATCCAGGGAGGAAATAGGGGACTACGTTTGTATGGAGAGTCACCTGTGTGATGCCCTCTTAACCATGTCATCTTTCACAAAGTTCACTTTATTAGGTTACCTAACAAACAAAATATAAATTGTTTATTGATTTTATAGAAAGGAAAAGGAAACTTAAGGAAGGAAGGAGTGTGATTAGGATCCGATGGCGCAGTGGTCAGCGCAGCCCCGTACCAAGGGGAAGGTCGCGGGTTCAAATCCCGCTCGGCTCTTAACTTTTGGGACATTATAAAAATATGAATTACCAGAAATATAAATTATTAATTATATATAAGCATAACAGGTTATGCTTATAAAATGTAGGCTACTTGATGTATGTTGTACGTTGTGTTGAATTCTACTGTTGTCGGCTCTTTGCACGCAACAACGCGTGTCCAATACATAATTATTCAAGCCAATGTCTTATCATTCAAGGGCGAGTTATTTTTGGAAGTTGTGATAGGTGGGTAACTTATATTTTGAGTAACTGCTACGGATATTGATCAAGGGTGAAGATAGTAATAGGAATAAATTATTAATAGAATTAAAGTAAATATTTACTCTTGGTTTCGCCAAAATAATGCATATCTAAGCGTTCTACGATGGCAATTAGTGAAAAGCTATCAAATATGACAGCGATATCTGACAGCGTTTCACTGATCGCCTTCGCCATCGCCTAGGTGTGCGTAGGCCTTTATTGTTCGTAATAGTATTTATTCTAGTTACATTTTTAAGTGTGTCACATGAAAAAAAATATTTTTTAAGGAACCGATAGCCCTTAGGGAAAACCTCAGTAGAGAGATCATTCCACTGCCTGAGTGTTCACGGGAGGAATTTCTACACACAGTGGTTTGTAACGAACAGAGTAAAAAACAAGTTCTTCAGCAGCTGAATATTTATTTACACATTACATTGAGTATAAATTCGTTGTCGTCATTATTTACACATAAATATCACAAAGCATTCATCAGTCATCCGTCTCAATCATAATCCACACGCATAGCTAGTTTGTTTAGTAATGAAGGCCATGGTGTCCATGACCGTAGGCGAGGGGGGCAGCGTGTCCGTAGGCGAGGGAAGCACCGTGCCCGTAGCCGAGAGAAGCACCGTGTCCGTACGCTAGAGGGGCACCGTGTCCGTAAGCCACGGGGGCAGCGTGGACAATGGGGGCAGCGTGGACCACGGGAGCGTGGACAACGGGTGCGGGGTGGTGACCAGGGGTCTTGTGGACAACGGCGTTGAAACTAGAAAATAAATAGAACTTGTTTAAAATATTGCTTGCTATATTTGTAGCGAGTATTAGTAAAAATTGACAATGCGTTTTAAACTTGTTGAACGTATAGACTTCTTGTACTAACAAGAACTCAATTATTGTTTTTGTCTCAATATATTTTTCATGTCTTATTGGGTTGAACTAAAACTGTTGTGGTTAAACGCACTCAGAGCATTTGCTGTTCATTTTTAACTTTTTTTAAACTTCATGTGCAGTAACTTACCCATGGTGGTCATCAGCGGTGTAGTCAACCTTGCGGATGGAACCGTCAGGCTCGACGAGGGAGTAGCTGCCGTGGACGGAACCTCCGTCGCGGGACTCGTGCTGGGTCTTCTGGTCGCCGGTGTGGGGGTCAGCCACGGAGTACGCGTAGTCGTATTTGGGGTGGGACTGTTGGAACCAAATATTATAAAGTAAGCGATGAATTATCCGTACTTTACTAGTAATGACGCACGTTTGGGCCATTTTTAAAGCAGTTTTCAAACGCACACGTGGATTTTCAAATATTCAAGCACGTGTGTAAATTAATAATTATTCAAAGTATTTCATAAATTGTTTTTTTTAATTCAGAAAACACTAAGCAAATCTTTTAGAGTCCTGATCTAACTTACGTATTCAGCGTGTCCAAGAGCGATGGGGGCAGCGTGGACAAGAGGTGCAGCGTGGACTAAGGGGGCAGCGTGGGCAACTTGAAGGGGGGCATAGTGCGCCGGCGCAGCGTAGTGGGCGGGGGCATCATGGCGGACGATGCTTTGAGAGGATACTGCTGCGTGGTGGCCGAGCAGACCAGCGTTGGCAGCGGCCAACACAGCGCTGAGAGCTAGCACCTGTTATAAAAAAAGTTTTTTTTTCAAATTGTTAGGCCCCATTCAATTTGTGCTAATAATTTAAAGAAAATGCCAGGAAACCCATTGGTTTTGTCGTTTGTCTCTCTGGTTTTCAGAATATGAAAAGGACTCCTCTGTCCAACAGGCAGGGTAAAATCTTGGCAACAGATTTTACCCTGCCTGTTTTTCAGTTCCATTTAGCTAAATAATGCCAGGTTAACTATGAAGCTATCTGCGGTATTGTCCAGGTTAGGCTTCTTGTATTTAAAGTCTCGTGAATAACTTTATTTTATTTTACAAAATGAAATCCTTTACGACTTACTTTGGAGAACATTTTGCACTTAATCAGGCAGGTGACTGATACTATTATCGGTCTGGATTGGACTTTTATATGAAAAGCAAAACGGAGTTGCAGTCCTGAGAATGGAGGGGAGTGCGGTCAGTTCCGTAACTTTGACATCGCGAGGTCGATACGCATACCTTTGGAAGGTAATAATTCAACACCCCCCTTCCCCGCACCTGAGCAACGCTAATGCCCACATTCATACAAAGCCTTACTATGACCATAGAATATAATTAAGTAGGTACCTATTACTTTGGTATAATTTGTCTATTTATAGCGCTAAAAAGCATCCGCAAGTAACTTTAACTTTTGTCTGTGCCGTTATAGCTTGCTCTTGACAAATTTCAAATTCAGTAAAAATTCGTACTTACATTATGTTAGTTTTATCCTACTACTATTTCCTGCCAAGCTGAAGTTATTGTAATATTCATGCAAAAGCTAGGACGTTGGGAAGATGCGATCTATGAAGAAAAGCTTCGAAGAATCAAAAGTTGATTCAAGTAGTAACTTTTTAGTAGTCTGTACCAGTTGCAATTTAATTGAGTAATAAATATTTAGTGCTTAGTTTTGTGCCATTTCGATTCATATCGAGACATTACGTTTATTAATTCCAATATAGCTTTTTATTGCCCTTTGATTTAGTGTTTAATTTTGCTATTGTTTACCTTTTATTAGATATATAATTGTTTGAATAATTTATAGCATGCCTTTACAATACGATTACGATACCTATTACGTTATCAAGAATAATGTCAGATTTACACAAAAAAGAATTCATAAAACCACCTTTTTCACGCCTTTACGAAGTAATATTTATTATGTTATCGAGAATGTCGAATTTACATAAAATAATTCTCTAAAACTTTTGAAATTGGTTAAAATCAAGTTCACCTAAAGACTTCAGTTTCAACTAAAACAAAAAAACTCGCCTTCTCAAAAATTATAATATAAGTAATAAAAAATATTTGTTTGCAAAGTTTTAGATAAATAACCGTCAAATATTTTAATGGTTGTTTTTATATCAAGTTTTTGGCAAAGTTGTAGTAAAGCTCTTTGTGAAGGGCTCGTCCGGGGAAGTACTACCACCATGCCTATTTCTACTGTGAAGCAGCATGGTGTGTGTTTCGGTTTGAAGGGAAGGTGCCGGTGAAATTATTGGCACGTGAGGCTGAACTGCCTCAGTTTGATGGACGTAGGGCACGTTCTTCATTACTAGGCAATGATTTGTTATTAGAGATGGTTACCACTCAGAGCTAAGAGGAAATCACACAGGCGACTCTCCATACAAACGTAGTCCCCTATTTCCTCCCTGGATAATGCCTCTAGAGTGGTTACTCTGGAAGCATTATCCAGGGAGGAAATAGGGGCACGTATATAGCAGATCTGGATTTTATGAGACAAAATGGTTACTCTAGAAGTCTAGAGGCATTATCCAGGGAGGAAATAGGGGACTACGTTTGTATGGAGAGTCGCCTGTGTGATTCCCTCTTATGCTTGTTCCATCAGCTAATAGTACCTATAAAAAAAAGTACTGAGCGTAAATGCTTGGGTAGCAAGGTTAAAAACAAATAGTAGGTAGAGTATTATGTTGGCATTGAATCGCTACATAATTTTATCTGATAATTATTTCTTGGTACCAAAATACAAAGCAACGATATTGTTGCAATATGTCATTGCAACATATCAGTATCAAATTCTGCACTATGATTTACCACACCGTGGTCGAAAGCGTTTCTTAAGATATGGCTACCATCTTGTGACGGACGTAACGAAGAAACTCTGTTTTATGAATGCAAAATCGTATCGACACGTTATTCGTTACAGATACAGTTGTTATAATAATAATACACGATGATAAAACAAAAACAAAGGCATGTTTTTGTGTTATAATATATTTAGTATACTCTTACTGAATCTATTATATGGATATTTATCACGTATCCCCCTTATTTTTTTTTCCCGTGACGTTTCTCAAGTCTGCCCACGACCACGCCACAAATAAAATTATATACGCGAAGAATATCCGAGTAATAGATTAAGTATACTTATTTGTTCTGATCGCGAAAGTTTAAAACTCTTGTATTTAATAGCGACTAATACCAGCCATCTAGTTAAATAATAGTGCAAAAACACATGAAATGTACTTATAGGTTTTTTTTATAATTCTCACATTTTTGTGAGAATTATAAAAAAAACATTTGTGTTTGTTTGGGTGTGTTTGTGCATTTTATGCATTAGCCTTAGAAATTTACATTTGTTATTTAAATAAGCAGAATCAAACTCGTGGGCTCATTTTTTAAAATAACGGTGTTAGAAAATTTAGGTCCTAGGTACCTACATTACGACCTGAGAACAAACCTACGACCACTAGTATTTAATTTCCTATTCCTAACCGGTGTAAGTAATGCGACCACGGAGAGTTGATAGGTAAATTGGGTGTCGAAACAAAGTTGTTATTTTAATTAACCGAATCTATTAGCAATGGGAAATATGGTTTTAAATTTAATTTTGTTTCCAAACGAACAAGTATTTCCTTATTCAGTTGAGTTCATTTCTTCCGCGAAGTTTAAATTACACTTGTAAGTGAAACTATCAAGATCAAGTATCAGAAGTTACAAATACTGATTTTTTTTTGGCCAATACGTTCGATACATAACATAACAAAAATCTACCCATTTATTATACTAAGCACTCCTGGAGGCTTTATTATTTCTTTGAGATAACATTTGAAGGACAGAAGGTTTCCTTATTTTGTGGTATGATCGGTTGCAACTTATTGTCAGCTTCATAAGAGTGAACCTTGTGATTTTTATTTATGCTTTCTGTTAGTACTGAAATCCTTGAAAACGCTAATTTCTGTGCATGACTGGCATGACTGAATATTCAAAGGAATGGAAAGGGTCTCACGATTTGATTTATTTGCGATTCTGTAAATAGCCCAACACCTAGAAAGGTTCAATGGTTCGTGCGGTGCTACCAACGGCGTCACGGAAGCAAGAGCTTATTTCTGTATCAAGAAACAATACCGGGTATTATTTGGTACCAAGGCTAGCTAATGTAAAACTGAAAGGAGTAATTTGGTCCTATTGGCCGCATTATTGACGTAAGCAGGTATTCAGCATAACTTCTCCTTGACTCTTTAGGGGGTGATAGGCGTGGGGACGAAGAGTCGGCGGAAGGATAAAAAAATCATTGGTGCACGACTGTATTTGAACCACGGCTTTTTTGACCAAACTCGAATCAGTTAAGTCTAAATATCTGTAGGCCTACCACAAGCTTTGCCTGAGTTTTGGCTGTAGGCCTACCACAAGGTTTTGAGTCAGTGTAAGTGCTCACCAGGGTGTTATACAGTGTGTTTGACGTTTTGACGTAGTATTTATTTAGACATCGCTCACACAGACTCAAAACCAGAGCCAGAGACAAAGCCGTGTGGTAGGCGTACTGGTCTATTTTTGCTAAACAATCCGTTGTACTATATATTTATTGTTGGATACAGAAATCCAACGTTGTTTAACACGTTGGATTTCTGTATCCAATCAGTGAATGGCGATTTGGAGGCAAAGTTCATAAGTTATTACCAGAAATGACCGTGACTGTAGCCATTTATTTTAATCGAACTGCAGATCGAATATCAGGTCGAACTTCAAACAATCATGCTTAGGTAGGTACTACCCGTTTCTGCCATACAATTAGGCTGACGGTATAAAGTTAATTATTGATGTACCATTATTTCCCAGTAGTGTATAGTATCTCCCACCAGTACGCCTACCATGAGCTCTGTCTGGCTCTGTCTTTGGCTATGATTTTGAGTCTGTGAGAGTGCTAACCAGTGCATTCCAATGTATGTGCGATGTTTTGACGTAGGATTTATTAAGTCAACACTCACACAGACTCAAAATCACAACCAAAGACAGAGCCAGACAGGGCTCATGATAGGCCTACAGTCTGAGGTTTATCATTTTGTTTCTAACTAATATGAAAAAAAAAGAAAAAGTAGCGCAAAATTGCAAAACATTAGTTTGACGAATTACACCCTTACGAAAAAAAATCGGTTGCTTGCTTGCTGGCTTGAAAAGATTATGAATCGAACGCAACAAGAGCGATCAGTGATTTTAGCGACGCTTAGGAATGCAGCTATTTGGATATTGCTTTTAGAGCTGAAGGTTTGAAACACTTGAAATTATTACTCCATTCCATCTTGAGCTGCACCAAGATCAGAGAAGTGTGAGATCATATGGACCGACGACATTGTTAAGCAAGCGGGAAGTCAGTGAATTGAAAGTCCTCACAATCGTTCTTCCTGGAAATGTGGAGGGAAGTCCAGCAGTGGACTTCTCCAGGCTGATGATGATGACTTTAAGCTGCGTGCGAGCAGAAAATTAAATTCACTTTTATTGCGATTCTCAGCTCATTCGAGTCAGCAAGCAATCGAGTATTTTTCGTATGGGAGTAAATCGTCACGAATTTTTTGGAGGCGAACTAGGTATTGGTACAAAAAAAACTATACATTTTGGGGGTCCCCATATTTGAAACTGAAACTCAAAAAAATTTTTTTCGAACCCATACGAGTGGGGTATCCATGAATAGGTCTTCAAAAATGGTGTTGAGGTTTCTAATATTATTTTTTTCTAAACTGAATAGTTTGCGCGAGAGACACTTCCAAAGTGGAAAAAAGTTGGTTATACTTGACGTGGTATGAATAAAACACATAGGTCCATTGGGCTATAAACTGAGGAATCCAGCGTTTTCTACCCGATAAATAAATCTAGCGCATTTAATAATACTAGCTTATAGACAAGACATCAACAGCGCCCTCGTTGGTTCAAATATTTATATTTCTAAGTGAAATGAAGTACCGATATTATATGAAATGGCCCTTCTAGGGGCAATTATATATTTTGTTATGACATAGCTAGTAGGAAACTGGAGTATACAGTGTCTAGAACAGGTCCTTAGAAATTACATTAGTTTACACTTGTCTCAGTTTCCGATTGCAATGGCTCAATTATTTTCGCAATGTGCTTGCAGGTTTTTATGTAAATAGGTGGACCACCTGTATTCATTTAGACCACACAGTTGGTAGTACTATCAATCAATATACATAGATGAGTGAAAGGATATCTACTTTACGATGGGATACAGTTCTAGTTGTACAGTGGTATTTTCGGCCAAGAATACCTTTATTTTATTACAATGGAGTCTGGAGGTGCAAACATTACATACGTTACATAGAATACATTCATGCATATAATATACACTCATCAAAATGTCTAGAGAAATTCAACATTTTGTTTATTTTTACAAAAATAGAAAATAATTTCTTTAGAATAGACATAGACATAGACAGAATCTAGGTATGGCAAGAATCTATTTTTTAAAATACAACTGTTTGATAATATTTATTAATAAAAATTGAAGTAGGAACCAAATCTCGAAAAATCAGAACATTAATTTGAAACGGAATATCCCTAGGCAATGTTGATGTGTGTTTAAACATTACGAGATAGTCTGTTTTTTTTACTACAGTCGATAAAAGAATGAACTTGAATTTGACTATTTTTACAATACGAATGCCTTTGACGAGCGGTGGAATTAAAATATCTATGGCAATTCGGGTCAAACTTTAATATTTATCGCGATTATTTGTAAACTGAGCGTGTTATTATATTGACACAGGATCGAAAGTTCACGTGAAGTAGCAATAAATGATTGATGTCATGTTGATGAGGTTGCTGCAACAAACCAACTTTACACCATTAGAAAACCATCAGAACACCAAATTCTATTTCAAGATCTTGTCTGTGTATTCGTCCTATCTAATTATACAGGACTGTTCTCAACAAACCCTTAAAATTGGAGTTAGTTTGTTGGTTGATATCAGCTATTTACATCCTGGATTCTACATATAAGAAAACAGCGTGAGGCTGGAAACCATTAGTGTATTGTGATGTGACGTAGACCATAATAGTATAGACAGGAGAGACCCGTTAAACCCTGAAGAAGTCCGTGACGTATATGTGACCGGAAAACCCGATAGTAGCCTGAAAAAGTAATCTCTTTCATCTTGTAGGTATAATGTATTATAAAGATTGCAGGAAGTTTGTGAACAAAGATAGTTCAAAATTGTTCCTTCTAGAAAAATATGAGCATATAAAAGCAGTATGTATTGCTCCGTAACAGAAGAAGCGAGGTCCAAGACAGGGCTCAAGAAACTGATTGAATCCTGCTTCTCTACATTCACATCTGTACCACCATCCGGTTCTATTGCGATATTATAAGAAGTTGGGCTGGCTGGGATGAGGTTAGCGGGGGGAAAATGCACCATACCCTCATCGCCGTACGTCAGTGCAGACCTTACTCCCTCAAATCAAATTAGAATTAAAAGGCCTATATAAAGGCAGTAGAAGACCAGCAGGCTGATGATATTGATAATGAATATTAAGCTTAGTTGAAATAGTAAATAAATAAATAATGCGGACAATCCACACACATTTAGCCCCAAACTGAGCAGACCTTGTACAATGAGAACCAGATAGCTGATTATAATGCTTGTATATTTTTTTTTCATTAATACATACATGGAACACAATATAACGCCCAGACAGAGAACAAACATCTGCGTTCACCACATAAATATTTGTTGTCGGTGGGGATCGAACCCGCGCCGTAGAAGGCAGAGCTACTACCAACTGAGAGGCCAGTCAAAGTAACTTTATTGCCACAATGAAAGCTAATGTTTACTTTTGATAAATTAACTAGCCACGTTGATCATGAAGCAAGAGCCTGGTAATGAGGTGTAGTAACTGATTCAATCACTTTGAACCAATTTAACTGAGTTTAATGGTGCTTTAAGCAGAGGTTGAGAAAACAGAGATTTATCATACAACGTGTTGAATCACGACCACGCACTTAGTATAATAAAAAAAGCAGCCAAGTGCGAGTCGGACTCGCCCATGAAGGGTTCCGTAGCACGACGAACTACAAGAACCTGTATATTATGTTACTTGATGTAACATAATAAGGTTCTTGTAGTTCGTCGAAAGGTAAATAGCGGTTCACGGTTTATGACGTATAAAAAAAAAACTACTGACTAGATCTCGTTCAAACCAAAAATCGTTGGAAGTTTACATAGTTATGTACAACATATATTTTTTTTAGTATTATCATTCTCTTACTTTAGAAGTTAGAGGGGGGGGGACCAACTTTTTTCTACTTTGGAAGTGTCTCTCGCGCAAACTATTCAGTTTAGAAAAAAACGATATTAGAAACCTCAACATCATTTTTGAAGACCTATTCATAGATACCCCACACGTATGGGTTCGATGAAAAAAAAATTTTTGAGTTTCAGTTTCAAGTATGGGGACCCCCGAAATTTATAGTTTGTTTTTTATTTTTATGTTAAAATCTTAATGCGGTTCACAGAATACATCTACTCGCCAAGTTTCAACAGTCTAGCTCTTACCGTTTCGGAGAAAAATGGCTGTGACATACGGACGGACAGACAGACAGACAGACAGACAGACAGACAGACAGACAGACAGACAGACAGACAGACAGACAGACATGACGAATCTATAAGGGTTCCGTTTTTGCCATTTGGCTACGGAACCCTAAAAATACTAATAGGCACTCGTATATTATGTTGGTACAAAACAACGACGAGTAAGCCTTGCAAGTAAAATTGAGGTACTCGTATAAGCTTTGCACCCCAAGTGGAAACTGTTTCACGCAATCAAAGCAGTATGATTTGCAAATATTTGTTTTTGGGCCAAATTTTTTTGAAAATACCCCATCGTGTATGTTGTTCCTATATTATTTCAGTTCTCATTAGGTTAGTTATTCGTGACTATGCTATTTATGCTTTCTACTTCAAGAACTCTCACATCATTTTAGTAGCAGCTATAAGTAGTAATGCTCTTTGTGAGGGGCTCGTCCGGAGAAGTACTACCACCATGCCTATTTCTGCTGTGAAGCAGCATTGCTGTGTTTCGATTTGAAGGGTGTGGGTGCCGGTGAAATTACTAGCACGTGAGGCTGAACATCTGTATGCCTCAAGTTAATGGACGCAGGGTAGCGCATCGTAGGGCACGTTTTTACGTGCGTGACCTACGTGGCAATGTTTAAAGGGCGATAGTTACTACTTAACATTAGGTGAGCCATATGCTTAGGCTATGGCTCACCTAATGTTAAGTAGTAACTATATGTGTGTGTTGACTAGAGATAGCCTAAGCATATGGCTCACCTATAATGTTAAGTAGTAACAGCTTCGCTAAAAGTCGCTAAAAAAATATGTTTAGCCACAATTTTTAATTTTTTTTCCTTGGATTTCGTTTTCTTACCACAAAGAGCTATAATTATATAATTTTGTCACAAGGCCATTGTTTCAAAATGGTCATTGACTGCACGCATACCTAAAATTCAAGAACAATTTAACAACCATTTCAATGAAAAACCATCATAATTAGAGCATTTTTTATTATTTAAATGACTATAATACAAGGTACATTGAAGATCACAGTGAGAATAAATAAGGTAAAACTTGTCAAGTTCGGAGATCAGTAGCTGTGGTGTTGGGAGGAGTAGACGTGGTGGCTGGGACCAGAGTTGTGGACCACAGCGTTGAAACTGAAACAACGAAACATCATCAAGTACACCATCACCACCATCATTCATCATTCACCATCGCGTGAAGAAGTCGAGGGCATAAACCTCTTCTATACATTTTCAGGAATAATAATTCGGGCCCTTTTCACCAGCTGACTTCTCACGATCTTAACAATGCCGTCAGCCAAAAAAACTTCATTTTTTTCGCATGAGGTATTTTGAGACAAACTGTAGGCCTACCACAAGCTCTGTCTAGCTCTGTCTCTGGCTCTGGTTTTGTGTCTGTGTGTGTGCTCACCAGTTTCATTGGTAAATGACATTTAATAAATAATAAAAGCAAGTATTTTATGCGTTTCATGGGCTTAGCTTCGGTATTACTAGAGCTTTTATCAAAATATGAATGAAACAACAACAATTTTCCGCCTCAATGAATACTAAATAAAAAGCCACACAGTTCCGACAACAGCTACTATAAATCAAAAACGTCACAACATCAAAACAAGTTCGTATAATTGGAGTAACAGGTTCAGCCCAGCCCATTGACTCGGAAGCGTAGTAGGGTCGACAGAGGTCGTTACTTATACGCCACAGCCGGTTTGACTGCCATATGACTGAACATAAACATTACGTGATGCTCTATATCAAATTTATGGTATGCATAGTACTATTAAGGAACTTATGGACAGTAGTAGTAGAGCTCGTCCAGGAAAGTACTACCACCATGCCTATTTCTGCCGTGAAGCTGCATTGCTGTGTTTCGGTTTGAAGAGTGTAGGTGCCGGTGAAATTACTGGCACGTGAGGCTGAACATCTGTATGCCTGTTGAAGGACGCAGGGCAGTGGATCGTATCGCATGTTCTTGATGTGCGTGACCGACGAGGCAATGTCTGTTATAGGCGATGATTACCACTTAAAATCAGGTGGGCCATATGCTTGTTCCATCAGCTAAGTAATTGTATAAAAAAAAGTTCAATCAGTTTGAGTCTGTTGTAGGATTTTGAAACTTTATAATTACGATCAGCACTTTTGCCCTATCTTCCGGGTCAAGTTAGATGAATAGCACATGGAGTGTCCACTTATGTCCAGGGTGTCAGAAGATACTAAAACGAGCATCATAACAATTTGCATTTGCTAGTTTAACCTGTAAAAAAAAGGGGGGGAATAAATTATATACCCGTGATGGTCGTCAGCAGAGTACTCGACCTTGCGGAAGGAACCATCAGGCTGCAGCAGAGAGTACTCTCCCTTCACGACGTCTCCGTCGCGAGACTCGTGCTGGGACTTGTGGTCGCCGGTGTGGGGGTCTTCCACGGAGTAGGAGTACTGATATTTGGGATGCGCCTGTCAACAGAAAAAGAACTGCTTTAGCATTGTTTTCTAACGATACGTGGTGATAATGAAGATTATTTTCTCAGGTTAAATTACCACATCACGCAAAAAACTGGGAATGAAACAGTCAGACAAGTAAAGCCAGCCAGAGAAACAGTCCAGGGAAACAGCCAGACAAGTAAAGCCAGCCAAGAAAGACTTATACATACATAGTAATCCTCATGACCATGAGAAGCTCCATGAATAGGGGCAGCAGCGATAACTGGTGCGGAGTGGTACACAGGAGCAGCGTGGTACTCCGGAGCATGGATCACTGGAGCTACATGGTGGACCAGGTTGTGTTGAGACGAGACGGTGTAGTCACTGTGACCTCCTAGAAGACCAGCACTGGCGGCCGCTATGAAAGCACCGAGGGCTAACACCTGGAATATAAAATTGCACACTTTAAAATGTGTGTTTTTTTCTAAATTATGGACCTTGCCAAGTATTTGATAAAACCTCTAAGGTGCTCACAAATCTTTTCACCACACTCTGGTTCGACAAAAATAGTGACATGACAAGAAAGAGAAGGGAGTAGGTTTCTTTGGTTTAGTGTAAAAAAACAAGAAAGGTTATTGATTTTTGAAGAATAATCTAAATATAAATTTGTATTGTACAAGTTCAAGAAAGGTTGATAATTTTTCTGAATAATTAGATAATTGACTTACTTTAGTGAACATTTTTTTAAGGTTTAACTACGTGACTGACGTACATCGGATGGTTAGTGGGTTTTATAACAGTCGGTGGTCGGTGGGGCGCCGAAAGCGTCCCCGCGTGCGAAGGCCGCTCTGTTCCACATTCACGCATTATTTTTATAAGTATTGTTGCTATTTAACGTAAATACGATGTGAACTGTGTAGTCCAGGAGGTGAAGTTGAATTTAGCTAGTTGAAAAAAAAAGTTGAATGAGATGAGATGTTTCGGTTTAGAGAATATTTATTTACATTTCACTAAAAAGACAACATTAGATAACTTATAAGAATAATGTTATACAGTGATCAAGCTAACTTTAAGTTACAGAATAAAAGTACATATTAACAACACAAGATTACATTTCTACCTGCAAACTAATATAGGAATATTTGACAAATTGATTCTAAGTGATTTATTAAATATTTTTTGTCAACTCTCTTAGGGCGCTTGTACACGCTAAGAAAAAACGCCGGGTCTACCCAAGAATTCGTGTCGTAACTAGAAAATAACTGTGTACACTGCTCGCAGCGGTGCACGAAAAAAATCTTATCTGCGCAAGACACGACGCGGCGAACGTTGTTGCGTTTTCGTGTGTGGAAAAGACAAAATTCTTGTCTTGCGCAGATAAGATTTTTTTCGTGCACCGCTGCGAGCAGTGTACACAGTAATTTTCTTGTTACGACACGAATTCTTGGGTAGGCCCGGCGTTTTTTCTTAGCGTGTACAAGCGCCCTTACTGTTATGCAAATAAACATATTATTTATTTTGTTCATATGCTCGTATTATTAATTCATTGTAGAGTGTTTGAGCGTATTTTGTACATATTAGAACCAATTTGTAAAAATGTAAATTCTTTATTTTCCCCCTTTGCCGGAAATATTTTTTTGTAATAAAAATTTATCATATTTTGGTGGCTTTAATCTACTTATACTATATGCCTAATTATTGATTACGTTTTAAAATAGCTGCCCTATTTCCCTTTAAGGCAGGTTTTTAAGACGTTTCAAAGTGATTCTTGTAATTGTAATGAATAAAATTTTATTTAGTTTGAGTTTGAATGGATTACAACTCGATGGCTCTTGGTGTATCTAAGAAGGTTCTGCATATACTAGGTCAATGTGGGTGTTAAAGCTTCATTGTTGAGTGATGCAGCCACCTAGACACGCATGCGTGAGATTATAAATAGTACATTGTTACCTGAGTGTTGAAAGTCACGTTTTTTGAGTCCCGAGACGGGTTTGGCGCCAGAGCGTAAGCGAGGGCGCCAATGGAGCTTGAGGGACTTAAAAGACTTTCACCCGAGGTAAACACTGTGCTTTTCATTACGAATACAAGGAAAGTAAAAATAAAAACATGAAAGCAAAATTAGTGAAAATGAAGATTGAATTGCCGCCTTCCCGGTTTTTTTTTTCTTTTTCTCTGGCGGGCCTTCGGCTACGGCTCGCCAGCATTATTCAGCCATTGTTTTCATTCTCATAATTTAAAAAATGGTAAATTGTTTGCTCAAATCTATGTTATTTTAAATAAATAGTTGAAGCTATATATTAATCAAGTAATTTAGAAGATATATTATTTATTTAATACTATCTTTATGTTTTTTACAACATATATTTTTAATTTTATAACAACAAAACAAAAATTCATAATATTAACAAAAAAAATTTATCATATTTTGGTGGCTTTAATCTACTTATACTATATGCCTAATTATTGATTACGTTTTAAAATAGCTGCCCTATTTCCCTTTAAGGCAGGTTTTTAAGACGTTTCAAAGTGATTCTTGTAATTGTAATGAATAAAATTTTATTTAGTTTGAGTTTGAATGGATTACAACTCGATGGCTCTTGGTGTATCTAAGAAGGTTCTGCATATACTAGGTCAATGTGGGTGTTAAAGCTTCATTGTTGAGTGATGCAGCCACCTAGACACGCATGCGTGAGATTATAAATAGTACATTGTTACCTGAGTGTTGAAAGTCACGTTTTTTGAGTCCCGAGACGGGTTTGGCGCCAGAGCGTAAGCGAGGGCGCCAATGGAGCTTGAGGGACTTAAAAGACTTTCACCCGAGGTAAACACTGTGCTTTTCATTACGAATACAAGGAAAGTAAAAATAAAAACATGAAAGCAAAATTAGTGAAAATGAAGATTGAATTGCCGCCTTCCCGGTTTTTTTTTTCTTTTTCTCTGGCGGGCCTTCGGCTACGGCTCGCCAGCATTATTCAGCCATTGTTTTCATTCTCATAATTTAAAAAATGGTAAATTGTTTGCTCAAATCTATGTTATTTTAAATAAATAGTTGAAGCTATATATTAATCAAGTAATTTAGAAGATATATTATTTATTTAATACTATCTTTATGTTTTTTACAACATATATTTTTAATTTTATAACAACAAAACAAAAATTCATAATATTAACAAAAAAAACTAAAACTAATTAAAACTAAACCTTAAAAATCTAACAAAAGTGGGTGTCCATGAGGCATGGTGCCAAGAACGCTGGCTGCATTCCCACGTTGAACAGCAATGGCTATTCTCTGTGCGAAAAAAGAGCCAGCCCTCTTGTCACCAGTGGCGTCGACCAGCCGAGGAAACAATTGCTTAAAAAAATTTTTTGTACCGGGATTTCTTTTTAATTTTTTGTATCTTTATGTTATTTAAATTTAAATTTTACATTGCGCTTTAATTAGACTTTTTAAACTTCTTACCGTTGTAATGGGTTTCCAACCTACTTGCTGAATAAAAAGTTGGAATTTGGTTCAACGACCTCTTTGCAGTCAGAAAGACTTTAGAAAGTTGGAACATGGTTGAATAAAATAGAACTTGTTTTTTTTATAATTTGACAGCTGTCAGTAGAAAGCGATTCTCCCTAGGGCTGAAAGTTTTACTTTCAATTAGGCCCCTCAGGCAACTTCAGACCTACTTTCAGAGTATGAGTAATGAAAAGGTATTTTTATGTCTCATTATCTAAATTTTTAGCCGACTGCCCTAATTTTTGTTTTATAAATAGCTTTGTTATTTTTGTCTCGGCTCTATGAACATGTAATTTTTTCACTTATTCAAAATAAAAATAAAAATATCTGACATCATATTCCATATTTTTCATGCAGGTCTATGTCTATGAGACAGCCTTCGTAGATTTGCCTTCTGCGCTAGAGGGCGTGGGTTCGATTCCCCACCAAGAAAAATCTCTATTGGTGTTTTATTTTTTGCATTTCAGACAAAATAACATGATTACCTACTATATACCTCTAGTTCAACTTTAACGTGGCTGCTGTTCTGAAATTTGATACACAAACACTCACTATAAAAACGAAATTTTTTGTCACGCATATCAGGTTCCTACTTAAAATAAATTATACCTCATTCCATACCTGCTAAAAAAACCTGGATGTCAAGTACAATCTAACTTAGTGCAGGAGGGAATAATCTGTAAGCCTACCACAAGCTCTGTCTAGCTCTGTCTCTGGCTCTGGTTTTGAGTCTGTGTGAGTGCTCACCAGAGTATTATCCTGTGTTTGTGACGTTTCGACGTAGAATTTATTTAGTCAACACTCACACATACTCAAAACCAAAGCCATACAGAGCTTGTGGTAGGCTTACCGTGGTAAGTTTTAATTCTCTTGTGGTCAGACGGACGTTCAATCAGATAATAACGAAGGTTGTTGCGCTTGCGTGACTCTAGCTATCGCTAGATTTATTCAATAACTTATTCAACTTTTATGTAATAGTTAATCGGCCTGTTCAATGAACAGTCTGTGAATGTCACGATATAGACCAGCCGATTGCATTGTTTCCCTTTGCTTTGTTTTCAAAACCTATGCATCATACCTACTAAGTATTCGAGCTTCTAAGCTCAGTTGATAGTAGCTTCTGAGCCGTAGGTCCTGGGCTTAATCCCCACCAAGAACAAATATTTGTGTGGTATACAGGGTGTCCCATAACTCAATGTCAAGCCGGAAACGGGCTAAATGACAAACAAACATGACAAATATTTTTTTTATATTTTTCTTGTAACTATCATGACTTGGCCAATCGCCCGTTTCCGGCGTGACGTTATGGGACATCCTGTATATTATATTCTATTCAAAGCTTATATTTACAAAAAAACGTTCAAAAGTATTTATGAGCTATTTGGTTTCTATATTACAAGCTCTGTTTAATTTGCGGCTAGATAGTGTTGAGTGGGTTGTCCACAATATTTATTTATTTATTATTTATAAGTCAAGCATAACATAACTCATTCACATACTCATTACTCATTCAATCGCATATAAGTTATACGAGTAATAGCAGTTCGAAACCATATTACGCAGGTACCTACAGATAATTTCGGAAAATTGCCGAACACAATACAACAAAACTTCATTCATCTAATATCTTGCTGTTCTCACAAAGCTCTATGTTTTGTATACAATCAACAATTTGATAAGCACTATATCCATTGATGTCTAACAAAGACTAGGTGGGGTCTAATGACTATGACTACACTGAAAAAGTATAGTTGTTGAATTTACTAAACTCGCATGGTTTGAGCTTACAAGCAAAAAATTAACCAAATTCTTCGTTGTTTTTACAAAATACAATTATTAATTTTACCAAACCAGTAAAGGTTGACAGTTGCAATTTTGTGCTTAGTAGAATTTACGAAATCAATGTATTGGTTCCACTAAAGTATGATTTGTAGGCGAGTGCCATAAGCTGGCGCCTGCATCGCTACTAAAGTCATTTACATATTCAACAATCCTCAATGTTGGTTTTACTAAACCTAATACTATAACTACGGTTTAGTATATTCAACAGTAATCCTTTGTAGAATTTTCACATGAACGTCGATGTAATCAACAACGAGCTTTCGTAGAAACAACGTTCTAGTTTTGTAAAATAGTTCACGTAAGAACCGTCTGATGGCGCATGCATCGCTACTAAAGTCATTTGCATATTCAACAATCCTCAATGCTGGTTTTACTAAACCTAATACTGCAACTGCGGTTTAGTATATTCAACAGCAATAATTTCTACAATTTACACATGAACGTCGATGTAATCAACAACGAGCTTTCGTAGAAACAACGTTCTAGTTTTGTAAGATAGTTCCCGTAAGAACCGTCTGATGGCGCATGCATCGCTACTAAAGTCATTTGCATATTCAACAATCCTCAATGCTGGTTTTACTAAACCTAATACTGCAACTGCGGTTTAGTATATTCAACAGCAATAATTTCTACAATTTACACATGAACGTCGATGTAATCAACAACGAGCTTTCGTAGAAACAACGTTCTAGTTTTGTAAGATAGTTCCCGTAAGAACCGTCTGATGGCGCATGCATCGCTACTAAAGTCATTTGCATATTCAACAATCCTCAATGTTGGTTTTATTAAACCTAATACTAAAACTACAGTTTAGTATTTTCAACAGTAATACTTTGTAGAATTTACACATGAACGTTGATGTAATCAACAATGAGCTTTCGTAGAAACAACGTTTTAGTTTTGTAAGATAATTCCCGTGAGAACCATTTGATGGCTCATGCATCGCTACTACAGGCAACTAGGCAGAATAAATAAGTCAAGCGCAAGGTAAAGTTAGTTTTAAAGTTTTTTTCTGACAGGTGTAATGAAAGTTTACCGACTACGTTCTGTAAACTTTCATTACACCGGCCCAGCGTCGTCATCGTCACTGCCTTTAAAAGTCCACTGTTGGATGAGGCCTCCAGCATCTATTGCAATGGAGGGCTTTGCCATAATCACTACTCTTAGCAGACGGATTAGTGATCGCAGTATTGGTGTTGAGTACTCAGGTGGATGCTACCTACTGTACTGCTGTATTACCTACTGTAAAAGCGTACCAGAAACAACTTTTGCTCTCGATGGCATTGATTTAAATGCTTGTAATAGGTATAATGTCTATGCTCGCTGGCTAATCAGCACCTACCACATTTTCTACAAACAAAACAACAGCCAGCTGCCAGCTGATGGTAGTTCCTGAAGGTTGCCATGAAGTTTGCAATATTTCATTGCCATTTAAGTTTTGTATTCACTGATGTTTGAAAATTCATACAAATTAATCGATAATAGTAGGCAGGTCGCATCGCTATGAGTATGATGCTTACAGATGTAAAATGTGACCTATTAAAATGGTTCTACTTTATGGCCTCATACTATAACACTCTGTTAGCGGGTATTAAAAATGTTACCTATGTCGATGCGTTACTTGCTAGTAACCTACCTACTAGTTATAGTAACCTACTCTCCTTAATTGTATTCAGCGTCCGATTATAAAACGAGAAGTACCTACCTAGCAAAGAAACTTACTTTATCATAGTTTTAATAGGTAGGTACATACCTACCTAGGTAATATATTTTATCGCCATTCGCATGCGAAAGTCAGGTTCACCCTGCCAAAAAACAACATTTTTACTAAAGTGATATTGTACAATCAACCCTCGTGTTTAGTTTATTTAACATTTTTGTTTAGTAACTGACACGTGATGATTGGATGGATCTTTCTGTTCATCTTTCTAGCGTCTTGACAGTAGCAAGCATAGTTTTATGCCATTCATTCATAGAGATAAAAAGCAGCCAAGTGCGAGTTGGACTCGCCCATGAAGGGTTCCGTAGCAACAAGTTACATAAGAGGGGGGGGGGACCAACTTTTTACCACTTTGGAAGTGTCTCTCGCGCAAACTATTAAGTTTAGAAAAAAACTATATAAGAAACTCAACATTATTTTTGTAGACCTATTCATAGACACGTATGAGTTCGATGATTTTTTTTTTGTTGAGTTTCAGTTTCCAGTATGGGGACCCCTAAAATTTATAAAAAGAAAAACTAATTTTTTGTCACAATCTTAATGCGGTTCACAGAATACATCTACTCGCAAAGTTTCACCAGTCTAGCTCTTACGGTTTCGGAGAAAAATGGCTGTGACACGGACGGACAGACAGACAGACAGACAGACATGACGAATCTATAAGGGTTCCGTTTTTGCCATTTGGCTACGGAACCCTTAAAAGCATCCATCCTACTGCAAGTTCATCTCTGTGCGTTTGGAGTGAACGCAATATGCCGTTCGCACGTGATTGGCGCGAGCGCAGCGACCGACGGGACAACAGCGCCACTGCGACGCTGCGACCCGCAGTGTACTACTTAGCCTCACACCGAGAGCACGCCCGTTTGCACCCGGGACACGCGTCATTATAATGTAAATGCTTAACTATGACTAATTATCTTGTGAACATAATATTCATAAACTCTCTAATAAAGTGACTCTGATGTTTCCCCGACGCTAGGCGGCTAGGCTACAACATAAAACAATTTAGTGAAGTAGAAAATATGGGAAAAAGACATACCTATATTACTGCGAGAGGCAAGCTTGTAGACCAATACCACAACCAAAGACGCCTGTTGAGGAAATCTGGCCTCATTGATAAAAAAACCCTGAAAAGAGCCCCTTGCTCATGAACATTGTTGAAGGTATGAACCATATTTTTGCCATTTTTCATTAACGCCCAGTACCTACCCACTTCAGTTGGATTTTATTTCAGATCACCAGTGTATATAAACGACGGAGGAAGAAGTATCAATGAAATTGTTTCTCATACTCAATAGAGAACTTTGGACAGGAATAACGGAAAAGTGGAGAAATTACGAAGCCAGGATTTGTCTGCAAAAGACAAATCTATCCAGGACATAATTAAGGAGTGGCTCGAGGCAAGCTTAAGCTACAAGTTGGTAAGTATTATACCTACATAGAAAAAACCCAGAACTCCAGAACCAGAACATAATTATAAAACCCGCTTTTAAAAGTCTTGTCCACGATTTCTACTTTAATTCTACCTCGTGATATGTACTATATTTATATAATGTTCGTGTTTTATATATTATAGGGTAGGTATATATTCGTATATTTATTTATTTTTATTATCTTATTTTATATTTATATTGTTTTTTTATAGGTAGGTATTTATAATTATTTTTATAGGTATTTTGTACGTAGTTTATAGCGAGTAGGTTACGTAGGTTTATCAAAACTGTTTTCACTACATTTTATGCACGCCAACCTCTTTGTTTTTACCTGTCAAGGTTGGCTGGTAGAAAATGCTGTTTAGCATTAAGCTCTCCTATTGCCACGTATTTTTGGTGCAATAAAGAATTAAATAAAAATAAAATAATTATTATGTATTTAATTTTAATTATTTTTTTGTTACAGAACCAGAGAACGAAAACCAGACTTCGTCAAGAGGAGCACCTGGCCAAAGGACTTACGTGCCAACCGTTGTTATGGCCATCGAGCAAAGGCATTACGGACTTTTGCGTACTTTTCAAAACTGTCTTAGTAGTAAATAATATAATATTAGGTAGTAAATAATATTTACTAAGTACAAATCCCATTATAATAAAATTTTGCTATTTTCACAGTTATTGTTATTATTGAATCCTTATCCACCCAAATTAAAGAAGTTTTTCTATGAATTGTAACATTTGTTCATGTGGTTAATTTACAATCTAATAACGAAATGATTGTATGCATGTTCAAATTTATTTGATTTGTGATTTACTTGTACGTGCATATTTTATGGGTCCTATTTTGTATTTTAACTTTGTACTATTGCTTTTTCTTAGGATTGTTTTACACCATTTGCTTTCGTATATTTTAGTCTACTTTGGTATGTTTTTCTTATATATGTTGTGCGCTTTTACCCTGTAACATTGTACTGTTTCTGAAAATGTTTTGTGACATTTGCTTATTTGTTTGTTTGCTATAAGCAGGTAAGTAGGCACTCTACGAATACTACCAATTTTTAAGATGTCGGTACGTACACGTTTTAATTGCCTGTAACCTCTTAGGTGATTTGATCTACTCATGAAATAAAATATCTTATGTGTTGTATAGCCGCAAAAAAATCGCCAACACACATCATTTTATTTCACCTAAGAGGTTAACAGGTAATTAAAACACGTAGGTATGTAACAATCCAATATTCGTGGAATACCTACTATACGAAAATTTATAAGTAAATGTTACATAAGCAGTTTTGTAAGCGGTACTATATTATAGGGTAAAATATTACAACTTATTTTGTAGAATATACCAAAGTTATACTTGTAAAATATATGAAAGCAAATCGTCAAAATTACAAAACTGATTTTGAGAATTACTAAACAGGACCCGTAAATTTTGCAAACCAGATATAGCAAATGCTACAATATTAGTATTGTACTGTCTACAAATTAAATAGCTTACATATACGAAACTGCTTTAGTAGGATATTCTAAACATGTTTCGTTATTTTTGCGAAACATTCTAGTAAATGCTACAACATTAAAATAGTATAACGTACAAAACAAACAGCGTAGAATATACTAAACTGATTCAGTAAGAAATACTAAACTTGTTTCATAAATATTACGAAACAAAATGTAGTAAATGCTACAAAATAACTATGTTATTATGTACAAAATCAATTTCGAGTATTCTTCAAATAATAACGCTAAATTACTAACGTAAAATTCAAATTTTATTAAACTTACTTTGACGAGTTTTACGCTTTACAGATTTGTAAATATTCAACAATTTTTGTTTAGTAAAATCAACAAAGATGTGTGTAGGACCTATATTAACCCTTGATTTTCGTATAAAATACTAGGAATTTTGTAAATTCAACAACTATTTTTTTTCAGTGTACGGTATTGATTACCATGACTCAAATGAACTATTGAACGGACTATGAAGTAATAATTCGACTGGCCTCTCAGCTCAGTTGTTAGTAGCTCTGCTTTCTGCGCTGGATGTCGTGGGTTCGATGCCTACCGAGAACAAATATTTGTGTGGTGAACGTAGATGTTTGTTCTCTGTCTGGGTGTTATTATTGTATTCTAAGTTTGTAACTACAAAAAAAATGTATATAAGTATTTTATCAGCTATCTGGTTCCCATTGTACTTAGCTCTGCTTAGTTTACAACAACAACAAGCATAAACAAATAATCGTCTGGATTGTACCGGACAAATGCATTTAACTGTAGGTACGTCTGTCCCAAAAGTGATTGAATTCGAAGGTCAAGTGACACAGGTTATGTAACACGTACATAATCTGCAGTCTAGTGAACAATATCTGTTGTATTGCTAAATATGAAATTATTAGGATGAAAGCCTTCGACGTTATCTACTGGATAGTATAATTACATGCTCTAAGTAGGTAAGATTATCTATAGCATTATACACGAGCTCTTTAGCTGGCTCGATAAAATGTTGTAAGCATTTAATTATATTTATAACATAATCATGTCCGCAGTTGAATAATTTAGATCAATTTGAGTTTATTTTTATTCTCTTGAGTCCATTGATGTTTGAATCACAAGCATCACTTTGAAACATCTTAAATATATAGGTAAGTTGCTTCGCTAGGTATCAAAACTTTGGCTTCCTAGGAAACAGACATGTCAATGTCTGGCTAATTGAAAATAAAAAAGCTGAAAGCATAATTAGGTCAAAATCAGATCGGTCTCTACATGAGTATAAGTCAAACAAGAGACTGAAGACTAGTAAAAAACCATTAGCATCAGCCTGAAGATGTTCACTAGGAGACATAGGCTTCCTTATACTTTTTATTTTAATCTCTCTCCATCTGATTTCCGCATTTTTTGCGCTAACAGAAGTTGAAAGGTACCTTACAAACTAGTAAGTGATATCTACAGGGCTAAAATTATAAAAATATCTAGCAGTCACCATAGCGGTTTGACAACGCTACAGTTTTAAGGTAAAACAATGTTTTTTCATGTAGTATAAATGGTTTTTATTGTAATTAAATAAATAATTTACATGTTTGGCATTTGTTTCTTATCTATCTAGATAATCCTTAACACAATGATCCAAAATGAAAATAATGGATCATTGTGTACTTCAGGACATTTTTATTAGATCAGTAGTCGTGGTGGTAAGGCTCAGGGTGGATTGAGGGAGCCGAATTGTGTACCACTGCGTTGAATCTGAAAGTAAACGTGAATTTAGTAAAAACGCAAGGCAATTCTTCAAACCGAAACACAGCTATGCTTACTTGGCGGTAGAAATAGGCTATAGCTATATACTCGTAGCTCTCTAATTAAGATAGTTTGTTGGTCTTGTTTCGTTAGTTTTATGACTTGGTTATAAGAGACTTTTCATAAGCGATATAGATAAATATAAATAAATAAATATTGTAAAAGAGAAATCATATAACACCGAATTTTTGCACTAAGTAATTAATGAATCTAGATTTCCGATAACTATTATTTTAATTAACGTTTCCCGGAAAGCCGTCAGATCATAAAACATTCAATAACTTCAAAATTAGAACAAGAAAGTCTAGTTTTCATGCGTTGTTTATTCATTTTTCACAATGAAGTAGGTAGGCTAATAAATTAGGTATAATGAAATGCGTTGCCTAAACCGTTTCCGCTTATTAATTGAGTTAAAATATCAGAAATCAGGTCAATCATTAACTTCATCATCAGCCTAAAGAAGTCATACTGATCAAAAGCCTTCTTGATTAGAATGAACAAATTTGAGTCTACCGAGGGAGACTCATTTTTTTTCTTTTTTGACATCCACAGATTTCCTGGGATCTTTACAATTTCGTTGCACTTTCAAAGCCTGCGCACATCTAGGCGATGACTATGGTGATCAACTGAAACGCTGTCAAATATGACAGTGGTATTTGACAGCGTTTCAGCTGATTTCCATCGCCTAGATGTGCGCCTTCAGTTCTACGTTCAAATTATAGCGACGGAAAACAAACAACTCTTTGATGGGAAATAAAATTTAGGTGTACCTATTTGAAGCTAGGAGTACGATTATGAAGAGTAACATTACAGAAAATGTACATAGGTATATTATATTGAATTTGAAGCTAAAAGCATGATTACTGAATGAAAGTAGCAAGAGCATTCTACGCTTTATCTTCCAGTTCATGGTCGCTATTCATCAGGCATATTAAAAAAGTGATATTTGTTTGTTCTTACCCATTGTGGTCGTCAGCGGTGTACTCGACCTTGCGAACGACGCCATCAGGCTGAACCAGTGAGTAGAAGCCGTGGACGACGTCTCCATCGCGGGACTCGTGCTGGGTCTTGTGGTCACCAGTGTGGGGGTCGGCCACGGAGTACGCGAAGTCGTATTTCGGGTGAGCCTGGTAATAAAAAAAATATTGCAATGTGTATTGAGGTTTATAGCTGTGTTCCACTTCAGTTTTGGAAAACTATGAAACTTGAAACTTGTTTTTAACATTTAATACTTACGACCGTCAATGATTAATTTATTGTGAGAAACCTTGGCAGGTATTGTAGAAAAATACACGTAAGGTGATTTTAAATTAACTTACGAATTTGAATTAGATACGACGATAAATAAATCAAAATTTAAATGGTTATCTGTTTTTTTGTTTTATCAATGGATGCCATCTTTTCAATATTTTTATTCATTTAATTTAATAATGTCAAAACCACTCACGTATTCATCATGACCCTCATAGTGTCCTGAGTACGCCAAAGGAGCAGCGTAAGCCAAAGGTGCGTGGACTACTGGGGCAGCATAGTATCCAGCATCATACTGTCCCGGAGAGGCATAATAGCCGTCGTGACGGATGATGCTTTGGGAAGAGACGGCGGGTCCGTACAGACCAGCGGCGGCTGTGGCCCACATGGCTCCAAATGCGAAGATCTGGAAATAAGAGATGGTAAAGATTAGTTAACTGGATAGGAAGAGAAAAAGACTGGGCTCAGTGGCGCGCCATGGGAGAGACCTATGTCCAGCAGGGAACTGCAATAGGTTGATGATGATGATGATGAAAGATAAGTTGGAATTAACAGTGCGTCCACCGGTATCAGAGGTACTTGAGAGCCGAGACAAAAGCATCCTAAAAATAACTCCTCGGAGCTCGATCTGTGTTAAAATGGAAGGATTGATTCTCTAGAATTATGAAACTTTTCTTTGGGTCAGAATAGCCCAAAGATAGGAACCCATTTTTAACAAAGGATAAATTAATCTGAATAGATATTTTAATATAGGTTTATGTCTTACTTTGCTGAACATTTTGATGTGGTTAAGATCAGAACTGTTGAGTGATTGATGTCAACTACCATTGGCCGTGGGTTTTTATAACTATATTATAATAAGAGCAAGTGGGGCTGAACAGACCGCATGCGGACCTCGCCACAAATGACAATAGGCAAAGGTCACTTAAAAACATTGTAGAATCGTAATACGTGTCATGGTATTGTCGATATTGCTTTTGTACATGCCATGCTGCTTTGATTGATAAGATTAAAATTGGACGTAAGCAACGACGTGCTGAAATAGTTCAAGATGAATTTTGTATGTTGCAGTGCTTGATTATCTCAATATATTTTTGTAGTAATAGCACATAGGAATTTGGTTAGTACTCGTTAATTTTTTTATTGCCATAATATTACAGGACGATTTCTGCTGCTTTCGGCTTAGTATTTTTGTATAAAGCCATTTCAAATTGTTTATTTACCTTGCTTGATCACTTTGCAGAGTCAAATTCAAATTCTTTATTCAGTTGTATCACAAGTATCACTTTGACGTCAACGTCTCGTAAAGCTGAGTGAGTCTAGGGTCGAGATTCATAGACCGAACTTTGACTTTACTTTGACGAAAAGTTCAACTTTCAACCAAAATTATATTTCATAGTTCTGTCAAGCTCTTCTTTATTCAAAATATTGATAGGAAACTTCGATAAACAAAGCTTACTTTGCGAAGACTGCTTTGCTGTAAAGCAAAGTGCGGTCTATGAATCTCAGCCTCGGTGCCAGTTCCAGGTGATCAGATAATCTCGCAATCTTGAGCGTAGGTTTTGAGACAGACAGGAGCGCCTACGGTAGCCTTGCGTTGCTTGAAGACTTACTCCATGGCACCCCAAAGCATCACGTTGGTGAGAAACAATGCACGAGATTGACATCAATGGTATTTTATAAATCTCCGCATATATAAGACAACAATTAAGTAGGTACATAAAAACTCATTCAGTCACAGATGACCGCGTCGAAAATTTTTATTGGACTGAGCGTAACACCACAAGTTCAGTGGGTCAGAATATTGGATGGTAAAAATTTACTAGAGTCGGTTGTTTGGCATTTTTTTGCAGGCGATCTGCTAGAAAGGCAAAGTAAACATGTAAGTAAGTATTTTCATCGTAGATGATTATAACAGAGCCTTAGGTCATTTTCAATCATGACCTACTTAAAAATGTCTTGTAGGATCGCTAGAAAACTGATTAAATAAATAAATATTGTGGACAATCCAAACACTATCTGGTCACAAATTAAGTAGAACTTGTAGTTTGGAAACCAGATAGCTGTTATAATACTTAAATATTTGTTTTTGCAAATTCATATGCACAAAACGATACACATCTAAACTCCTTTTGGTAATCTGATGCTAGACTAAAAACATCATTCGACAAATAACCCGTCAACAGAAATAGCGAAAAAATGAGTAAAAATCTAATGAATTAGATATAGGCCGTTGCATGCCTGCAAAGCACATGGTAGGTAGCCTTGGCAGTGTCAAGGTGACACGCATTTCTTCGCCCCACCACGTCCCGCACGCGTCTACACTCTTGCTCTATAAAACCATACCACAAGTTTATTAATTATCAATCAACAATTGGAACCCAAACAAATTAAACATGTTCAGCAAAGTAAGTCGATCAATAAAAATCAGGCTCAAATAAATAAGAACCGAGTACACAATATGTTTTATGCTTTCTAATATTTAAAATTGTACCCAGAGAAGTGTATGTTACAAGTGAGGTCTAAAAAGCTAGAGAAACCAACTTCATAGCCAAACTGCTGAATCGATTTTGATTTTTTCCAGATTTTTTTTTAAATCAGCTCCTAAATGAAAAGATTATGCGATAACGAACATTAAGAAAAAAGAGAGGAAGAGGTTCTAAAGAACCTCTTTTTTATTTGAAGTCGGTTAAGAAGTGTTGTTAAGAACTAACGCGGTTTTCATCATCATCACGATGAATTTACTAAAATATATATTTTATTTCCAGATCATAGCTTTTGGTGCTCTCGTGGCCGCAGCCAACGCTGGCCTCCTCGGCCACGGACATGCTGTGTCCTCCCAGAGTATCGTGCGTCATGATGAGTCCCACTACGCTCCGCAGTATGCTGCCCCCATCGCCCACTACGCTGCCCCCATCGCACACTACGCTGCACCCATCGCACACTACGCCGCCCCCGTCGCTCAGTACGCCGCCCCCGTCGCTCACTACGCCGCTCCCGCTGCTCACTACGCCGGCCATGACGAATACGTACGTTGATTGCCTGAGTACTTTTATTTTCCTATCATAAAGTGATCGAGAGCAAATATTACTGAGAGCGGTAACCAACTCAACTGCACTCATTTTTACTAAGATGGTACTAAGACATATTTTATTATCTTCCAGGCCCACCCCAAATATGACTTCGCATACTCGGTAGCAGACCCTCACACTGGCGACCACAAGTCACAGCATGAGTCGCGCGATGGTGACGCCGTGCACGGCAGCTATTCGCTGGTCCAGCCCGATGGCTCTGTGCGTCAAGTAGACTACACCGCTGACGACCACCACGGTTTCAACGCAGTCGTCCATAACTCCGCTCCCTCTGTGCACGCTGCTCCCGCACACTACCCTCATTACTGAAAACCTAAGACCTAGTTCGTGTACCTATTTATACTTTTGTAAATGTGCCTGAGATTTTGTGAATATTGTGTGACTGATGAAAATAAATAAGCTTTGAAAAATAACTGAGAAAACTATTTTGCTAAATCCCTTTTTAAGCCTTCACCACAACTATATTACTATCACTGTGGGCCTTTAGTCTGTCCTCCATAAAAATTATTTTTTTTCTGTACAAAATGAGTTTGTATGATACAAAAATGCCCGTGGGCCCCCGGCAAAGAATAAAACCTCTCCATCACCTCCCGTGGATATCGTATAAGGCGACTAAGGGAACAAGACCAGGAAATGGGCAGCAGCATCTCCTAAATAAGGTATTAAGAGGGAATCACACCGGCGACTCTCCATACAAACGTAGTCCCCTATTTCCTCCCTGGATAATGCCTCTAGAGTAACCATTTTGACTCATAAAACCCAGATCTGCTATATACGTGCTCGTATGTTTTTCTTTTTTTCAGAAACTTATTGATAAAGAAAATATCACCTCCAATTCATATTTCATATAAATCATATGAGGGTCATATTTTCTTTATCAATAAATTTCTGAAAAAAAGGAAAACATACGAGCACGTATATAGCAGATCTGGATTTTATGAGAAAAAATGGTTGCTCTAGAGTAGTCTAGAGGCATTATCCAGGGAGGAAATAGGGGACTACGTTTGTATGGAGAGTCGCCTGTGTGATGCCCTCTTAACACCAACACTGCGGTCTCCAATCCGCCTGCCAAGCGTGGTGACTATGGCAACCCTTAAAGAACCTTATTATTGTTAGCAAAAACATGAAATGTATTGTGTATACATTCTAGATAGAGTCTGTTCAGAAAGAGAGCCGTCATGGCCAAATTGTGAACTTACGTTTCGATTTTAATATGGCAGCTCATCCCTTTCTTTTTGACAGCATTTTGCATCATAAAAGTTAAATAAAGGAATAGTATATACTAGTTGTGATTGGATCAAAATGCAACACACGGGCTATTGTATTGCCCACTAAACAAAAAAGGTGATTAAGCACAGCAGCGCCCTCAAATCCCACGATGGCTCTCTTTCTGAACAGACTCTAGCTAAATTATTTCATGTAAATTTAAAATAATTTTTACTTCCGGATATTATCGAGACAATGCAAATGAAAAAACACCTATCAATATATTATTTAACAGTAGTTCCTTCCACATTTAGTGAACCGTATCGTAAATATTTATAAAAGTTCATCATAAAAACAAAAACATATTTTCAAATTATTTATTTGTTCAGTCACATAACTTACATTTCTCTTAGATACTTAAATACTATCTATATATCTATCTATCTACCACATCTCTAACTGGCATAGTGGAACACAGCGGGTAGGTCAACTGCGTACTCTCACTCACACGAAGCTAGGCACTCGATGTGACAACATTGTAATTAGTATTTTTTTCTATTTTTTGTCAATCTATTATAATATTCCCTCTATAAATAAATTCCTTATAGTATGTAAATATTCAGTTTTGGATATATTTTTATTTTTATGCTTAAAAAAAATTATGTGTGATGTCAGACTTGACAGAGGGCTGTCAAGGCTCTGCCTGCGTTGCTTGGCATGGTAGCTACTGCCATTTCAGGCAGCAAAAAGCTGAGTCGGGGCCTATTTGGCATAATAATCTGTGTGCCTTTCAGCACGGAACGAGACTGACTGGGACCCATTTTTGTTGGTGGTATTGGCTAGGTAGGTACATAAATAATGTTGTACCTCCATTTTTTGCCTGTCTTCAGCTGTCCGTGTCCGGCCTGTGTGTTTTAATGTATTTGTCTTATGTGTACGACTTTATGTCAAATAAAGTTTTCTTCTTTCTTTCTTTCTTCCTCCAGGAATGTTTGATGTCGTAAACCTATTATTTAAGATCACATTATAATAGAAAAAGAACAACCAGTACCTACTCAGGTACCTACAGGAGCAACGTATTGTGCGATGGGAGCAGCGTACTGTGCAACGGGAGCAACGTACTGCGCGGCGGGAGAAACGTACTGCGCGGTGGGAGCAACGTACTGCGTGGTGGGAGCAGCGTACTGCGTGACGGGAGCAGCGTACTGTGCGGCGGGAGCAGCGTACTGTGCGGTGACAGGAGCGTTCTGCGTGGCGGGAGGAGTGTTTTGCGTGGCAGGAGCAGCGTACTGCGCAACAGGAGCAACGTACTGCGCGGCGGGAGCAACGTACTGCGCGGCGGGAGCAGCGTACTGTGCGACGGGAGCAACGTACTGCGCGGCGGGAGCAACGTACTGCGTGGTGGGAGCAGTGTACTGCGTGACGGGAGCAGCGTACTGTGCGGCGGGAGCAGCGTACTGTGCGGTGAGAGGAGCATTCTGCGTGGCGGGAGGAGTGTTTTGCGTGGTGGGAGCAGCGTACTGCGCAGCGGGAGCAACGTACTGCGCGGTGGGAGCAACGTACTGCGTGGTGGGAGCAGCGTACTGTGCGACGGGAGCAACGTACTGCGCGGCAGGAGCAACGTACTGTGCTGTGAGAGGAGCGTTCTGCGCGGCGGGAGGAGTGTTTTGCGTGGCGGCAGCAGCGTTCTGCGTGGCAGGTGCAGCGTATTGTGCAACGGGTGCAGCATACTGCGTTACGGGAGCAGTATACTGTGTGACAGGAGCAACGTACTGGCCAACGGGAGCAGCGTAGTTTGCAATGGGGGCAGCGTACTGAGCCACAGGAGCGGCGTACTGCGAGGCGTTCTCATGGTGGCGGATAATGCTCTGGGAGGACACAGCGTGTCCTTGGTTAAGGAGGCTAGCTTTGGCCGCGGCCACGAAAGCACAAAATGATACGATCTGTAATAAAGTACCATTATTAATCGTGAAAATAAATAAGTGAGGAAAGCATTAAACTTGATGTTTTAATGCCACTAAGACTTATTCAAAATGATACAAGCTAATCCAGTTTTATTAAATTGCTGCAATATAGAATTTTGACATATCTTTAATAAATATACATCTAGCTGATGGAACAAGCATATGAACCACCTGATGTTCAGAGGTAGCCATCGCCTATAACAAAGCATTGCCTCGTAGGTCACGCACATCAGGATTATAATTTTCTGTGGTCACGCGCGTCAGGAACGTGCCCTACGATGCACTTCCCTACGTCCATCAACTTGAGGCATACAGCTTCATAAGTAGTAAGTAGTAGTAATATGCTTACTTTGCTGAACATTTTAGTTCGTGTAGTTTAAAAATCGAGTTATGATTGACGACGGTCTCGCTGTATGGTTTTATAGAGCACGGGCGTTGGCGCTCGGAGGGGCTGAGAAATACGTGAAGCACCTTGAGTCGTAACTTTGACATGATCAAGGTCGCGTGAGAGTTATGTGTGGTCGTTAATCCGCGTCCGGTTCGATAGGTAACGATCAATTGTTAACACTGGTGCAACTATATTAAAAAAATACCGGTTCGGGGTTTTTTGTGTCAATTAATCTATTATCAGCGTTACAAATAGTTTTTATGTGCAGTAATTTGGCTAAAGACCTGCACACCTAGGTCGCTGGCGATGGTGATCAGTGAAACGCTGTCAAATTTGATAGCGATATTTGACAGCGTTTCATTGATCGCCAGCGACCTAAGTGTGTGCAAGCCTTAAGAGCTTGCATTCTTATGCAGGATCATAATATAGAATGAGTATCCGTTAGTAGTATTTGTCTTCCGTCAGATAACTTGTCGTACAAATTGTCTCTATTAGTTACAGTGTGTTGTGCCATTTTCCGGCGGACGACGCGGCTATCCGCTCGTAGAGCCGCAGACGCAAAAAGCGGACATTTCAAGATTCAACGAGTAATTACTGAGAAAACAAAGAACTTGCCTGCGTCTGTGCGTTTGGACTTTTTTTTTATGTAAGTAATTGATGGAACAAGCATATGGCCCACCTGATGTTAAGTGGGCCATATTTTTATAGTCTACGTCACTAACGTGATCCAGGGAAATCCAACGACACCTCAATTATTAAAATCCATTGAGCCATTTCCATATTTTTTTGAGTCTAAAAATATGCGGCAAAAAACAGAACACATTCTAGTTAAATAAATAATTCTTGATGAAACCGATAGGCGCATACATAGGTTTGGTATTATGAAGGAACCCTAAAAGTTCACGGACAGTGGCTGAATTTTAATTGCCATAATATCAGTTAGTGTTAATTTTATGAGTGAATGTTTTAATTAAACGCCTGCTAGATCTGTGCGATATTCTACTTTTAAACTCGTTTACAATTTGTTTACCTTATCTTATGTGTTATTAACCTTGCTGGGTTATTAACAGGTATAAAAGTGCTTATCCAAATATTGTGAAAAAGTGTGGTCAATGTGTGTTTTGGTCTAAACTTACTCCAAAGTCTAAGTTAAAACTCGCAGGAGTTAAAAACGTGACACAGTTTTAACTTCCTCCGTCCTTGCAGAGTCATTTTTGTTTATCTTTGTGTCACCTGATCTGTAGGCGTACCACAAGCTCTGTCTGGCTCTGTCTTTGGCTCTGGTTTTGATTCTGTGTGAGTGTTGACTAAATAACACTACTTATTTACAGTATTTGTTATTTTAGTACCTTTTCTAATTACCAAGTTTAAAATTTTACTACCTATTACTCGTACTCTTGTTTCATATTTCAAAAAAAAAGCTTTGAACCACCCTAGCGGCGAAAGAAAATTTACACTACAGTGGACGTAGAAGCGTCCTCTTCCCCCCGATTTTATCATCATCATCTATTTAATACAGGTGTTTTCCCCAAAAAGTGGAAGACAGCCTACATCATCCCTATCCATAAATCGGGTGACAAGACACAATGTGACAATTACCGACCCATTAGTATTCTTTCTTGTTTTGCTAAGCTGTTTGAGTCAGTGGTTTATGATTATATATACGCTCACATAAAACCTTTCATCTCGCTTAACCAACACGGGTTTGTCAAACAAAGATCAACCGTTAGTAACCTTCTGGTATATACTGGATTCCTTTGTGATGCATTTGACTCAGGAGAGCAAGTTGACGCAGTTTACACGGATTTCCGTAAAGCTTTTGACAAGGTCAATCACTCTATATTATGCTCTAAATTAGCTTATTATGGTATTCATGGCAGCCTTCTGCGATGGGTTCGCTCGTATCTTGATAAACGTAGTCAACTTGTAGCAATTAAGGGATACATTTCTTCCGCTTTGAAAATTAATTCAGGAGTCCCACAAGGTTCTCATCTGGGACCACTATTTTTTGTGCTTTTTGTGAATGATTTGGCGAACAGTCTAGAATGTCCATGCCTATTGTATGCCGATGATCTTAAAGTTTTTTCCAAAATAAGCAACATCAACGATTGTGCTAAATTACAACGTGATCTTGACGTAATCCTAGAATGGTGCTCTCACAATCGCATGTACCTAAATATAGGCAAATGTTTTGTTACCACATTTACCAAGAAACATATAAAAATTATATTTAATTATTCTATAGCAGGCACCCAATTGGAACGAAAATCCATTGCTAAAGATTTGGGCATCTATTTTGATGAGGAACTATCTTTCCGATGTCACTATGACTATATCATAGGCAAAAGCTCTAAACTTCTGGGATTCATCTCCAGAACCACCAAAGGGTTCAAAAAACCGGATAGCTTGCTTTACCTCTTTAATAGCCTAATTCGATCAGTTCTTGAATACGGCAGTCCAATTTGGTCACCTTTCTATGCCAACCACACTCAAAGAATCGAAGCTATCCAAAATAGGTGTCTTAAAACTCTTTCTTACCGGCATAAATTAGGCCGTTCTCTATCAGGTTATACAAATAGGTGCAAGTACTTCAAAGTCGACTCCCTATCCACTAGAAGAGACTGCGTCAACCTAATCTACCTTCACAAAATTCTTCATTCAGCTTTAGATTGCCCTAGTTTATTGGCATCGATTAATATAAATATACGTTACAGATCACGTAATCCTGCTACTCTTACAATAAGAGTGTACAGAAACAAGGTTTCTTTCCACGGTCCCATCCCACGTATGTGTCGTCTATATAACGAGTTGGCTAATTTTAAGGAAAATGATTTAGATATTTTTAATAATAATGCTAACAAGTATAAGCGGTGCGTTTACGGTTTGCTGTTGATATATTATAAATCTAACAATAATAGTTAATATTTGTTGCTGTTTCTAGTTTTAGGGAAAATAAAATTTTACGCATGCAACATTTAATGATGTCATATTCACATGTTTTGATTACGAATCTAGATCTATACGAATGTAGTGAACTTTGTGATTATTATGTGCCTTTTGATTGTAATCTGTTTTGTGAATTTAAATAAATAAAATAAATAAAAATCATCAACCTATTTTAGTCCACTCCTGGACGTAAATCTCTCCCAAGACGTGTCACTGAGCCCGGTCTTCGGTTCTTCTCCTCCAGTGCTTGCCAGCTACATTTACACCTTGCCGGAGGGTGTCTTACACTACGCTTACCTAATCGCCGATTATACCTACTATTTTTTTAAATAATATATTTGTATTTAAAAAAATAGTAGTTTTAACAAAACGTGAATGCTAGGGGTCCGGTTAATGTACGTCCAGTTATTGTACAGCATGTTATTGTACACCATGTTAAAACGAAACCTTTTTTCGTTTTTTGGATTCGTTTTAACCTGCCGTACAATAACTGGCTGTGAATTAACTGGGTGCACAAAATTGTCACGTGATGTTATTGTACAGCATGTTAATTGGATGCCATTAAGGCCCGTGCACACTGAGGCAATTCAATTATTTCTTATTTTTTGTAGGCAATTGATACTGCTCCATAAGAGAATAACCCCTTTGGGGTAAATGTAAAAAAACATTTTCTGGCACTGTGGCGGCCGCTGCCGCGGCACGCTCGCTTTGCTCGCTCGCCTTGTGCGTTATTTATATGTTCTAACATAACCTAACCTAACCAAGTCGGATCCGCCCTATAAAGTCTCAAGGACAAGTACAAGTATCCGCTGCCAGAACAGCAAAAATCAGTATTGAATTGCTACAGTGTGCACGAGGCTTAACTGGCATCGTAATAACGGTGCGTACAATAACAACACGTGACGACATTGTACAGCATGTTATTTCGCGACCTTTTATTGTACGCCCCGTTAATCCAAACCCTGGCATCGTAATAACGGTGTGTACATTATTGCCTCCCAATGCTAGCGGTGAGGTTTGTTGAATCTATAAGCAACAACCTATTTAACAGCCTTTTTACACATATTTACTCCATTTAGGTAATAGTCCAACGGTACAGTACCTATATCAGCAAAAGCTAGTCCATTTAATACTAAGATAAAAACAAAAAAAGTTACACAGTTTATTTCACAAGATCTACTTATTTATATACTAAGGAAAACATTCGTTCCAATTCATAAACTTTGGATTAGCTAGTCATATTATTATAACTAATTAGTGAACTTTACCCTAGAGTTTACCTTTATTACTAGAATAAAACATATTTTTGACCATACTAAAATACGCAATTAAGGTTATTTATTATCATTTACGGAATAAAATAATATAATATATATTTTTCGTAGGTTCTACGTGCCACAATTAGTACCAATTTATTTTAAAAACAATATAAAATTAGTCACAAATAATCAAAAAGCGACTAGAACTGGGTTTTTTAGCAAGGTTTATTTAAAATTATGTAAGTCAAGGGCGATTCTGGTCTTTGTAGCGAGGTTTCTTGTACTCCACCAAGGGCGGCTTGGATGCATCGTATGATATCGTTATAAGAAACTAGAACATTACTGTTTGATGAATCTTGTCCTACGACCGCTGTATCAACGTTTTCAGGAACCTCTGGTACAACTGTGGTCTCAGACTCCTCTGAAGGCTTAGTGCTTTCTTCGGAGACTTTTGGTTCAGCCCCAAAAGTAACATAAGCTATTTCATAAACTCTGGGAGGTATTTCAGGCTCGGCATTTTCTTGAGGTTGTTCTTCAACTTTCGGGGTCTCTGTAGGTTCTTCTGGAGGTGGTCCTTCAGCAGCAGGCTCTTCAGCAGGTTCAGGATCACCACTGGTTTGTTCAGATTGGGGATCTTCTTTGAGACTTTCATGAGATGGTTCCTCACTTGCTTTACTCTCATCTACCTTCAAACTGTCACTCTTTACTTCGGGACAAGGTTTTACAATTGGATCAGGTTTTTTAGTTTCCACGGTGACTGGTAAGTAATTTTTGACTACAGCGTTAAACCTGTTGAATAAATAAAAATAAAAAAATATTGTAAATATTAATAATTATAGACAATCCACACAACACTATCTAGCCCCAAACTAAGCAGAGCTTGTACTATGGGAACCATATAGCTGATATAATAAAGCTGATATAATAAGCAGAGAACAAACATCTGCGTTCACCACACAAATATTTGTTCTCGGTAGGGATCGAACCCACAACCTACGGCTCAGAAGGCAGAAAAAACTACCAACTGAGCTGAGAGGCCAGAATAAAGTTAAGTTAGGAGTGCACTTCATCTTTGGTGGTTGTTGCTGCACCAACATTTTTAGATAGTCAAAGTATAGCGCAGACAGCTATGGATATTATGAAAAGTAATAAAAGTATAACCCTTGCACGTCGTCAGCTACGTATTGAACATCTCTGATGAAGCCATCAGGTTGAAGGAACGAATAGCCTCCTCGAACCAAAGAACCATCGCTCAACTCCCGCTGCGTTTTCTGGTCACCAGTTTGTTCGTCAAACACTGAGTAGGAATATTCGTATCCCGAAGGTATCTGTAAAAGCAAAATATTTGTTAATAGTTTTAGATATCTTTTCTGAATCATCATCAGCCTGCAGTAGTCCACTGCTGGACATAGGCCTCTCTTATATATTTCCTGAAAGAAAGATTCAGTCCATTCTATCCAACGACTTTCCATTTCGTAAGCTCATCGAGGTCCTCTAAAATCATTATCTAAATTAATAAATAAATAATGCAAACAATCCACACAACACTATCTAGCCCCAAACTAAGCAGAGCTTGTACTATGGGAACCAGATAGTTGATATAATACTTAAACACTTTTTTTTGTTTTTGTAAATACAATTTATCACCTAGAAAGAGAGCAAATATGAGTCACTACCACGCATATATTCTATAGGCAGGTCTATGAGCAAAATACATACGGTCTTTGGTTGAGCTACGACTACAGGCAAGTTCGGAGACTGGTACTGAACGACATTGGCACTAGGTACAACAGAAGCAACTCCTTGGTAAACACAAGGTGTCCCACACGGTACGTAGTTAGAAGAATAAGGTGAAACAGAGCCTATAGGAGCCGCAGTAAGCTGTGCTATCGCTGGATTGTAAGAAACCGGAGTGCCGTATTGGACGTATTCTGCAGGGTAGTCAAATCCATTTTTCACGTAAACTTTAGATATTGATATACTTGAAATATCCTTTATAGATATTACAAGCACCAAAACTAAAGGTATCTGTAACAAATAACCAATAATTATCGGACCTAGACGAATACAAAATGACCTTTTTGACGCAATTGGTATGACCAAAAGAGGTGCGGAACACGTGTATGCATGATCAGCAAATAATATTTCAGGGTCTAGGTTACGGTGGGAACAGGAAAACCTATAGTTTTGGAGTATGATATGCAAATTGTTAGGTGATGGGTGATGGTTACTTCATGGTGAGTGAGTATAGTACACTTTTAGGTTAAGGGAATGAATTAGATTTTTTGAAACAATTTTTATAGAATAATTGTTTTCACAAAATAATGATGTACTCACTTTAACAATCATCTTTCCCGGTGATCGATTGACTACTGATGTTTTTGAAAATGTGCCACTGCTTTATAAAAGGGGCTTTGTTCGTCAAAAATATGCTGTTCGGTAATACCGAAACCAACCATCAATGTCGCAGAGAGGATGAATAGTGGATAACAATTAAAATGGTAATATTTTAACTCAGGTAATTTTAGCATTCGAAGCACGTGGGAGACAATTCTTGCTAATAAGTGTGAAAATTGTTTTTGTTTTAGATAGCAGTACAACTTTATGTAACCAAACGAAGCGTTCCAAAGAATATTTTTCCGTAAACGCTATGTAGGTACTATTGCTAAAACCTACATGCTTGTCGCCTGTGAAACTCACCGCTTTGCCCTTCAATATGAAGAGAAAACTAGGGCTCGAGCAATGTTGTTATGAACTTCATCGGCTATTTTTTGTCTTAAATTTTAAAGCATTTTCCTGCAAGTATAGAAAGACTTCGTCTGATGTAATTTCTAAAAATATGTCATTTTAAATTTGGAACACATCTGCGTGTTCCAAAATTAATAAAAAACCATTTATTACACACGCAGTTCAAATTTGTAATTTTGAATTTAGAACGCATCTCAGGTATTGTTTATGATTATGTGAGCATTCGGCAAGCAAACCCATGCATTGCGCATGCGTATAGAATATAGATACGCTTGCGTCTATTTCGAAAAGATGCTGGTCAGCCTTTCGCCTGATTGTAAAAATGACTACATTAGAAAATAGCTCTTTATTGGCACTAAAATATACACCAAAAATTTAATAATACCTACACTTGAATTTCGTATTCTTCGCGAATAAATAAATGCATAAAACCTTAAAACTGTAGAAACGGACAAGAACACACATTGGAGATTGCTATGAATTAAATGGTAGGTAAGCTAAACAAAAGTTACTTAGGTGTGTATTTGTAACATTACTTAAAGTTAGCCCTGTCACTGTTTTTCCACCCAGCAGCGGTAAGATATAGAAATAGTTTTAAATCTTATGAAACACCTAGGTGTGTATGTAAGGGGTGGCCTACATTTTACAGGTACAGCACATTTTTCTTCACAATTTGGACAATACTCAAAAAAATATTACAGTAAGTTACTTCGCTCTGAACTCGTTGAAAGTTTAACCAACCATAAGACTTCAAAAGCTTTATGCTTCATTTTTCTTGCTTATTTATTATTTAGATAAGCTAAATATTATTTTTCACACCATTCATGTATAGGTTTATCAGAAATACAGAATTATTTATTTGTACACCACACCATAAAATAAATAAATAGTATCACATCATGCATTCGGTGGCCACAAAAAAATTGCACAGTTAAAAAAAAATATTGTTTATCGTGCACTTTACAAACTTTCGTTCCAAGACATGTTTCTTCGCGATATTTTCTTTTACCGTTTGAAGTGGACTAATGCACACACAGTTTTTAGATAGAAAACCTCATCGGTTATTGATGGTAGAATAACAATTTTAGCAGTAGCTTATGCAGATACCAACCTCTTTGTTGTTCTTATTTGAATAAGGAATACCTACTTGATACAATGCAAATGGCATGTCATTCAGAGATGTTTTGAACAGAGAAGCTATTATCTCTGATATTTTTATCATAAAATAATCCCAAGGGCTCTCGAACTGTTTTGAACCCACGTCCTTAGGATCGAAAGGCGAAATCGCTACCACAAGACCAGCAGCGTACTACTTTGCTGTGCAGTGAATAGTATTATAAAATAAGTGGTATTAAAATGCGCAGTTTTATTTAGCAATCGTTTGTGTAAATTGCTATTCAAATGTAATCTTTCTAGAACCCTCGATGAGATAAATAGGAAGGTTCTGTAGCCCACGTAAGTACCCTAGTAGTAGGTAGGTGGTAGGTGGTACAGAAGACAATTGTTTTGTGCCCATTGGCCACAAGAAATCTAACGGCCACCACTGGCATATTCAGTCCATTTATCTGCTTTACTGAAGATAGAAACTAAAGGTTTATCAATCTGACACATTTTAATGCTACCTTAAATATCAGATAGACAGATTTTTCTACTGAATATTGACAATGACCATAAGTAGGTAACTAAGGGCTAACTTTTTCATCTATAGATTTGTCGTCGGAAATAAGTATACCAGCTCCTTTTTAGGCTTGTAAAAAACAAGGACAGACATTTTTTGTTCTAAGATTAGTAATCAATTGAAGTAGATTGAATATTCAGTACCCCTATTGCGAATTTTGTCTGACGCATAACGCCTGTGGCCACTTCTGCAATCTTCTTGGGAAAACTAAAAACACCCATACCTGACATCTACAGAGCTTCTTGTTTCCATATAAAATTGGGTGTAGGTACGCTCTTAAAAAAAGCGACGACTAATAGAGCCAGGCAAAAGAAAAATATCTTGTACCTACTTCTTTGTGTAAGCACAAAAATTATATTATATTCATGATGTATGCGTAATTTTTAAGAAGGTACCTATTTAGTTGAAAGAGCCGCTTAGCAAAATAAGTTCTAGCCACATGGCTTCATATTGCTATTAATTTACGATCATCCATAGTGAATGTACACTTGTACAGTCGCGGTATGAAAATGTTCGTCACCTTAGAGTCGGCACCTTTTTTTCGCTTGCACCAGTGCTTGGACCATGAACACATTTTGACATAATTTGTGACGTTAACTTATCGGTGTATTCTATCTATTCAGTTTCAGAAGGTAATATGTGCTCGTGATACGATGAACGAATCAAATTGAAAACTGACGAACATTTTCATACCGCCACTGTACTTATTGAAAATACCTACGTATTTTTCAGCCTGAATGTCTAACGATACCTACTGCTCAACTGCTTCCAGTTACAGTAGTTATAAGTATTATTATCAGCTATCTGATACCTATCGTACAAGCTTGGCTCAGTTTGAGGCTAGATAATGTTGTGGGGATTGTCCACAATTTTTATTTTATTTATAAACGTAATGTTTTGAGTAATAAGTTGATACTATGGGGGGGAGGGGAGAATTTGCCTGGGAAGCCCGAGGATGGTGAGAAGTCAGTCATGTGTGTATATAATATAGGTACGTTCGTCTATTCACCTGTTTGTGACTAATTTGCTTCGTATGTAAAGGTTTTCCCCGTACATATTTATCGTTATTTAATTTGTATTATTACAGATTAAAAAAATGCAGATTGAATAAAAAATAACCTTTTGTTTTTATTTTAATTCATTTTTCTACCTGTGTATGAAATTGGTTGTCAAACGTACGTTGTCTATAAGAAATGCGTTCCAAATTCAAAATGCATCGTTAGGCAGATTTGCCAACCTTAGCAACACACCTCTTTCGGGTAATCATTGAATCCGCGTTCGATATTCAATTCCTGTTTGGTACCCTGCTCCACTAAATTTCAAAACATATTCTGCGTTGGGCTTTTTGGTTAAAAAATCCTTGGCTTTTGCTCTCCTCTTTTTAACGGTTTGGAACTTTTTCGTAAAACTATCTCACTACTTGAATTTATTTGAGCCATACTTACAGGATAAAAAAATGAATGCAATAAAAGACCTTCTGATCAGGAGGCATAAATTCAGAATAAAATAGACAAATATTTTTCAACAGTTTATTTCGCCGCAGTCTTTAACATTATAACATTGTCGACTAAAACTACATAAGTATAAGGTTTAATATCACATGAGGAAATGGCCAGGAGCCAAACTTAGATTAGTGGTAGCTGTCGTGGCTTACTGGGGCTGTGTTGTGGACCACTGCGTTGAAACTGAAAAAAGAAAGAAAAATAAAATCTTATTTTAAAACATTCGAAAATATTTGGAAATGAGGACTAAAATTCCCTAAGAGTTTTTGTTTTTTTTTATGGAAGAGAATGTTAATATTCAGAGGACCTATTGTTGTCTCTATCGTATACGTTAATATCCAGAGAGACAAAGGGAAAACTTCGTATGGCACTACCAGTGTTGAAATTTCTTAGTGCCGTGAGTAATCAAGGTATCTTCCTCAGTACAATGCTCACTAAAAACTCAGACAATGTCTTAAATTGTTTAAAGGAATAAAACTAAGGATCTTTACGTACCCATTGTGGTCGTCAGCGGTGTAGGTGACCTTGCGGAAGGAGCCATCAGGCTGCAGCAGAGAGTACTCTCCCTTTACGACGTCTCCGTCGCGCACCTCATGCTGGGTCTTGTGGTCACCAGTGTGGGGGTCTGATACGGAGTATGAGTAGTCATATTTAGGATGGGCCTGAAATAAAAGAAAAACTTTTTATAAAAAAATACTACTCTTCTTAGTCTTACTCTTATTAGGGTTAAGCTCGCCTATGTACATGTCCTGTGTTATCAGTATCACTTATTTGTAAATGTCTCTGTGTGCAATAAAGAATTATGAAAAATTTTGCAGTCATCTTTTATTTAATTCTAAAAAAAAAGAACATTCAACATGGGATTGCAACCTGTCACTATATGGAATTAAACTACAGTAAAATGTAGAGCTGTTGCAAACGTAATGATTGGATGTAGTGCTGGTTGACTCCACATTTAATTAAGTAAGTAAGGATAAGAAAGTCGTAGACCTATATCTTTTGATTCCATAACCAAACAGACTAAATTTAAAAAAGTTGCAAATATTCAAGTAAACAAACAAGTACAAAGCTATTTCTATTATAGGGCCATGCTAGGGCCCTATCATAGAAATAGCTTTGTCCTCGATCCATCTTGCAAAGATCTAGAACTATCAACTTGCGAAACCGCAATGCAGTCGACATCCATTCCACACCGCGTCGCTATCAAACGAGCATAGCAGCGTGAGGCTTCGATGCTTATGTAAATAACAGACCATTATCCCTTCAAGTGGAACTATCTTTATGGAGAAAGCAGGTTGACGCCGACAACTTGGAATATTCACTGTTGACTACAGCGTTTTCATAAAATATAGTCCAATCAATCTCAAAAGCGTGTGTAGCATTGACGATAATTTTACAACCAGTTATAGGTACATAATTATGAAATTGTAGCACGAAACTTCAGAATTTTTTAAAAAGATATTTCGAAAGTAGTGCAGTTTAGTGCTGGTAGCATGTAATCGGGTTCCTATGTAAATGCGCCTTTAACTACTAAAGGCCAAATGTGTTGCAATAGATTCCCTGGGAAGTTATAGACCCTTGGTCGCGAGTCACGACTTATTGTCTGGGAACGCAATCGAGTTGGAGACTGAAGTAACTATCAAAATGTTCAAAATCGATTCAGAGTATTTCGATTAGTACATTGGTGATTGTGTTTATGGACCGTGAGTTCTTATAAAAGCTCGTAGTTTTTAAACCTATACATGCTAAATGCCTACACCTTAGTAACCAGTTACCTTAATTCACCCAGACGTGCAGTGATTGAAATTAACTTTTCAAAATTTCAAATATTTTATTTCTTAAAATAGAGATTAAGTACAACGAGCTACAAAAACAATATCTTTGTAATATAAATATTTTTCCAATAGCAATATGTAGGTACGGACCTACGGACTGATATGACTTGGTTGATGTTAAAATATAAATGATAATAGCAATGATGGCCCCGTTGAATGACAAGCCATTATTGAAGTAAAAGAAGTATAGGTATGGTAATAGTAATATATTGCTCAAGTGACCTTAAAAGCTTCCTACATTCCTTCTTCAACTTCACGATATGCCCTCAGGATTGCACGTTATGTAACGTAAGTGCATTTCAAATTACTTGCGGCAATCGATTTATGACATCGTGAACTGAGACAATGCGATTATCGATTGGAATGTGCTGTAATCGTAAATGTACTTACACTTTTCACTTGTAAGGTGTTACGTTGTTTTAGTGTTATAAATTATATCTAAAACTATCCTGGGATGGAAACTAGAAATCTGACAGGAAATAATTATGTAATTTACAAGACTACTATTTAAAAAAAAAAAAAAACGATTTTCTAAAAATACCAATACAAAAGATTTCAACGCGCTTCTAGCGCTTTTCCATTTGAACGATTTTATATTTCATTTTTAATGTAATATAATTAATTATTACTTGACACTGAATTTATACTTTTATTGGAAACCAAAATCACAAGAAAAAAGCGCTAGAAGTCTTATGTTAACTTACTAGTGAAAAGGAAATATTTTATAAAATCTGTATAGTACAGTTTTTATTGTTGTCGACAAGTTTAAATTGATTACGTAAAACAGATCGAGGAAACGAAACAATTATTATTTACTTAAATATTTAGGAAAATCGTGACGTAACATCTTATTGCACCGTTTTATAGGGTTTTATCGCATCCAGGAAATAGTATCGATTGTGCTACTAAAACACGCAAAGTTTATGCAAGCTAATAATTAGTTACTATTGTATTATGAAACCTAGTTACTTAGAAGTACCTACTAGAAAAACAGAACTTGCTCTTACTGCCTGTTATTGGATATTAGCAAATTCTCGTCCGGTGTCCATATCGTGTAGATAAATAAAATATATAGATACGGTTTTGTGAGAAAGCTCTGTGTTAAATGCATTTTATTGATGTTATTTATGTGGTCCACTTTAGTATTTCTTTATTTTAATAAGACCCGGATCTTTCTGATTTTATTGCATTTTTAAAAGCGACGATATTGGTATAATCGATGCGAAAATTTAATGAGATTCAGTATGCAGCGATGTGAAGCAGAAAGGGAAAATATTAAATGGGTATTAACTAATAGTCAGTCAAACGGCACAACTATACATTACAACAAGCTATTAAATCGAGTGCATTATCGATAGGTTGATTAAATGCCAGAGTAGGCAATTTCCTGATGAGTGTCGATAGGTTTTGATACTATAAATGAATTTATTGCTTCCTATAAGTAATATATACCTTTGATCATTTTGTTGAACAAAATGATATGACCAGTTACATCTTTTAATACAAAGCGCTAAAATACTTGTGTAGGCCTTTATGCAATCTTTTTTATTACCTAGTAGGTAACTATCATTGTTATTACAAAATTGCAGTTTAATAATGCAGAGTTTAATAATGTGATCATCATCATTATCAGACTGAAGAACATAGGCCTATGTTCTTCAGTCTGATAATGATGATTCAGTGGGGAGGCCTATGTCCACTGCTGGACATAGGCCTCCCCTACACATTTCCAGGAAGAACCATTGTGAGCCCTTTCCATCCATTGACTTCCCGTAATCTTAACAATGTCGTCGGCCCATCTGGTGGGTGGGCATCCTACGTTTTATCTTCGGGTTCGTGGTCGCCATTCGAGAACCTTTATTTCCCAACGGTTAATAATGTGATACTGTTGCAATCGTTGTTTTAATACGAATATCACATGTTTCATTTGTCTAGTCTAGACTCGTTAAATTAAATTTTGTAATAAGTATGTTGTGAGTTGAACAGTATCGATGTAGTATGAGTGTTGTTATCTCACCAGACACGTAAAAACTACGCCTATTGTTATTCTTGGATATATTTACTTAGTGTTATCCAATTGATATTAATGTAATTCTTTTTGTTTTTAAATGGATTTTTTTTACTACATTTTTAACATGATTTTGTTTTCTATTGTCTATTTATCAGAGTAATTTATCTTCTTTATAAAATGTATTATTAGATAAGCATGTATTAAATTTAGATGATAATTTTGTAGGCTATGTGTGTGTTTAATTAATCAAAATTTGTTTAAATAGTGATATTCTTTCGATTTGTTTATCAAAAAACACACAAGTATTATAGTTTGTTGGTTAGCTTTGTTTATTTTTTTGTATCCTTGACCACATTGTTCTGATGTGAATGTGTGATGACAGTGTAATGTTGCAACCTAATGTTGTGTTGCACTTAATGGGCGTAACAACAAAAATGTTCATTACTCTGGTTGTTGCGCGCGACGCTATATAATGTGTTCGGAATTGTTATGTGTTGGTTGGCACATTGAGATAATTTTACCTACTTACTTAATGCTGTGCTATAATGGTACTTGAACTTAGGGTCTAGAAACTAGAGGCTTACTCTTATAAAGATGATTGGAACCGCACATGAGCGCAGTGTTACTCAAAAGGTTTATACGAAACTTTTTTAATAGTTTTACGGCGCATAAATAAATTTCACCAGTGACTTCTTTCAGACTATTTGATCTCTCTTCACATTTTATCATAGTATCTATCATAATATTCAGATTTCTAATTTTGATTACGTGATTTTTCATTTTTGGTTTGTTGATTTTTATTAGACGTGTTCTAATTTTGATCATGCTAAAAATTGAATTAATGTAATTTAAATCAGCATTTATGGCAGAGTTCCTTATGAGGTGCCATCAATATTTTTGGTCTATAAGGTTTGGTTGCATGTTTTGATATAATAATTTAAAATGTAAATTTTGAGTAGTTTCTGATTGAAATCTCAAACGCTAACACAAAGCTGAGCTTAAATAAATTGAAGGATGTTTTATTTCTGATTATTTTTTTATTTACTAAGTCGTATTACTTTGTATTCTAAGCTTCAAAAACATATTATTTGTTATAACTAGTGACCAAACTGGTTTTTAACAGGATTTTATGAACAACGGGATATATACCATGATTTAATTTTGGGAGTATTTCGACACAGTTGCATGCACCATGAACAGATTTCGGGTTGATATCGTCATCATCAAAGCTCGCAAAATTAAATCATGGTAAATATCCCGTTGTTTATAAAAAAAATATATTTTTTTGATTACATAATGTGTAAATTTTTATACATTAAGTTGATTATTACTTCAGATAGTAAAATAACTGATGCAAATGCGCATGCATTGTGCATTAAGCACACGTCGTTTGTAACCAAGCATTGTTGTACGGATTTGGAATGGGTTGCATGCATGTACTAATGTTTATAATGTTCTGAAAGCGAGTTCAAGAAGTCAAGGACCACCATTTTGTTTTTGTACCTAATAACAAGTAAATTGCGTGTCTACCGTACAATCGTTTACTTTCTTTGCATTAAGATTCTTATCTTTCGAGAATAAAAGGCCACTTAGTATGTTCTTTATCTTTCTATTGTTGCGATGGTGGATTTGCATCAAACTACTTTATGGTTGAATCTAATGAGGTATTTGATTTCTTTCGTTTTAAAATACTCTTTTTTTCTACAACCACCATTTATGTGGATCTGTCATCAACCACGACTCTCTTAGTAAATTATAAACTAACAGCACAACAAAACAAATTAAGAAATTGAATTTAAGTTTTACTTGGGAACTAAACTGGAATCAAAAAAACATCATTATATTTTGATCAACGATTAATAATTTAAACTAAAGACAGGTTTCATCATGAGATCAATTTTGGTTGACTTTCATTCTCCAAAATGACTGGTAGGTACGTTGGAATACCTTTGCTTTTTCTCTCCAAACTTTTTCAAACTGAATTTAAGCTATCCATTACAGATTTCTCTGGGCAATAACTATCAATACATACATGGTAGTCGACATGTGTGTCTTCGTGTCCTGCGTAGACGGGAGCCAGCTGGGCTACTGGTGCGTATTGGAGCTGCTCGTGCCCATACGATTCACCACCACCACCGTAGCCTTGAATGACTCCAGCTGTTGCCACCGCTACCACTGACAGGATTACTGCTACCTGGAAGATAAATTATTATAGAACCCTTTTTTTAATGTAAAAAGACAAAGAATCTTCTGTGTTACAACGTAGAGCTATTGTTTTAAGACTGATATTTTTGTTGCATCTTAAAAAGAAACAAAGACCACCGTGATCTAAAACTAAAATGACAAACAGACGATTTAAAATAAATTTATTTCTTTGAAACATTTTATTTTAACATGTCGTCGTCCAAGTAAAAAAAATCTGGAAATCCAGGAATTATGTCAGTACTAATGCCATCAAGAATCCAGACACCAGAGTTTTTCTAACGACATGACAAAACAGACAATCTATTTCACAGTTGGACTTCTTTCACTTCGAAATTTTCGCAACACAGGACGTTCTCAGATTCCTTTCACTAATACAGGACTAACAGGATCCACTTACTTTCGAGATCATTTTGCTAGTATAAGGTTTGCCTCGACTGCCTGACCACACACAACTGGTACTGAGGAGCGAGTCCATCGGCTTATATATTAGGACCTAGCGTCGAGATGCGAAGCCCGGCTCTACGCAAGAATACGGTAGTATGATAATAGTTGCAATTACGTAGATTACGTCGTTTTATGCGTGGTTCAAGGTGATATCAAACAAATCTACGAAGAAAGTAGCAAATCTATTTAAAGCTTACTATGTTTATGTTTTTATCATCTTTACCGGATGATGCTTTGACGAAATAAATGCAAATTAACCAATATTAGAACGAACTCCAACGACCTGTTCATAACTGGTTTTGCATGTATAAATCATAGAGAAGTTTTAAATATCAGATTGGTTGACGCAGACACTCGAGTCAACTTATCTCGATTCAGTTCAAATTTTGTCAAAAATCCTGATTTCTGCAGGAATTGAAATTTAATAAGCATGCAAAGTACAATTATTATTTTATGTCGACTTAAGGTGCGGTAAACATACTGCAGCTAGAGTAAAAGTGCATAAAATGATGTTCTGTTTTAAAGATTGAAGAAAGCCGCCATAATTTTACGTGACTGACTGATCTATTTTAACCACTTGACACAGGCAAGATTCAATATTCATATTAGACTGTATTAAAAATTACTCTTACATTCGACCATTACATTGGCAGTAGATGGTAATTTCTTTAAATACTTCGGATTTTTTATTTTTTACCCAATCGCCAAAGGAATATTTCACTACGCAGTGCAACTTTCTTTTAAGATTAATATTGCATGTTTGGCTTTCTTGGTAGATACTACGTGAGTAAGTTTCTTATATAGATACCGGGATGAAGTGATAAGTACGTGACTGTGGTTGTATTCTACAGATGTAAGTAGGAACTATATAAAGTGCTCTGCTTAATGTCAAGCTTACTTATATGAATGGGCTGGTAAATTATGTATTTACATTGACTGTAGATGATATATACAGCTTTGGAGCCAATTTAAATGGAATGCTGGAACTCAATGGGCAATAGTGGACGTCAGTGACAAAGTTAAAGTGTTTTCATTCACTACGATCACGAAAATCACTTTGAAAGTAAGACCTGACGCTTTCTGAGGACTCCAGTAGTTCAAATGATCAGCTTAACTTGACACAGTCTTGTCAGACTGATAATCCAGAGAAAAATACTGAGGACTTTCATAAGTCTCTGATTTAGGTATTATTAATTGACCAATTATATTTGTTTGACAATAATCTAAAATTATGTAACCAAAATATTGACAGCTGTCAAATATTTGACCGTTAGATTAGTAATCCATGAATCTGAACCATGCTAGTGTTTTCGTACACCGTTTAGCTCCACTGAATTAAAATTTTGTGGAAGCGTATTTCTAGAAAAAAATATTTTAGAATGATAATTGAATGTTTATAAGGCCCATTCAAAAGGTTGACACTAAAGTAGGTTAATGATGATAAAATATGATAATTTTGCTCTTTACACTATGGCTTACTAATTTCATAAGCGAGTTAGTAAGGCCAAATAACTGTTTTTGGCCTATCTTTGCTGGTGTGTTGCAGCATCATGAATGTTTTCTACAAATTAAATTTATTTTTAAAGCCATTTCTTCAATTATGTACTGAGGCTTAAAAAACCTCTGCCATTACTACCAATAACTGAAAACCTACAGTTTACTTGGCCAAAACTCGGGTCTTCGTCCTGTTGGGTCATAATAATTATATTTTTTGACGCATTTCTGTCTTGAATATTTGCGGTCTAGAGTTTGTACAAAGAACACTCTGGTCAGCATTTATCATGACGTGACAAAAAGTCAGTTCCAAGCACAGTCTAAGTAAAAGTTGATATCAAATACTTACATGAATTCAATGCTCAGATCAGAATATGCCTTTTTTGTATTTTACGCATTTTGACTTAAACACAAAACTCAGGCAACTCAGACAGACCAATCAGGTCCAGTTTGTCTTGAAATCAAAAAGCGTATTAGTCTAGACATAGTAAGTGCTTCATAAAAGTTGCGATTTATATCGGCAATAAACTTTTCTCTTCCACTTTTTTGGCAATATCAGCACGTTGCCAAATTATTTAATAAATTATCAATTACTTAACCTGCACTTTCATCTTAGTGTGTGTAATTACATACGAGTTCGTATAAATAGCGGGTAACTAGAGCGTTGCATCCAAATGGAGCAAGTGTGGGCCAAAAGATAAAATAATGGGTTGATACGACCTTGCCATGGAATGCAATTACGTGCGGTTTACGACTTAGGCCTATTTACCACGAGAGCTCTTAGCTTGAACACAGACAGCTCAAGTAATTTGCCATTGAACAATGCCTTGTGTGTGTTCATAATTTATCTTGAGTAGATATTTTGGTACCAAAAAGAGCTTAGGGAATATCTTTTTTGATAGCAATGATAAGATCACAAGGACTGAAAAAGGTAAATAGTAGATACAAGGAGCAAAAATAACCCTACGAGAAAATGTTAGTTTTAGTAAATAGAAACCGAGACTGAACCGATACTAAATTAATATTAAAACTTAAATAGGGTACCAATTCTATTTGCAATTAGAGAAAAGCTCTAAATATTTCATACCAATGTATTTTTTTTATTTCTTCTGTAGGCGCAACGCATCGTATTGTATGCATTCTACCAAAGAGATAATGAAGAGAAATGCCGACTTCTGTCAACTATTTATAAAAAAAACAGTTGACAAAAGTCGAGTCTTTATTAATGATTATACTACTGATGACCGAATACTTTTTCGTTTTTTAAGCTCATTATAATTTGACAGACAAAATAAAAAAAAAACTTTTTCCCCTAAAGGAAGAAATAATGCTATTTTATATTCGCTCTGGTTAGTCTAAAGACGATCTTTTTAAACAAGAGGAGTAAAAAATCTGCTTTCCTCGCCCCGCATCTCGGAAAGTGTATTTTTGCTCTTCGATAACCGAGTGCAAAAACCATTTTTATCCGCTAGAGGATAAAGTAAAATTTAATTTAGAACATCGTGTGCACTAAGTTTGTGAATTCAAAACCTTTTTACCTTCTCAACCTATTCAACCTTTTTACTTCTACCTCCATGGTGCCAAATTTACCATACAAACTTTTTTAATTTGTTAAAAAAAACAGACTTGGAACCTTCTTAGTGTTTTACTTTTATTTTAATTTGCTTTACGCGTGCGTAATTCTTTTCTGTATTTAATAATTTCCTCACTGAGGTGGGATGAAAAGTTTTGAACTTTCAACTAGAGTATAAAAAACCGCGTTGAGCCAAGTGCGACTAATCAAAATTTTTTTTTCAGTCAGTTTTTTTATCTAGGTACTACCTATTTAGATAAATTTGCATTAAATAACCTAATAATAATAACATCATGCCGTTGACTGTACACCTAATTATTATGATAATGCTAACAAGCTAAACCAAAAAGTAAATGTTACGTTAATTTAATAATATCTTGTTACAATCTTTCTCATTTATCTCCAGTTGTATAAGTTACAACTTTACCCAAAATGCTTTCAACCATTTGCCCAACTGTTTCTTGACGTAATTTAGCATGCGTTTATCTACGTAATAAATAGGATCCACACAAAACTATTTAGCCCCAAATTAAGCAGAGCTTGTAAAATGGGACCTAGATAGCTGATAATAGTACTTATATTTTTTTTATATTTACTTCTACTAGGCTGGTTCAATCTAGAAATGGTCTAAGCTGGAAAAAGGGTAGGGAGGCCTTTGTCCTGCAGTGGGACAAGATAGCCTGAAAAAAACTTAAAACATACTTAGATTACAATATAACACCAAGACACAGAACAAACATCTATGTTCACCGCAAATATTTGTTCTCGGTGGGGATTGAACCCACGACCGAAAACGCAGAGGGAAGAGCTACTGTTGTCTAAGCTAAGAGGTCTGTTTTTTTATCCCTTTATCTATTAATCTACAAAAGTTTCTCAATTAAAGCAAAGTTTTGGAGTTTATCGCATGTTTCGTGATCATGTTTTGTATTCGTAACCTACATTTTCCATTTCACGAACCATAATACCAAGATACCTCGTAAATCATAAAGCTGGGTATCCACTAGGCTTAGCTAACGTATAACTGTTTCAAAGCAGTGCCGCAGACTTAGTTCACTTGGGGTAATTCAGCTAGGTGAATTAATATACTATTTCGTATTCGTCTTTTTAATAAAATTATGCGTTTTTATTTTCAGTATACTTAATTCAACTAGGTGATTTAATTAGACTTAACATACCTATCTGTTTTTTTAGTTCTACCTCTTTCATACACACACATGTGGCTCGTATGCCGGACATTCTTTGGGCCAAAATATTAACTGTTTGGGTCCCACAAGGTCGGCGTCGTAGAGGAAGACCCCGGAGAAGATGGCAGGACGATCTCGATTGTCATATGAACGACTGGCGCACTGTAGCCAAAGATCGAGAGGTGTGGAAGAAGGGGAGGGAGGCCTTTGCCCTGCCGTGGGACGACCCCGGCCTAAAATAAAAAATAAAATACAATTCTCTCATAGTTTTGACATGTCTGTCTGTTCGTCTATCAGCAGATAGCACTATGTTGCCGAGTCATGTAGTTTCTTGGCTCTGAGGATTTTCCGATAATGCTTTGTAAGGTATTTAGAAAATTCTTATGATACAAGAATATCGTGTGTAGATAGGACAATATTTGAACGATAGACCAATGGTTTTACTGGTTACTAATTCGAATTGCAATTGGTACGCCACGAGGTTTTGTAGCTGTGCCTATGCTTATCGAGAAAATATATTTTCTGAGTTTGTTAGGCACGACGGGTGACACGGATCAGTTGGCCCTCGGTGTCGTATAGGCCGTGGGTTCGATCCCCACCAAGAACAAATTTTTGTGTAGTGAACATAAATATTTGTTCTCTATCTGGGTGTTATACTGTATTCTTATTATATGTATCTAAATGTATACTAGTATTATATCAGCTACCTGGTTCCTATTGTGTAAGCTCTGTTTAGTTTTGGTCTAAATAGTGTTATGTATACTGTCCTTAATATTTATTCTTTATTATTATATAATTTTTTGTGCAATTGAATATGCTTTAGTGGAAGTCCAGCATAACTTACGTATTGTCATTTAGCAGTTTCCGTCATCTGATAAAGTCTACGTAAGCATATCATAATCGCTAATATTATGAAGTTACTACTCATTCATTCATGTGTTTAAATTTTTTTAAATATGCAAGTTAGATACTGCGTTTGCTTCGTGGCCAGACTGAATTAAAATAATAAAAGAAATCTTATACTTTGACTAGATCGAATATATCGCATGGATTAAAAAAAAATAGCGTTTTTAAACGTTTGAAGTGACGGCAACGGTAACCGCTTTACATCAGGTGGGTCACATGCTTGTTTGCTTACTAAGTATACAAAAAAACTAAATAGAGCGATAGGTTTTTACATTTATAAGCGTATTGTAGGGATAAAAGGTCTAAGTATTGTATTCACCAAATGTAGCAAATCGGAACATTGAACAGCTGATTGGTAGTAGATATTATGCGGTATTAGTAACCCCTGACTATCTCCTTCTTTCACAAAGAGCACTGCTAAATACGGGAAAAAGACTTTATAAAGATACCAATTATTTTCAGGTTAGCTTTAAAAACATTACTTACTGTGTTACGAGTATGTGCTTATTATAAAATAAATAAGTACTATAGACAATCCACACAACACTATCTAGCCCCAAACTAAGCAGAGCTTGTACTATGGGAACCAGATAGCTGATATAATATTTATAATATATATTTATTTTTTTGTAAATACATACTTATACAATATGACATCCAGACAGAGAACAAATATGAACGGAAACAAACGGTGGGGATCGTACCCACGACCTACGGCTCAGAAGGCAGAGCTACTACCAACTGAGCTGAAAGGCCAGACGTATTATGTGTTTGGCCTTGGCCCAGACTGCATTTGTTTTCTCGTGCGAAACTTATCGTTCTAAAAATAAAATTATAGCATTTACTTGACGTAAGTAGGTACTTATATATTACTGCCGAAAACCAGTTAATCCAGTACGCTTTTTCTTATTACGTGCGTTCTTTGGTTGAATAGTGATCATAATTAGCTATTATTGGCGTTATAGCACATCCGACATGTATAATAAACATTATAAACGGTGGTTTGATACTGGTTGCTGGTGTGTTACTAATAAAACTAGCAAAAAATACACATTTTGCTTTAAAATCGACAGTATGAGGCTAATAGTGCATTTTTTATTTTAGTAAGTAGTGGAATATCGCGCGACTTTATTTGCGTGAAAATTTACACCACATTTTGAACCACTTATGCCTATTTCTGCCGTCAAGCAGCATCGCTGTGTTTCGGCTTTGTGGGAGCCGGTGAAATTAATGGCACGTCAGGCTCAACAGGCAGTGCAATGCATTTTAGGGCACGTTCCTGACGTGCGTGACCTTCGAAGCAATGCTTTGCTGTAGGCAATGGTTACCACTTAATATCAGGTGGGCCACATGCTTGTTCCATCAACTAGTTGCTTATAAAACTTGACTTTTCACACACACACATCCAGTTCACATTCCAGTTCCAGTTTTGTTAGCTTATATTTTGCTGTAACTACACTTTAGCTATATTATTTTCTATCTACACCGCGTAAACTGCCAGAACAAAATTTCTAACTGATAAGAGCCTTATTATATGTGTTTCTTCTTTATAAATTTCAGTAATTTGTACTTTTTAAATTGATGTAGTTTGATTTCTGTGGTCTCTACTTTCAGCAGAAGGAGCAGGTTGTTTGAATGAAATTGTTTGTCTAAAATAAATAAGAAATAAACGGAAATATGACATAAATAACAGTGTATTTAAATTACAGACTTAAACTAAGGTAATACATGGATTGTAGTCGATAGTTTAATGGTGGGCAGAGAAGTACTGAGGCGCAGAGTGCACGGCGTGCACTACCGGCGCGTGGACGGCGTGGACTACGGGGGTAGCGTGGACTACCGGCGTGGCGTGGACCAAAGGAGCGGCGTGGAGAAGGGGGGCGGAGTGGACCTGAGGGGCGGGGGAGGGAGGGGCGTTGTGGGCATCAGGAGCTGAGTTGTGAACGATGGCGTTGAAACTGAAACAATAAAAAAATCATGAAGGCTCAAACATAAAATTGGATTATTTAGAGAAAATTATTTTCCATCATCATCACCACCCTCATCATAATCATCATCGTCGTCATCATCATCATGTTACAGTAGTCCACTGGTGGACATAAGCCTCTCCTATAGATTTCCAGAAAGAACGATCTCTATCCACTGACTTTTCGCGATCTGAAGAATGTCGTTGGTCTACCGGGTTAATTTATTTTGGTCATGTTTTATTTTATCTAAAGGTACTTCTAGCAATTATGCTGCATAAGAAAAAGTTAAGTGCATTGCTTTCAAAGTCCTTGATTCGCTTTATAAAAACAAATATCAACTTGCAAAATAAAGTCATAAAATCACAAAACTGCATTTGACTCCTACGACAAACAGTCGTGTACCAGTCATAACGAGATGGCCGTCTAAAAGTTGCATCATTTCTTATGCCACTCATTCACCACCATTATAACAGGCGGTTAATATAGCCATTAGACGTAACGTTTATAATCAGTAGAAATAATCATATGAAAAACTTCAGTTTAACATGCTAATATGTAAGTAAATTTTAGCCTAAGTAGTCTAGGATAGTGTTCGGATTTTATCTACGTTATTGACTGTAACAATACTGGTAAGATTTTAAGTTTATTAATTGGCGGATACTGTATAAGCATTAGTCTCGCTAGCCTTTTAAGCTGGGTTTACAAAGTGCAAGGTACTGTCCAAGTGGTATTAAAGTAACAAAACAGTGGTAGCCTTGGTCGTGGGTTCAAACACAGTCGTGCACCATTGAGTTTTAACTACTGTCCAAAAATAAATGTATACTATGCCAGTACTCTCAAACGACGTAAAAACACATCGTGAGAGAAACTTGCTGCCTGTAGTATCTAAATAGTTCGAGAAACAAGTGTGAAGTCTACGAAAGAAGCTTTACACTTAATAGTAGATTGAAACACAAGAGTAGTCAATGAGCTATTGCAAAACAAGATCCTATCTACGGGCGGCGAAATTATGTGATCTCAAAAAATACAACTGAGTTGAGAACTTCCTCCTTTTTTGTTGGAAGTCGGTTAAAAAGAAGATGAATAGTTACTGGAACAGTATACACAAAACTTTATTCATTTCTTGGCCTTCGGAGTGAGCTTGCGTAACTTTACTGATAGATGCGAGCTTGTATGAATGAGTCTGAGCACGTGTGGGCTTGATATCATGCTAATGTATTTATTATCTATGACATTACATTCTTTGGATATAATAGTACATTGTTACCCGAGTGTTGAAAGTCACGTTTTTTGAGTCCCGAGACGGGTTTGGCGCCAGAGCGTTAGCGAGGGCGCCAATGGAGCTTGAGGGACTTAAAAGACTTTCATCCGAGGTAAACACTGTGCTTTTCATTACGAATACAAGGAAAGTAAAAATAAAAACATGAAAGAAAAATTAGTGAAAATGAAGATTGAATTGCCGCCTTCCCGGTTTTTTTTTTCTTTTTCTCTGGCGGGATTCGGCTTCGGTTCGCCAGCATTATTCAGCCATTATTTTCATTTTCATAATTTAAAAAATGGTAAATTGTTTGCTCAAATCTATATTATTTTAAAGAAATAGTTGAAGCCATATATAAATCAAGAAATTTAGAAGATATATTATTTATTTAATACTATCATTATGTTATTTAAATTTAAATTTTACATTGCGCTCTAATTAGACTTTTTAAACTTCTTACCGTTGTAATGGGATTCCAACCTACTTGCTGAATAAAGAGTTGGAATTTGGTTCAACCTCCTTGCAGTTTAGAAAGTTGGAACATGGTTGAATAAAATAGAACTTGTTTTTTTTTATAATAGTTTTTTCATTACTCATACTCTGAAAGTAGGTCTGAAGTTGCCTGAGGGGCCTAATTGAAAGTAAAACTTTCAGCCCTAGGGAGAATCGCTTTCTACTGACAGCTGTCAAATTATAAAAAAAAACAAGTTCTATTTTATTCAACCATATTCCAACTTTCTAAAGTCTTTCTAACTGCAAGGAGGTCGTTGAACCAAATTCCAACTTTTTATTCAGCAAGTAGGTTGGAAACCCATTACAACAGTAAGAAGTTTAAAAATTCTAATAAGATAGCGCAATGTAAAATTTAAATTTAAATAACATAAAGACAGTATTAAATATATCTTCTAAATTACTTGATTAATATTATAGCTTCAACTATTTATTTAAAATAACATAGATTTGACATTTACCATTTTTTAAATTATGAGAATGAAAATAATGGCTGAATAATGCTGGCGAGCCGAAGCCGAAGGCCCGCCAGAGAAAAAGAAAAAAAAACCGGGAAGGCGGCAATTCAATCTTCATTTTCACAAATTTTTCTTTCATGTTTTTATTTTTACTTTCCTTGTATTCGTAATGAAAAGCACATTGTTTACCTCGGGTGAAAGTCTTTTAAGTCCCTCAAGCTCCATTGGCGCCCTCGCTAACGCTCTGGCGCCAAACCCGTCTCGGGACTCAAAAAACGTGACTTTCAACACTCAGGTAACAATGTACTATTTGAACTCATCACAACATGATGTACAGTTTATAAATAAGTGGTAGAGAGGTACGTTTGGGACACAATTTACCGTTAGAATGCCGAATAGTAGACACAGAAAAAGTAAAGCTGTCGCTATATATTTACCGTGACTTAGGACTCAACGAGACACAATACATTCTAGATTGTGAATTAAATACCGGCATACTACAAATTATAGCAGCGATCCTAAAACATTGCGAAAAATCTAGAAAGCTGTCTAAATACTCCACGCCAGATTTTAACTCTTTTTTTCAGCATTACTCATGCTCTATTGTATTGATGCATGGATGAGTCCACTATTGGATAAGAGAGATTTCCAAAGAGAAACATTTTGAGCCTGTGTCAGCCATTTTAACTTTTACAGATACTAAAAATGAGCATTTGAAGCGCACTTGAAATCCTTTCACCACATTGTTTTCAAAGAACCAGTAACACGATAAGATTCTAAAATTATTCTTTTCACGAAGCTCTGATGAAATAATCAAAAGATGTATTTACCCATTGTGGTCGTCAGCGGTGTACTCGACCTTGCGGATGGAACCATCAGGCTGCAGCAGAGAGTACTCTCCCTTCACGACATCACCGTCGCGGGACTCGTGCTGGGACTTGTGGTCACCGGTGTGGGGGTCTTCAACGGAGTAAGAGAATTCGTACTTCGCTGGAGCCTATAAAATAAATAAAGACAAATGATCAGACTGTACAACGATTCAATGTGATGTTCCCGCAAAAATAAAAGGGTTCATTTTCATAGTTCATCCGAATTCGAAAAAATTAGACGTCCCTTCGTATTACGCTTTCTAAATTTTCCTAGGATTAAATTAACTGACTCTATAATTTAATTGTAGGAACTAGAACCTGTTGATCGGCTTACTATCAAAGACAGCAACAGCGATAGCAGTCATACTAGCACGAAAATTAGTTGTTGCTTTTGATTCAAGAAATCTTACCGCTATCGCCAGTAACTATGTCGAGCTAAGTAGATTTTATCATAATTATCATGAAAGTTGCTGTAGTACAATAATTTAGAGAGGGCTATGCCACCTGAAAAATTACCCGCAAGGTGCCTTTGCGGCTACTTTAAAAAAAACTTTGTATCTTCTGAATTCTACTGGCTAATGCCCCATTTGAAAATTACTAGAATGAGAATTAATAAAAATTACACGATTGATACTAAACTTTCATCGACTGTGGTAACATTATTAATCAATAAGCAACGACTTTTTTTTTACTACTGTTGTTGCAAATGCTGGGTTTTCGATAATAGCCTTGCCGCCCAACGTTATGCAGTTACGTACCAAAGCTGATCTAACAGTAATACTAATAAAATAATGATGTAAGTTCAAGCACGTGCTCTGAGCATTTTATTACTGTTCATAGCAGTTTGACTACGTCTAATTACTGATTTACCATCATTCAAGGCCCGGCCACATCAAAGCGATTACACAGCGATACGAGAGCGGTACAACATCTGTCATGTTATCGCCTAGATGTAGCCGTAGCCTCAGTTGGTTTTAGAACTATTGTTTGTAAATCATTTTATACAAAATAAATCAATCACTAAACTTAATGATTATTCAAGTAATAATTATAGTGTTTGGATAGGCACACTTAACATTATCACGTACATAATAATATTAAAAAATGGTTTAATATTATCGATTTATCATGCTTGTGGACTTATACTCTTAGTAATACATTTTTCTTAAACATGCGCGGAAATATTGTCATTACTTTTGAATGTAGAACACGCGAAGTATCATATTTACGTAGACTGAAAAACCAAAATCACTTCCCGGCGCGTTCTCGCTCCGGCAATGTTGTATGAAACGGTGTGCTGTTTGAATTTAGAACTCTTTCATCTATCGTACACATTGCGTTCTCGTGGCTGTATAGCCACAGATGCGTTTACCTTTCGGCACAAACTGTAAAATTAAAAAAAAAATTGGCGGTAAAGCGGAGTTCGTTGTTATTTGGTTAATAAAAAATAAATTTATTATGTAAAAGACCCTTTTTTATTTCCTTGCATTTTTTTAAGAAAAGCACTATATATGCCTCGGCCGAAATGGCAATTGCCTGTCTCGTATCATTGAAGTCCTCGCCTGCGGCTCGGCCTTCAAACTCATACTCGACCTGCAATTGCCTATTTCGCTGCCTTTGCAATAATGTACTATTCCTTCACTGTAAATTTTGAGGGCAAGATTTTTATTGCTATCCATTACGAATATAAATAAACAAACATCTGATTACTAAATGTTTTTGTAATTTGAGATCTAGCTACAATGGATGAGAAGAAAATAACGATTTGTACTTCGATTATTTCGATATACGCCTACCTCTATAATGATATTGTTGATAAATAGTTATTAATACGAATCCCAGCATGATAGATTGCCGATATAAATTGCAAAATGGTCTATTATAGTCTTGTAATAAGGAGATTACACAAACATTTAATTGGGTTATTTTAGTTGATCACATTTTCGATTCACTTTAGTATTTGGAGTATTTAGATCACCTTTCACTTCTTTTGTGTGACTAATTTGAATATTCGATAATTTTGCGTCAATATAAAATAAATAAATTAATTAATTACTTTCGCATTTTTCAAAGAATTTAGGTGGCTGCTAAAAGCTGGAAAAACTTGAAAGTATTCTTAATTGAAATTTTTAGGATTATGAGCACATCTAAAAGCCATGTGAGCAAGGCTTCTGCGGTGGTGATCAGTGAAAATATCGTTGTAATATCTGACAGCGTTTCACTGATCAACACCCCAGAACGCTAAGATGTGCACAAGACTTTAAGACTTTTTTCACGGATTGCTAATCGGAATGAAACCAGCCCTTAGATGCCTATGTAAATAATAATTAAACTATGTAAAACAAAAAATGACTTACATGGTTTTCTTCATGGTCAGCGCTACGGGCTACAGCAATGGGGGCAACATGGTGGACAGCAGGGGCGATATGCTGGACAATAGGAGTGCTGTGCTGCAGGTAAGATGTCTGTAGGTAGGGGGAAGAGTGCTGGATCAAAGGAGCAGAGTGCTGGATCAAAGGAGCGGAGTGCTGGATCAAAGGAGCAGAGTGCTGGATCAAAGGAGCAGAGTGCTGAATCAAGGGAGCAGCGTGTTGGACCAATGGGCCTGAGTGTTGGAGTAGGGTTGGGCCGTGCTCAAGAGTATAGTGACCACCTTCGTGGGAGTTCTCATCGTGTCTGATGATACTTTGGGAGGAGATGGCTTGGTGTCCATCGTTTATGACTCCCGCTTGGCATAGCGCAACCAGGGCACTGACTACTGCGATCTGTAAAAGCAAATATATAAGGTTCACATTATGTTTAAAACATTGTTTGTTTATGAAGACTTTTTTCAGCTTCTTTCAGAATTTGTTGATGAGTATGTTTTTCAATCGCAAAAATTTTTTCATCCACTAAACACTTTGAACTGATGCTACTCCAAAGTTCAGTAACATTATTAAATTTAGGAGTCGAGAGCTTTCACTTGTAAAATACTTCAGGAAATGCTTTTTATAGCACTTTTGATGAGCTCTTTTTATTGAAATTGTGATTCACTCCCAAATGAATAACTCACTTTAAAGTACATGTTGAACTCTGAGCTGGGACTCGATTGATAACTCCTCAGTTCTGATGGTAGTTTTTATACTTCAGAGGAAGCCGGCATGTCACCGGATAGGGCAGGACAAACCGGCCCAACACATGACACCATATACTGTTGCTGACACTGTGGTACTGACACGATCACCTTACACCTTTCTTACGTCAGGAGCGACATTTTTTATTTTCAGTCAAGGTTAGGTAAAGCTTTGGTCATGGGGTAGGGTATTTTTGTTAAATCAATAATTTCACTGAAGAGTCATGTAGTAACATCGCGTTCTAGTGTTAACGTGGGGCTGCCACTTTTTTTATTCAAGCTTTTAAGAATGATCGAAAACGATGATTGTAAATAAAGCGTGCATTTTGGGAAGTCGGTGGATGGCGAAGCCTTGTCTTGGTTTTTCTGGAACAGTATGGAGGTCCATGTCTAGCAGTAGACTGATGATTATTTAGAATTTTAGACAAGTGAGGATGAAGAGGTGTACTTGAAAACAGTGAACATTGAAAATATACCAGTAAGTATAGTGTTAATTTTAACCAAACCAAACTCTAACCGAGAGAATCACTTTAAATGATTTATAAGGAAAAACTTATTTTTAAAAGATCTGCACTGTGACAAAGCCCTTACAGTATCGGCTTGTAAGAAAGTAGCCCGCTGGGTTGCACCAAGTGATCCAGTAAACTATTACGTAACTTAAGTCTTGTGCACATCGGGAGAAATAATTCAGTAAAATTGTATCGTGGGAGCTAGAGCCTAGTAGAAACCCTGAAAACCACATCGTGATCAACGTTTGGAACTTGATTTCTCTCTTTTGTAAATTTCTAGCTTAGCAACTTCTTTACAACTATTCAAAAACTTGTAGTTTGAGGAAACGTCACTCGCTTCGTCAATTTATTTTTCAATCATTATAATCATCTTACTGCCCGTATTCTTTTTTATGGAGTCGGCTTAACTTGTTCTCTTCTACCATTCTCTCAGCCCTAATTTTTTACGTCCTTTCTTATACGTGTTATCTTCCACACAATTCATCCATTTTTCCTTTGGCCTACCTTTACCAACATATTCATTCACATACATACTCATCGGTCTCATAATCATATGACTTTGGTTAATAAAATTTTAAACAAATACTTAGTAACTAAATTGAGTTTGTCAATCTAGATTACAGCGTATCTGATATTTTGAATTTTCTTTTTATAGAAAGGCCAGGTTAAAAAAAAGTAAACAGGCCTTTGCATCTATTGTAGATGATTTATATAGCGTCAGGGGCAACTGGTGATTACTCATGCCCCTACTTACGGGCCGCTATAGTGCCTGGGACAGGATTTTAGATGGGATAGGCTTGCCAAGCACCTATACCATCCTGACAGCTTAGTCGGCCTAATCCACAGGAAAGACATGGTCAATACGTGCGGAGCTGACTAAGCCACGGGTTTCCTCACGATGTTTTCCTTCACCGTTTGAGAGCACTAGCATTGTGTACTTAAATTTTTCGGCAGAAAAACTCATTGGTACACGACTGGGTTTGAACCCACGACCTTAGGATCGGAAGGCGGGGCCGCTACCACTAGACCACCAGTGCTCTCAAAAAAAAAAAGTGAAAGGCCAGGTTAGGAGTATCCTAAACCGACGTGCATGTATGAGGAATGTGATGCGTGGAAATCCGTGATCTCTGCCTACCCCCATGGGAACGAGGCGTGATTTTATGTATGTATGTATGATATTATGAATAAATTCATCAGTAATTTACTTTATTCATCGATACGATTCAATATTTTGCAATTGAGCTTTTCCTCGGTGTGCCTCAGTCACAACTGTCAGCGTAAAACTTGCGACCACATATTTCCCTGTCGGTACCCAGTTCAACCAGTATCTTACAGACGAGCTTCCGAAGGTCATTCCGCTAATTTCGACCCGCCATTTTTAATGAAGCCCTACTGCCATATTTTACTTTTACTGCTGTAAGGCATGTGGTGAATTTCTGTAGTGATGACTAATTTACCGAATTTATATTTAAAAATACAATTGGATTGAGAACTTTTAAAATTGGTTCAATGAGTGATTGCTGTTAAATAAGTGATAAAAATTCTTTTGAATTTTTTAACTTATTTGCATTTTGCTCAATGGTTTCTCTGATCTTCAGGCCTACCACAAGTTCTGTCTGACTCTGTCTCTAGCTCTGGTTTTGAGTCGGTGTGAGTGCTCACCAGTACTGTGTGTGACGTTTCGACGTAGGATTTAATATATATATATATATAATATATATATATTACGTATATAGGACGTGCGATATATAGTCAACACAGACTTAAAACTAGACTCAGAGACAGAGCCAGACAGAGTTTGTGGTAAGCCAACTTGAGAGGTTTACTACTACTTATAGTTTTGTAAGAGCTCGATAATAATCTATTACTTAAAGTATATACGTACTTCTCCAAGCTCAACAAGGGCTTTCAATATAAAAACAAAAGGTCAGCAGACTGTACTTCGTAGTAACCACTCCATGGGCATTGGGTATTACACAACAAAGACGAAATCCCCAAAATTGATTCACAATAAATCAATGCTTTGAAGTTGGCTTATTAGGGCCTGCGCACATATTCTACGCGATAACGATGGCGATCACGTGATACGCTGTAAATATGACAGTGGTATTTGACAGCGTTTCAACTGATCGCCATCGCCATTGCTTAGATGTGCGCAGGGCTTTAACGTGATGGATGGAAGTTTCGAAACAAGGATCCAGAGTAAAGATGCCTCACTTATTTTGCAATGATGTTTTACGAGCACCATTTACGAAGAATAATTCGGCCATTATCGAATTTGAGAGGTAAATTATGGTAAATATTGACCAACTGCCATTGTTTGAAGCCTTAAAATATCTTTTCATGATACCTAAAACGTACTGGGCCCTTTGCAAAACTGTATAGATGATTTTATAAAGCGTCGGTGGCAACTTTTTAGCCATAGCTGTATTTACAATGTATTAGTAAAATCAGGTTATCCGCTGTTTATTTCTTCTTCTTTTCTCTTGTTGTCGTGTCTTTTGAACCACAGTGTGCTTCAAAGAAGCTCCTTACTTAACAAAATAAATAAAAATGCCCCTTTTATTCCCTAGTATACATGCTTATTTCTTATAAAAAAAAACTAAAGCTCCTAACTTAATCGGCCCACAAATATTTCAGAGTGCTTGTTATCTTTTGGTCATACCTACAAAATAAGAGCAGCTTTTGATGAAAACTTGAAGTATTTGAATAAAATTATAAAAGTATGAGTTTTCTCTCGTAAAAAATGCCTACAGAGTATTTTATTGTTCTGGGCGTGGTTCATAAGAAAAATGCGTTTTGATGATGCAACGATTATGAAGTTAAACGAACCTCATGCGTGAAGTCGCGTGCTGACGAGTGCAATGTGCATGTGCATAACTGCAGCTATTGATACAGATCTGTTATACAAGGTTAATACTCCTAGATGTTATTTGATTGTGTTCACGGTTGTAATAGTAGTTTCTGTTATGTTATTGATAAGTTGACTTTGTGGTGAAAGGATTTTTAAGTGCACCTAAAATAGGCTCTTTTCGTGCAATCGACTCGTGTTTACAAACTTGTTAGGTCCTACGACATGCCTGTTTCCTCACAATATTTTCCTTCACCATTTCAAAGTACTGGCTTAGAGCATATATTTTTTTGACAGAAAAACTCATTGTACACTGCTGAATTTGAACCCACGATCTTAAGGATCGGAAGATACCTACAACCTCAGAGTAAAAAAAGTTCTTTTGATATGGTCTAAAGTATTAGAGGCTAGACTCGAATATTGCTATCTGATGGTCAACGTTTTTTTTTTTAATACACCTAGCTGATGGAACCAGCATAAGCTCCACCTGATATTAAGTGGTAACCATTGTCTCACAGGTCATGCACTTCAGGAACATGCCCTACGTTGCCACTGCTCTGCGTCCACTAACTTGAGCATACAGATGTTCAGCCTCGCGTGCCAGTAATTTCACCGGCACCCATCATACCGTTCAAACCAAAACACAGCAATGCTGCTTCACGGCAGAAATGGGCATGGTTGTAGTTACTTCCCCTAGAGCGCTGGTGGCCTAGTGGTAGCGGCCCCGCCTTCCGATTATAAGGTCGTGGGTTCAAATCCAGTCGTGTACCAATGAGTTTTCTACCCAAAAATTTATGTACACTATACCAGTGCTAACAAACGGTGAAGGAAAACATCGTGAGGAAACCGGCATATCGTAGAACCTAAAAAGTTCAAAAATATGTGTCAAGTGCACGAAAGGAGCCTCTTTGAGGCGCACTTAAAATCCTTTCACGACACTTGGTTCGAAAGAATCAGTGACACTATAAGAAGAAGAAGTACTTCCCCGTACGAGCCTTTCACAAAGAGCTCTACTACTACTACTCTGTTTCTTACTTTGAGAAGGTAAGTAACTGAAACAAAGTCCTGTCTTTGCTATTTCACAAGCGCCTCTGTGCTTCAGACCGAGACACATGTTCTCGCATAGCAACAAAAACACTCGATACAAGGATTAATATCGATTGGAAAACCAGTTACGTACTAAATAAATCGAGTTGGAGATATATTCTCAGATTTTATGCAACAATCGGAAATGTGCGGTAGGTAACATTCACAAAGTTAAGCTCTGGGTCTTCAAAAAGCGGCAGCCGCTGTGCTCCAGGAATTTGGTTCCATGTAAAAATTTACTTATTCAGTAGTATCACAAGGATCACTTTGAATCTTAAAACAAAGAGAGTTTAGGTGCCAACTCCACATGTTTAGTGATCGTCATTTCAGTCTCTATTTGTCAACTTCTTATCAAAGCCTTTATTTGTATTTGGAAGTAGTTACTTACGTATCGTTCCCGCTTATTTTTATTCTATTTATTCTAGCATGTGCTAAAACTACCTCCTTTGTGAGTTTTAAAAGCAACGAGTAAAGTAGAGGCAAACTATATAGCGCATCCGGCTATTTTTGTAAAAATCGAAGTTGGGACAGTAACGACTGTTTTATGACGGCCGCTCTAAAAACGAGGATTTCAGATAAAAAATATATTAAATATCGGTACAGGCCTCACGACTTTTTGTATGCTTTTTTTTGTTCGCTACGTTAGTAAAGGTCAGGTATGAGGTGGAAATGTGGTCATGTAGGTCAGTGTTCGACTGGGTTTGACTTACCGCTTACCACATGGTAAGTCTTGTCAGTTCAAGATGAAATTGGTGATTATTTCTATTCATCAGCTAAAATAAATCTACATACTGTTTTATCTTTTCTCTTCTGTTCTGTTTTATTTTTTATCGTGAAAGTGGTTTTTTTAAACCAAAGTGTTGCATAAATTTTTAAGTGTGCCTCTAAGAAGCTCCTTTCGTGCACTTGACACAAGTTTTCAAACTTTCAAATAAATGCCAGCTGGCGGTTATAAATACAACCCCCTTATAGTGCTAGTACGTAACCGAGTTACGAACTATGAAAAAAGTTCTGTCACTTTTTTAAAACCCTGCATGAACGTACACGCACTTGCTTTTTATATACATGTACAATAATAAATAATGTACAATATTGATTAACAGGTATGGAAATTCACAGCGGTTATGTAGTTCTGCCGGTAGCGCAAATAGTCTCAACAAACGTCGGAATGCTAAATAAGTTATAGGGCTTAGTGTAATGTCCGTCTTTTGTAGGGCTGCCTAACGTCCTTGGTAACATTTTGAGAGTAAAATCTCACTTTGTCTCAGTGCTCGAATTTTAAGATTGGCTAAAGAGGCCCTTTGTGTGAAGTTTAAAAAACTTGAGGAATTGACTTCATTGACAAACTACTTTTTTATTTGAAGTTGGTTAAAAATACACCCGAGTAAAGAACCTCTTCCTATTTAATTTGAAGTCGGCTACAAAAACTACAGGTGGAAAATAAATGCAGAGTGGAGTGAGTAGTAGGTACCTACCTACGTACCTACGCGTCTCTAGAAAATGCATGAGCGAATTTTTAAGTTTCTAATTCTGCATTTTCAAATAAAGCGCTTTGCTTACATATTTACCTATTTTTATAAGTACTCAATTACAATGACTATGCATGAATGTGTATTGTACGAACATTGTACCTACTTACACCATGAATTTATATTTTTTAAAAAATATTATTGATTTGAAAATAATCATCTAGAAATTTACTTTTTGAAGTCCTTCAGTGTAGGCAATGCAGCGATCATTGCCATGGGTGTACTATATTAAACAAGAAGTTTCGCATAGATTGTCCTTTGTTCAGCTTGCAGCCTTACCTTCACGGCAGTGGCATGGTCCTTGCTTTCACTCCTTGTTACTCGGACATTGTATGGTAATGTTATGTACCTGATATGCAATTCGGAGGAGATCTCAAATTTCTCACGCTCCACTGGACTTGTTTGTGCAATTAACACCGTACAAGCGGCCTAATGCATTTTTGTAGCGTGTTGAAACAACATTTCGTTCATCATTGTTTTGGGTTTAATCGCTTACAGAAAGTGGGTCTTTAGTCGTCCTTGTGTAGTTCTGGAAAATTGAGGCTGTTATGTGTGTAATATTAAAAGTTTGGTCGGATGATTGAGTATATGTGTATGTTGCAAGCCTTCACTCTGACAACCTAGAACGCAATCAAATAATTAGAAAACATTTTAGCGTAGATTATTTTATGTTTTTTTGCATCGTCTATAGTTTTTATAAATATTGTGGACGAACCACAGATCACTATTTAGCGCCCCAGATGAAGCAGAGATATTGTACTTTGGGAACCAGATAAGTAGCTAATATAATACTTCAATACATTTTTTTGTAACTACATACTTAGAATACAATATAACACCCAGACAGAGAACAAACATCAGTGTTCACCACACAAATATTTGTTCTCGGTGGGGATCGAACCCACGACCTACGGCGCAGAAGGCAGAGCTACTACCAACTGAGCTGAGAGGCCAGTGAATAATATGTTAGTGAGTGGGGTAGATTTATGAAGTTAAAAAAATTTAGAATACAGGTATAATATTTATGGTACGCTTAAAAAAAATACTTAAAACAAACAGCAAACGTCCAATAACAGAATAAACAGTGGCACTAGATGAAGGAAGCGTTATTTCAACAAAAGATGAACTAAAAAAACTATAGTTACTGAACTAAAATTTCACCAAGTAAAGAATAGATTCATTTCATATCATTTATTCTAAAATAACACACAAAGCTTTGCTATTTACAATGGCATTACCCATTCCCATACAAACTACTACAAACTACATTATTCAAATGACGACAAGCATAATTATTTACAAAGAAACAGTATGTACATAAAAATAGTAATCATTCAAGGTTTACATAAACAGAGAGTACATTCAAAAGGTCGAAAATATATAATTACTATATTGGCGTAAATACGTGTAATGAGAACAGTTGAAAGGCTCGTGATTGGATGACTACAAAAACTAGAACATTAACGCTAATATCACAGATTGGGTAAAGGCGAAGTCCTAATGATGATGGATCACGGGTGGGGAGTTGTGAACGACCGCGTTGAATCTGTTGACAAAACATAGGTCAGTTACCAACTGGCTTAAAATTAGGGCCGTGCGCAATTCACATTGCAACAATAGCGACGGTTATGCCTTAATATCATTTGAAGTACTATAATAGTATGTGTCGCATTGAAGTATTTGTTGATCATAACGTGTATAGTTACAGTACACTACTAATCTTTACTCCAATTTAATATCAAGACGAAGAACCGAAAAGCTTTGGAGAATAATGGTTTTCGAATGGCGACCACGAACCGGAAGACGAAACGTAGGACGCCCACCCACCAGATAGACGGACGACATTGTTGAGATCGCGGGAAGTCGATGGATGGAAAGGGCCCAGAATCGTTCTTCCTGGAAATGTGTAGGGGAGGCCTATGCCCAGTAGTGGACTTCTTTAGGCTGATGATGATGATTATCATGACAAAGAGTTCTCAGCATCAATAATTATTAACAAGCCTTCTTAATCGTTAGATAATCCGAGCATATAACATTTTGAGTTTAATTCTCAAGCTTTTCTGATAGGGTTGTTTCATAGCGTTTACCCATTGTGGTCGTCAGCGGTGTAGGTGACCTTGCGGAAGGAGCCATCAGGCTGCAGCAGAGAGTACTCTCCCTTCACGACGTCTCCGTCGCGAGACTCGTGCTGGGACTTGTGGTCGCCGGTGTGAGGGTCTTCCACGGAGTAGGAGTAGCCGTATTTAGGATGAGCCTGGAAAGAAAATTCAGATTTGCTATTGATTTGAACTTCAAACCACAGTCCACTCATCTGCAATTTGTTTGTTGAGCTAGTGTGTACATGGTACGTTTAACACGCACATTTTATTTGTATGTATGGTGGCTAAAGCTATACTTTTTTATAGTCTCAAATCAAACTTACAAATTAAAATGTTATTGTTCCTATGTGGTTTCTAATTAAAATATAAATTGTAATATTTTTATGATTTTGTAGACATGATGTAATTATATATTTATTAACACAAATAAGCTTCCAATTAAACAAATATTTACGCAATGTCAAACTACACAAGAAACAGTTGAGCTATCTGCAGACCGTTTTAAACGATCTAGAGACAGCTCAACTGATCCAAATCAGTACCAGGCGGAAGCATCCCGATGACGCTGTCGGCATTGCCACGCTGAATAGCAATACTAATGCACTGTGCCAGATATCCACTAGCCCTTAGATCACGTGTTGCTTCGATTAGAAATTAAAACACTTACATATTCATCAACATAATGATCCTCCTGATGCGCTGGGGCATGGATAGGAGCAGAGTGGATAGGAGCAGCATGGATTGGGGCGGAGTGGTAAACAGGAGCGGAGTGGACCACAGGCGCGGGATGGTACACCGGAGCAGAGGCCTCGGCGTAGTGGACCGGAGCCTCGTGGATAGTCTGATCATGGCGGATTATGTTCTGGGAGGATACTGCTGGTGCGTGGTGGACCAGACCAGCCTGGCACGCAGCCAGCAGACCACAGGCGAGCACAATCTGGAGGAGAAAAAATAATTTAGAAGTATGAAAAGTATGGAGAAAAATTAATTATTGTAATTTGACCACAACCGCCCTAAATTAAGTAAAGATTGTAGTCTGGAAATTAAATTACTGATGGAATGCCAAAATACTTTTTTTTTAAATAAACACCTACTCAACTTAGATAATAGACAGTTGACTCAATTAACAAGCACTAAACAGATTTATTTTTCTGAACTCTTGGTTTTCGAAGTCGTTGTAGATTAGTTTTTGAGTAATGGAGAAAATGAAAAATTAGATAATATAGATCATAAGCTAATTATTGCTATTTCCAAAAAAACTAAGAAAATTGTTATTGAAAAGTAGGATGTGGCTGCATTTTGCATCTATACCACAAAAAGTTATTTTGTCCATTTTGTTAAGTTCTACAACGGATATCGTTATTTGCTTTATGTAAGTTTGTCCTAACATTACATAATTTTTGAAAGCAACAGCTTACTTTGGAGAACATTTTGCTTTAGACACAAATGCTTTGACTGCTGTAACTGTGATCCCGCTTGTTTTTATATAACAAACAAATCTTTTGAGTGGTGGGGGTCTATTCCTACGATATCCGATCAGATCAGCGTAATTGCAGCGTTGCCAATCTCACTTGAGCCCTGGCTTAGTAAAATACGACGGCCGCCATATTACGACACAAATAATGCAAGTTTGTGTTTTTTTCTAACTTAAATGCCACCCAATACCAAATGTGTTTGCCAAGAAACGTGATCCTTTTCAGTCTGGACCTTCCTGCGTCTGATTTATATTGTGTAACTTTGACTGGCTAATCTATGTCCATTTAAGTAAATTATTATTATTATTATTTTTTTTTTTAAATATCTGTCTACTATTTTTATTTATTTTATTAGTCTTCTTCTTCTTATCGTGTCACTGATTCCTTCGAGCCAAGTGTGGTTAAAGGATTTTAAGTGCTCCTCAAAGAGGCTCTTTCTTGCACTTAGGCTCCTTTCTTGCACTTATATTTTATTAGTATTATTAGACTTTCTTTTGCATTCCCAAAATGATATCTGTGATTTTCATGACATTAGTGTATTTTTTATTATTACTAGGCTAGTTTTTTTTTATCTCTTTTGTACTGGTGAACGCAATTTAGCTATACTAAGTTATTAAACGTGTGTCCAATAATAACGGGCGTAAAATAACGTTGATTGTTCTTTGCGAAATTTTAGGATAACGCAATGAACGGTACAGATACGATATTAGAGAAAATCGATAAGTGAGAGGTCGATATTGTTCATTCACTTCAATCTTTTAATAAGATAAGTGAACTGGATTAAAAATAAAACGCAAACAATCATTGTTGTAATAATTACTAAAGTACCAAATATGACCTGTTTTTTTTCCTATAAGAGTGTAATTCAATCAATGTTTTTTTTTCAACCAGTTAGGTATTAATTAATTTTCTTTAAAACACCAGAAGAATATACAACAATTTTCTGAATCTTCACATATAAATTAATGTAGTTAAGTATAACTTTCCTTTTTTTTTTGCGGTCGGTGATATGAACTTTGTTTTCTCCCTGTAATACCTACAGGTGTAAAACAGAGTTCATTAATAAATTATCTAGTTTCATAGAAAATGACTTTTTAAATTTTTATCATTTCATGTTTTATAATAATAATCTTTACTACATTAAGTATATACCTACATACTTTTTTAAACATATATATTACTTTTTTTACTCTATTTGCTACTATAATATACCTTAAATTGAGTTAAATACTTAACATTTTCTGTTCAAAACTTTGTTTTTCTCATGTCAATTTTTATCGGACTGATCTAAAAGACACAACAAATCATTTAGGTACTATAAATCAATATGTAATCATACAGGATATTTAAATAAGTATTATACCAGTTCCTTGATTCTTAGGTAATAGTTATTTCACAGTTTAGATAGAAATGCAAATAAATGTAAACTACGGTAGGCATGAATCACGAAGGGCCCAAGTGCTGTTCCTTGTCTTACGCCGATTTTATTAGCTTATCTTTATCAAAGACTAGTTGATTTGCCTGTATTTCGCACGGCTTACACCGTCATGCCGTATAAGAAGGTCAAGGAGGTTGCCCTCAATATAAATTCCTGGAGAAAAATGCAGGCATTACGCCGACAAGAGCATTGCTCTTTAATAAGAAAACGAAGAAAACATTCCAGGCTTACCCAAAATACTCCATAGCAGTACTTTCCAAGATCACACCAGTTTCAAGATCGTGGTACTGACAAAAGCTTTAAACAAACAAACAGTCGAGGTGAGGGACTGTATTACACTATTTAGTTTTATTGCTTACTAGCGGCCGCCCACGGCTTCGCTCGCCCCGCAGCCGTTAAGCCCCGTTGATTTTTCTTTTAAAGCTTTTTCTCTTTTTCTCCGCTTAGGGAAATAATTTTCCAATTTCCTTTCTTAGTGCACCCCTATGCTATAAAACGAACATACCCTCCAAGTTTCATGCTTCTAGGACTTACGGCTTAGGCTGTGCGTTGATTGTCAGTCAGTCAGTCAGTAACGTAAGAGTTTTATATATTTAGAAGAAGATAAACCGACTTCAAATAAAAAGGAGGAGGTTATCAACTCGGTTCTTATTTTTTATGTTTATGAGCCGTTTAAAAAATATTTTTTCATCTGAAATCTTTTTACATAGGTACTTTCAGATTGGTCCCATATAAGTTTCATCAAAATCGGTTCAGCAGTTTGGTCAAGAAGTCGGTTTCTCAAGTTTTTAAACTTATATTATTATTTTATATCTTTATTTAAAATTTTATAACATATTGAATAACATTCAAAAGTGTCCTTAATATACCCAGAGTTACCAAAAAATCTAAACTAAATAAGCCTAGTGAGCTTATTTAGTTTTCTAGTTAGATTTTAGTTCACTTCACCTGTAATTTACCAACAAATGCGTGGGACTAGTTTATTACTATTTCTGGAGCTAGACGTAAACATTTTGCCATCTTTCGATAGTCAGTTACATAAGTGTACTAATACCTACTGTGGAGTAAGAAAATTGGGACTTACACCGTCCAGTCCAAAGTGGACTTCCTTGCTAAAACTGGGGCATTCGCTATGAATTATGTGTAGTTTGTCGCCAACAACCAACATTATTCAATACTAGAAGTTATACATAGATAGATAAATTAGTACTACCACCATGCCTATTTCTGCCGTGTGTATTGCTGTGTTTCGGCTTGCCGGTGAAATTACTGGCACGTGAGGCTGAACATCTGTATGCCTCAAGTTGATGGACGCAGAGCAGTGTATCGTAGGCAAAGTTTTTGACGTGCGTGACCTATAAGGAAAGGCTTTGTTAGAGGCGATGGTTACCACTTAACATCAGGTGGGCCATATGCTCAGGCCAACCTCACGTAATTAGAAAATTTCAACCTAAATTTGGTTAGATATTTTCACCACTAGGTATCTAAATTTGTAGTCGTTTAATTTGGCTAGTTAATTTTTATCAACTCTTTGATTGTTAAACTAGTGGGTAGTAGGCCTACCACAAACTCTGTCTGGCTCTATCTCTGGCTCTGGTTTTGAGTCTGCGTGAGTGTTGACTAAATAAATCTTACACCGAAACGATTATAGTCTGCTAGAGCTGCTTGTTTTGATGATCAGTCAGTGAGTGAGTGAGAAGAAACTTTAACTAGTTCTAATTCTTAGACTACTGGTTCAAATTGAACGAAATTTGAAACGCTCCGTGTGTGTGAAATTTGAAACAACATTTCTAGTTTTATCCACAGCGAAGTTCAAAAATGACCTGAAGTGCTTTGAGAAAAGGATAGTGGGGTCTTGCCGTTCCGGGGCACACTAGCCCCACCAAGTCGTTCAAAATAGCAGCATCAGGAGGCACGAACTACCGTACCCCCAGATTGCCAACCGAAAAGTTATAGCCTTTTTTAGAGACGTTATATTCTCACCTCTGCAAAAACTGTTTAACTGAAAACTTTTTATAATTATTTAGCCTTGCTCTTATATTCTAAGGTGAAATAAAAAAACAGAAAATATATTTTTACAAGTACTTTAAAATTCACTTTCTTCATCATCAAACTTATTAACAACGTGACTATGGTTACAACACTAAATAACAAAATCTCACAGTCTGAAATTAAATAAATATTTGCTAACTTAAAACCCTACGTAATAAATTCGCGAATGGTAATAAGAAGATGCTACTTCTGAATCTGAACTTGGTTCTTCTTTAATCGACTTTGCTTCTTTCACCTTCAGTACGTCTTCTTTAATGTCTTGATCATCAGATTTATCTTCTGCAGCTGCAAATGTGATTTCTTCATTTGCTTTCTCAGGTTTAGTCATAATCATCGATACTATAGCTGGTACCGGTTCCTCAGCTTTTTCTACGGTCTTACTGATTTCATTATCTTCTTTTTTCTCTTCAAATGTCACTGGTTTTAGAATAATTACGTTTCCATCTTCAGTAATCATCATTTTACCAACGCTGTTTATCTTAGGTTCTTCCATTTCTAAGACAGGTTTGCTTACATTTTCTTCGGATTCAGTGTTGGAACCATGTGTGTTCTTAATGCTGTGATCTTTTTCGGGAAAGTAATGGTTAATTTTGATTCCGTTTCCAACTGGGTAAAAATGTCTTGTGTGTCCAGTTACGGAAAATGCATGGTCACCATGATTGTTCACCGTCTTGCTAACTACTGCATTGAATCTGTAAATGAAAAAAACAACATTATACAGATAAACTGCTGTTTCTAGGAAACAAAGATATCAAATGTGGTGGGAGACATAATCAATGTTGATATTTAAAAATACATATTTTACAAGAACATTTCGATAATTCTTGAAGTACACAAGGTTATAAGGATGAGTAATTTATTAAAATCATGATCTTTATTGTTAGGCGTACAATTATTGCAATTCATCACGGTCATACCAATTTTAATTCAATAATTATTCTTTTATATTTTGAGTAATCGGATATTTGAATAGTTTGTCGGCTCATTATTAGTTTGATTAGACAAGGCTGTTAAAATCACGCAATTGTTATTTCCACACGCATTGATATTTTATATTTTAGTTATTTTGATTCGTATTATCAGTCTTCATGAACTTTAGATGACCATCATTTTATTATGACATTAATAAGTTTCAGGTGTTTTAGCATATTTGTCCATTACCTTCTCATAAATTAATGCATAGCCATTTAAATTATTAAATAATTAATAACTAATGTGGATATTAGCATCAGTTGTGTTTTTTAATCATGAGCAATAGTTATTTGTTATACAAGAGTGCAAAGCTGCTTTTTAACCGCGTGCTCAATTTTGATGACTGAGCAAGCGCAGGATTCTAAAGTTTAACCACGAGCGTAGCGTAACCGTAAGCGTTGGCGAAGGAATCAAAAGAGCACAAGGTGAAAAATCTTTGCACTCGAGTGCAACACGTAACTTTTCATCCCCCCTCAGCGAGGAAATGACTAAATGCAAAAAAGAACATGGCGCGACTAAAAGTAATACACCAAGAAGGTTCCGAGTATGAGTTATTCACAAATTTAAAAAGGTTGTATTAGAAATTCGGCACTATGAAGGTAGAAGTAAATAGGTTTAATGGTGTTTTGAATTCACAAATACACCAAGAAGGTTACGAGTACGAGTTTTTAACAAAATAAAAAAGGTTATATGATAATTTCGGCACCATGGAGGTAGAAGTAAATAGGTTGTGTATTCACAAACTTATTGAACACGATATTCTAAATTCAAATTTACTTTATCCTCTAGCGGATAAAAACGGCTTTTCCAGTCAGAAATTAAACAGCAAAAACACACTTTCAGAGCTGGTGGGATGAAAAATGCATTTCCTATTTTAATATTTACAAGAGCAGCTTACCCGTTATGATCATCAGCATCGTACTTCACCATCCTCAAGGAGCCATCAGGTTCCACCAGGCTATATTCACCCTTTACTCGATCTCCGTCCCGAGTCTCGAAATGCCTTTTGAAGTCTCCAGTCTTTTTGTCTGAGACTGCATATTCAAACTCATACTTGGGATAGGCCTGAAGATATAAAATTGTTTTTAGTTATATATTAAATACTATTTGTTAATTATTAGACATTATTATTAAAAATGCTTTGAGCTATAAAACTCAAAATTTGAAATCTACAAGCAGATCTTTTTTACTCCTTTACATTAAATGTTATGTTATTTATGTAGATGTTTGAGTTTGAAAGTTGTACTCACATAAGGTTCATATTTATTTCCATAAGCCTGTGAACTGGAAGGATGGTACACCTTGACCTCTTGCCAGGAGTTGGTATCTCCTCTTAAAGAGTCCTTTTTTATGTTATTTCCCGTGTCGATGAAAACTGCACTGGTGAATCCCACAAGAAAAGTAAACAGTACAATCTAAAACAAAAAATATAATTTAGATTTAATTATATGAAAATAGTTCATTATAAAAGATCACAATTTTTTTTTCAAAATATATTTAAAAACCTTGGAGGCCATGTTTGAGTACATAGGATGAACTGTCGCTAGCAAAATGTACTTGCAAACTGTTGAAAAATGATATCATCATAGACCGTTTTATAGTTTTCTAATACTTTATTACATAAATTGGTTAAAAAACTTATTGTAGAAGAACCATTGTTTGACCAAATGGTGAAAGAACCAAGAGGATACACCCTTGAGTAGATATACGCAATTATTTAATTTTGTATTGGGTTACGTAATTTTAATATAGAAAGAAAAAGAGTAATTGACACCACATAACGGAATACCAGGTATCAATCAAATTAAGTCAATTAAATTTAGAAAATAAAGTTCGTAAGTTTAAGTCCCGCCAGATGACTAATAAATGGCACCTACCGTAAAAAGCTAAATACGAGTATCATTAAGGAATAAGCCATAATTTAGTACGTTAATTACAGTCATATACATTAAATTTTTATTAACTCCTTAGACGCCGCCCGCTCCATTTCTGTTTCGCTCTGTTCCCGTTACTTTTTTGGGATGAAAAGTATCATAATACTTTCATTAGAACCTTCTCCTGAGAATAAAAAACACAACAAAAATATAATAAGCAAATGCAGCAGAAATATGGATTATTTTAAATTATATAGAGACAAGACAAGTCTTGTCCATGTTATTATTACTTAAAGTTTTAAAATGTCTTTGAACGTTTTATCGAATCATCACAATCTCAGGTGTATTTAAAGAAGGAGAGTCGGTATTTTGGACCGTGTGAACAAGTTATATTATTTCCAATTGAACATCATTTTTAATGCATATGCAGACGAGAGATGGTAGTACTTTTGAGTTATCAATTACCCTGAAAAAGTCCCTGATTCCGGATATTAGTTCTTAAGGCACGTTAGTTAGTTTATAATATTTATCACAGCCCGGTATCACCCACTGCTGGGTTTATGCCTTCTTCTTAATATTATGTGAGAGTAAATTCAATCAAAACGTACCATTCTAAAAGTACTGTATATATTTTGGTAAAATCTTGTTGCTTAAAAGTATCATATTTATCGTACAAGTTCTTTGGTAGCGAATACACACGCATGCACTGTGTTATATGATTCGACTTTACTCGACAAAAAGAGATCACATTATCTACTTCTAAAATATTTTGTATCCGCGAAAACCTCTAACTATTGGTTCACTTGTTTCTAGACCATAAATATTGTTAAGTTATTATAAGCTGTTTGTTTTCCAATAAATCAATAATAATATTGAAATCAATGGTCTAAATTTGCCGAAGTCACCTCACACAATCCTAGTTTAAAATGCTATAGAAGAGAATGGAATACCTTATCGTTATTATCATCAATATCGGTCAATTGTATAGCATGAGTAATTGTTAACAATATTCTCACTAGAAAATGTATATTGCTTATTCATTGGGATTCTGATTTAATGATTCCTACCAAACGCCACTATGTAAAACTTTCTTACCTACGTAATTTGTATGTATATATACGAATACAAATATACACAAACATTTAACAGCAAAAAAACTATTTCTATAAAAATATATCACAGGGATAGCGAACAATCAGGAAGCAAACTAAAATTGCAGAAAAATATCCAAATCCTACGAAGTCCTGGCATGACTGCAAAATTTGTGTAGTAGTATTGCGGTTGATTGAAGGGAGCGTGTCACGTCGTGGAGAGGTCTCCATAGAACGCCTGGTGGTGCAGGGAAGGTTTGAGGGCAAAAGAGCTCGCGGCAGGTCACCCATGAGATGGATGGACCAAATCAAATCAGCCATAGACGCCCTTCTCAACGAATGCACCAGAAGAGCAGCGGTACGGGATGATTGGTGAAAAATTTATGGGCGAGCCACTGCCCCGTCATGACGACCACGACCACTTTGTCAAGAGTGTAACGACTCAGAAGAAGAAGAAGAGAAGGAAGCTGCTGAGTTGGAACAAATAATGAAGGTGTTATCGATTAAAATCGTATATTGCTAAAATAAATAGTCAACAGTCATTTTGGTAAACTAGAGTAAGCAATCACTTAGTGGTGGTAGTACTGAAGAGCAGGCGCGGCCTTGACGACGACGGGAGCGTGCGCGGGAGCAGTGTTGTGCACCACCGCGTTGAAGCCGTTGTGGTCGTCAGCGGTGTACTCCACGGTCCTGATGGAGCCGTCAGCTTCGTGCAGAGAGTACGAGCCCTTCACTACGTCACCGTCGCGGGACTCCTGCTGGGACTTGTTGTCGCCGGTGTGTCCGTCAGCCACGGAGTAGTTGAACTCGTACTGGGGGTGTGCCTGTTACATAAAACGTGTTACTTCACTTGTCTGGAATAAATGTCTACAACTATACATCTATGAGATTTTGTGATAGGTACTTACGTATTCCTCTTGGTGGGCGGACGCAAGAACCTTGGTGATGGGAGCGGCGTAGTGGACCTGAGCGGGGGCAGCGTGGTAGGCGATGGGGGCTGGGGCGGAGTGGTAGGCGATGGGGGCAGGGGCAGAGCGGTAGGCAACAGGGGCTGCTACGAGTCTCTGTCCTTGGTTCTCATCGTGACGCACAATGCTCTGAGAGGAAACTGCGCCAGCAGAGGAGTAATGAGCCTGAGGCAAAAGTCCAGCCTGGGACACAGCCACCAATGCGCAAAGGGCTACCAACTGAAATTTAAAATCAAACTGTAGCCTATATTATTAGCAATAAAACGTCTTTGTGTCATTGTTTCTGATTGAAATTATTTGCAATATTCATTTATTATTTGCATTCACATCTTCAAGATATGAAATATATTTAATATTAGTTTTAAGACCTGAATTTATAATCTCTCTAAACTTACTCTGGAGAACATGGTGATGATTTTACTATAATTGAATTAGTAATGATACCTTTGGAGTCAATGCTCTAGTTTTTATACGCTTATTGCAGGATTAGTTTGATATATGAGTAGTGGAAGTTGTCAAGCCAGTAATAACCTCGCCCCGTGTCATGTCTTTGCAAATGAACCCATTCACTAATTGTTACGAAAGTAGCTAGAACTGTTCTTATAAATTTACTCCCACAAGGAATTACAAACAAAAAGTATGATTGTGACAAAATTACAGAATCTATCTTGTCAACATTGTTTGAGGATTTTATTGATTGTGACATTTTCAAAGATGGTCAAGCATCTAAAATATTATATTTGCAGCTAGGTACTTGAGATACATGCTGATCTGCTGCAATTAAATTGGGAAATCAATATTTTTATTACAAACCCAGAGCCATAACATCCCATCTCAACCAATAAATAGATGGATGACACTTAATACATCACAACACACAAACACATTAAGGATACATCACAGTAAATAAGCGTAATTAGCTAAAGTACAATGGGCTTATGCCAATAAAGTACAATGTTTAACCCATCATCATCTAGTACCTACATATAAATACTTCTCAAATAAATGTATTGAATGCAATCACAAGGAACGTTACTGAAATGATATGAGGTGGCGTAACTGAATCTTGGTGCTCGTTTCATGTTACCAATCCTAGAAGAACTAACAAAATCTTACGGCTTGATGCCTATACAAAACACCGTTTCTACGATTATTTGTAAGCATTAAGCTATATTTTTGTTTGTATTAATAATATTGTTATCCTTTGTTTAATGAAGCTCCAGGTTTTATTGTTCTCTAGTTGCACCGCTATTATCTTTTGAATGAACCTAAAAGTGTATTTTTAAGATTCATAATATACCTACGTTTATATGACCGAATCGATTCATTGACTCGGTACAAGGTCACCGCAAGCTCCACTATTACGACGACCTACATTTTATTCAAACAGGCTCGCTTCAGGTTTTATGCTCTTATATAAAAACTGGGCCTAAAATCACTTAGTTATCATTCGATCACCGATCAATTCACACACTCAACATGTTCTCCAAAGTGAGTAGAACAATTATAACAATTTATTTTTGAACTTTGATATTTGCACTTATGTCCTTCCTTCTCTCATTCCGTTCCTTTCGAATCAGTCACAGCGATTTATAGTGAAAGATCGAATTGTATTTAATTTTCTTTTTATTTTTTTCAGTTAGTAGCCCTTTTCTCTTTGGTGGCTGTGTCCCAAGCTGGACTCCTGCCCCAGGCTCACTACTCTTCCGCGGGTGCGGTCTCTTCCCAGAGCATCGTACGTCACGATGAGAGCCACGGACAAAAGCTCATAGCTTCCCCTATTGCCTACCACTCTGCCCCTGCCCCGATTGCCTACCACGCTGCCCCTGCTCAAGTCCACTATGCCGCTGCCGCTCACCAGGAAGAATACGTAAGTATTATTAAAAAATCATTATAAAACTCTAGTCAATTATTAAACACGATGGATTGTGCGTAACACGTAGGTAAAGATGAGTCCATTTAATTATTATGAGCAAGATAAATAACATGTTTTATGTAACAGGCACACCCCCAGTACGAGTACAACTACTCCGTGGCTGACGGACACACCGGCGACAACAAGTCCCAGCAGGAGTCCCGCGACGGTGACGTAGTGAAGGGCTCGTACTCTCTGCACGAAGCTGACGGCTCCATCAGGACCGTGGAGTACACCGCTGACGACCACAACGGCTTCAACGCGGTGGTGCACAACACTGCTCCCGCGCACGCTCCCGTCGTCGTCAAGGCCGCGCCTGCTCTTCAGTACTACCACCACTAAGTGATTGCTTACTCTAGTTTACCAAAATGACTGTTGACTATTTATTATTCTAGCAATAAACGATTTAAATCGCTAATTTGACTACAATTTTATTACAATTGAGCTTTTCCAACACGAGTCAGGTAGGAGCTTCACAACGTAGTAACCTTACATAGGTTACTATGCATGTATACATAGACATTCATTTCTTTACTGCTTCAGCACATATACACACTATTAAAATAAGAAATGAAAACAAAGAAAGATACGACGATATTACAAACTAAGCACTAAAGAAAAATGACATTTTTGACATTGAAAAATTACAACTTAGGTAGGTACTAAAGAAAAAAATACATTGAAAAAAACATACTAAAACATACTAAAAACAACAAAAAGTGGTCAGTGTATGTGTGCCACTGCAGCAAATCGGCTCTAGTTTAGCTTTTTTTGCATACAAAACTTGCAGCTTTTAAGATAAGATTTGAAAAAACCTTATCTGAAAAGTAATAATATGTCTCATAGAAATTTAATCAAAATCATTTAAATTAACTGTTACAAGTAATTAACTGAAATGTAGAATATCAACCATCTTATGTTTGTCTCGTAAATACTAAGACCTGCTTGATAATCGTCCAAACCATATTTATTGGATGGCTGACTGGTTGTAGTGCTTGGTAAATTAATGATCTCTACATTATCCTCTAAAAAACTTAATTTTTTTCAGCAATTTTTTATCATTCGCACTTGATGTGCGGCTGAGAGCACTGGTGGTCTAGTGGTAGCGGCCCCGCATCCAATCCGAAGGTCGTGGGTTCAAATCCACTCGTGTACCAGTGAGTTTTTCTGTCAAAAAATGTATGTGCACTATGCTAGTACTCTCAAAACGGTGAAGGAAAACATCGTGAGGAAACCGGCGTGTTGTAGAACCTATAAAAGTTCGAGCAACACGTGTCAAGGGTCGCGCAAAAAGGGCCAGCGGCCTACTTGCGGAAAAACCAGCCCACACATCAAGTGCGCATGATAACCTGACTAAGTGAAGTGGCACCACACTGGAACTTTACTGCTATTATTTTAGACCATTTTTGATTTGTAAAAGGATCATATAAAAAAACGGTAGGAACCGAGCCGTAGTTTGTTGCCTGTTCTTCTAGGCTTGGTCGCGTGGAACTGGCACCTAGGCTAGCTTTAAGACGTTTCAAAGTGATTCTTGTATCGTATTGAATAAACGCTTATTGAATTGAATTGAATTAGTTTGCAGAATTTTTTGCTGAACTCTTTTAAGTTCTATAACACGCCGGTTTCCTCACTTTTGCTCTCAAACGAAAAATAAAACCCTTGTTAATAATCAATTTTGCAAGAATTGACCTTGTCTTTCCTGTGGAATATGCCGATTAAGCTGTGATGAAAATGATTTATTACTCCATCGTAAATCAAGCCACAGACACTAAAGTGTTCTATAAATAGGAGAACGAATGAAAATTAGCACCAAACGTTGAATCATCAGCAATAGATGCATGCTGACTGTTATTTTACTGACCGTAACAACTCATCACACTCCGAAGACGGTTTGACGACGGTAGTTGTGTTGCCTTTGTGCTATAAAGAGATCACATTCCTCCGTGCTTTCCTTAGATATTTTGAGCTTTTGACATTTACTGACGGTCATCATTGGATTTTAGAAGCCTATTGCCCGACAGGCCTTCCCTAAACATTTCCAGCAAGAACAATTCTGAGCCCTCTCCATCCATCAACTTCCCACGACCTATGCAATGTCATTGTTCCATCGGGTTGGTGAGCTTACTTTCCGTCTTCTGGTTCGTGGTCACGGAAAGAAATGGAGATTTGATCACTCCTCGTAGTTAACCGTCTATTCTATGTCGAGAAAATTACGGACAAAGCGTTACTTATGTAAGTACTTCGTATGTGGTTTGGTATATGGCGCATGAATATTACTTTATTTCGTACAGCAAGTTTGTTTAGGCTCGGTTTCACGAATGAATACTCGGCCAATCAAATATTTGTTCAAAAAAATCTACGCTGAACGTGAAACAACTATTATTACTCAATAACAAATATTTGATTGGTTGATTAGTCCGTAAAACCGTGAAACTGGGCCTCAAATATTGCTCGGAGCAAAGGTGTTATTTTGTAGTTTGAGAACATAATTCGTGCAGCGATGTTGAACAGAAGTACCACATAGTTTAAATTGAAGAAACATCAGAGATTTTTCATCAAGAAATAAATTTGATTGTGATGTGGCTGTGTTATACTTAATACCTAACGTCATCCAAATTTTTTAAGTAACCGCATATCAACAGAAATGCCAAATGCTAAATAATAAATAAATAAAAAATGTATTATCTTACTAACGAAAATGGAGAGGAAGGAATAATAGCTGAGACGACAAAAAAAGAGAGATAATATTGCTGTGGGAGGGAAACGCACATATAAAGTAAAAATGGTAATATGTCATTGGTGGTGTCAACGTAGGCATCTACACTGCTTTTTCTCGTTTGAAATTATAAAATTACAAACTATGCAGGTTCTAATATATTATGATCAAAACGTTTGAATAACAAAACATGAGTGTATGTTATCGTATATTGCTAAAATAAATAGTCAACAGTCATTTTGGTAAACACTTAGTGGTGGTAGTATTGAAGAGCAGGCGCGGCCTTGACGACGACGGGAGCGTGCGCGGGAGCAGTGTTGTGCACCACCGCGTTGAAGCCGTTGTGGTCGTCAGCGGTGTACTCCACGGTCCTGATGGAGCCGTCAGCTTCGTGCAGAGAGTACGAGCCCTTCACTACGTCACCGTCGCGGGACTCCTGCTGGGACTTGTTGTCGCCGGTGTGTCCGTCAGCCACGGAGTAGTTGTACTCGTACTGGGGGTGTGCCTGTTACATAAAACGTGTTACTTCACTTGTCTGGAATAAATGTCTACAATTATACATTTATGAGATTTTGCAATAGGTACTTACGTATTCCTCTTGGTGGGCGGACGCAAGAACCTTGGTGATGGGAGCGGCGTAGTGGACCTGAGCGGGGGCAGCGTGGTAGGCGATGGGGGCGGGGGCGGAGTGGTAGGCGATGGGGGCAGGGGCAGAGCGGTAGGCAACAGGGGCTGCTACGAGCCTTTGTCCCTGGTTCTCATCGTGACGCACGATGCTCTGGGAGGAGACGGCACCAGCCTGAGAGTAGTGCACAGGCGCGGCCAGAAGACCAGCCTGAGCCACCGCTACAAAAGCGCAAAGAGCTACCAACTGAAAAAAATAAAAGAGTGATAAGCTTTATGTAGACCTTGGTATTTTTAAACTCACAAACTTTTAATTAAAATGTCATTGTAAGAAGCCCTGAAACTTACTTTGGAGAACATGTTGCTGGTTGCTGTGTACAAACAGTGAATGATAATAAGAGATAATCGATTGGCATTTTTATACTCTCGCGAATTTGATATGCAGCTAACCGAACGACCTCGCCTCGGGTCAAAAACAAGCAGTCTGCTAAGTGTACTTACTCGATTTTGGCCTACAGATTACGTTCCAATTTAAGTGTATAGCTTGAATTTTTATAGTAAAAGATACAGCTGCTGGTTACTTATTGTACTTACTCATTATGGTTAACTCCATAGAAGTTTCTGCTTTGATAACCTCGCGACATCATATTTATACGCTGGTTAAGGGATACCGCAGAGCTATTTGGATATCTGGAACTCTGCTTACTTTCAAATTTTCAATGGTAATCTTTTATTTCAACTGTAAATTATATTTAACAACAAATTATACCAAAAGCCAAACAAATTAGCCAAATTATTATCTTATCAAGCCGACAACTACGTGTAAAAAATAAGTTTTATTCATTTGTGGATCATGTTGTATTGGATAATGCTCATTACTAAATTGGAGTTAGAGGGATGATCTATAATTTAATTGGGTCTGTTTATGTCAGAGACTAAGGTAACTCCTTGTTGGGCTTACCTCATTGGTCTGTAAGGGCTAGTGGCGCCTAATAAAGTAAGTAAGCAATACTGTCAACCTAAGCTTTGTTGAGAGCTGGTCTTGGGATTTAGCGGAGAGCGCCTGATGTTTGGTAGGAGATTTCCTTACTGCGCATAGGTTATGTCTTGCAAGCAAATTTGGCATACGTAATCAAATGCATTTTTTATAGTGAGCTCTTTGTTCTCTTGATCGCTTGTATTTCTTTTACCATCTGCTTAATTCTAACCAGGAGCGATTAGCTAGTCATAATTTATTCTACTTTTTAGGGCTTGCGCACATCATCGAACATTGCGAGCTGGTGTACAATTTGATTGAATACATTATATTATACAGTTTAACAAAAAAATAATTTCACCTTAACCCGTTTTCCTGCTTAAAAGTTTACACTGGGTATGAATGAAACCTGTTAGGCAAATTTGTAAGAAGAAAAACATGATAGAAACCATATTCTGTCTTTGCTAAACTTTAGGATATTCAATAATTAAGATCAGACACTTTTTTAAATCTATTCAATTTCTATTTCAATTTATTTATTCAATAACAACAATATTTAATTCTCATCAGTTAAATCTTAATTTAATCTTTCATAGAGTAAAAATATGTGAGCGAGAAGTTAATCAAGGGTGCGTTTTCGCCTTAATTTTATACAGTCTAGGGCAGCCGAATGTAAAGCCGTGAACTTATTAGCCACCCCTTGTACATACCAATAATACCTAGTGACAATTTCTGTCACAAAGCAGCATTGCTGTGTTACGGTTTAAAGAGTCTGGGTGCCGGTGAAATTACTGGCACGTGAGGCTGAAGATCTGTTGATGGACGCCGGGCAACGCATCGTAGGGCACGTTCCATACGTGACTGACCTACGAGGCAATGCTTTGTTATAAGCAGTTACCACTTGACATCAGGTGAGCCATTGTTTGCTTGAAAAAATGACCAACCTACATGCGGAAAATCTCGGCTCACTTATTTCTTTCGGTCATTTTATATACTGTACTTACTTATTATTTTTGTCTTGACCATTTCTAGGTTCAATCAATAAAGATGCTTTAAATCAACATCATATTAAAAAAGCTATATTTATACTGAAATAAATAGTTTTTGCAATATCCTTCACAAGGAGAGCGCACACATTCATTATTTATTGATAACACAGGTAGTCTGCTAATAAATAAAATATGTAAAATTGTGGCGAATACACACAAGAATATCTAGTCCCAAATTAAGCAAAGCAAGTATTATGGGAACCAGATAGCTGATAGAATACTAATGCACGTTTCGTTTGTTTGTAAATACAAACTTAGAATACAATATAACGCTCAGATTGAGAACAAACATCTGCGTTCACAAAAATTTGTTTTCGGTGGGGTTCGAACCCACGACCTACGGTGCAGAAGGCAAAGCTACTACCAACTGAAATGAGAGACCAGTCAAACGTTTTTAAATCCTATTCAATATAAGTTTTTAAGTCATGGCAAAATGAGCCTATTACTTATAACTCAAATAACTTTGTGTGTCATCCAAATTATCTAGCCGTGCTTTCGATAATAGTCTATTAAATTTATCTAATTACAATTACTAACATAAAGTGATAATACGGATCAAACAATTGCGCTTAAAATTATTACCATTTGAGAGCATTTTAAAAGTTGATTGAAGCTGTATGATAAAAAAAAAAGCAGCCAAGTGCGAGTCGGACTCGCCCATGAAGGGTTCCGTAGCACGACGAACTACAAGAACCTTTATATTATGTTACTTGATGTAACATAATAAGGTTCTTGTAGTTCGTCAAAAGGTAAATTGCGGTACACGGTTTATGACGTATAAAAAAAAAACTACTGACTAGATCTCGTTCAAACCAAATATCGTTGGAAGTTTACATAGTAATGTACAACATATATTTTTTTTAGTATTATCATTCTCTTACTTTAGAAGTTAGAGGGGGGGGGACCAACTTTTTTCCACTTTGGAAGTGTCTCTCGCGCAAACTATTAAGTTTAGGAAAAAACAAGATTAGAAACCTCAACATCATTTTTAAAGACCTATTCATAGATACCCCACACATATGGGTTTGATGAAAAAAAAAATTTTGAGTTTCAGTTTCAAGTATGGGGACCCCCGAAATTTATAGTTTTTTTTTTATTTTTATGTAAAAATCTTAATGCGGTTCACAGAATACATCTACTCGCCAAGTTTCATCAGTCTAGCTTTTACGGTTTCGGAGAAAAATGGCTGTGACATACGGACGGACAGACAGACAGAAAGACAGACAGACATGACGAATCTATAAGGGTTCCGTTTTTGCCATTTGGCTACGGAACCCTAAAAATATAGTACCGATTGGTTGAAAATTATGGTACTCTGTTCAATAAAAAATTAAAAAGTATTAGCGTAGAACTTCATATCAGATAACATCAAAAATTGTAGGAGTACCTATCTAAAGTTAATAATAGCTAGATGAATATAGTTAACAATTCTTTTTCAACTTTACCTACTAGCATTTAATAATCTGGGTGGCAATAAAGTTACAATGATTAATTATCGATTTAAATCGTTTATTGCTAGAATAATAAATAGTCAACAGTCATTTTGGTAAACTAGAGTAGGTGATCACTTAGTGGTGGTAGTACTGAAGAGCAGGCGCGGCCTTGACAACGACGGGAGCGTGTGCGGGAGCAGTGTTGTGCACCACCGCGTTGAAGCCGTTGTGGTCGTCAGCGGTGTACTCCACGGTCCTGATGGAGCCGTCAGCTTCGTGCAGAGAGTACGAGCCCTTCACTACGTCACCGTCGCGGGACTCCTGCTGGGACTTGTTGTCACCGGTGTGTCCGTCAGCCACGGAGTAGTTGAACTCGTACTGGGGGTGTGCCTGTTAGATAAAACGTGTTACTTCACTTGTCTGGAATAAATGTCTACAACTATACTTCTAAGAGATTTTGTAATAGGTACTTACGTATTCCTCTTGGTGGGCGGACGCAAGAACCTTGGTGATGGGAGCGGTGTAGTGGACCTGAGCGGGGGCAGCGTGGTAGGCGATGGGGGTAGGGGCGGAGTGGTAGGCGATGGGGGCAGGGGCAGAGCGGTAGGCAACAGGGGCTGCTACGAGTCTTTGTCCCTGGTTCTCATCGTGACGCACGATGCTCTGGGAGGAGACGGCACCAGCCTGAGAGTAGTGCACGGGCGCGGCCAGAAGACCAGCCTGAGCCACCGCCACAAAAGCGCAGAGGGCTACCAACTGAAAAAAATAAAAGAGTGATAAGCATTATGTAACCCTTGGTAATTTTAAACTCACAAACTTTTAATTCAAGTTTAATTTGTGAGAAGCCCTGAAACTTACTTTGGAGAACATGTTGCTGGTTGCTGTGTACAAACAGTGAATGATAATAAGAGATAATCGATTGGCAGTTTTATACTCTCGCGAATTTGATAAGCAACTAACCGAACGACCTCGCCTCAGGTCAAAAAAAGCAGTCAGGTTTATGTAGGACGTATAGGTGTACTTGATTTTGTCCAATATAATCATCATTTTTGCTCCAATTTTAGCGAATAGCCTGAAATGTTATGGAAAAAGATACCACCGGGTGCATAATCATCACTAGGTTACCTCTATAAGTTTTATTACGTGATTTTGTGATATAAACAATTTTTTGGCTTTGATGACCTTGTGACATCACATCTATGAATTGGTCACGGTATACCGCAGAGTTATTTATAAATCTACTTGGTTTACTTTCAGATTTTCAATGCCAATATTTATTTTCGACTTGAACCTCATAGTGTTAATAAAATAATCATCTTATCAAGCTAATCACTACGTGTAAAAGAAAGTTTTGTCTTTTATACCTATTAATTTTCTAAAGAATAATGCTTTCTACTGAACTGAAGTTTTATGCGATAGGAAGAGAGATAGTGCGTATTTGGTTTGTATAAGATGCAAACCGACGAGCCTATGTAAAGAATGATAGGCAAGTGAATAAAGTGAAAGAGATATATCAAAATTGTAGCAATTGGAATTCCGTGATCTCTGGCTACTTCCATGGGAATAAATATAAATAAATAAATAATGCGGACAATCCACACAACACTTTCTAGCCCCAAACTAAGCAGAGCTTATACTTTGGAAACCAGATAGCTGATATAATATTTAAAAAACTATTCTTTTTGGAAATACGTACACAGAATGTAATATAGCACCCAGACAGAGAACAAACATCTCTGTTCACAACACAAAATTTTGTGCTCGGTTGGGATCGAACCCACGGCCTACGGCGTATAAGGCAGAGCTACTGCCAACTGAGCTGAGAGCTAGGCCAGTCCCCCGAATGAGGCCTTATTTGATGTATATAATAATATGTATGATGCATAGCTAGTTCCACATAATAATGCCCGTCACACACATAGCTGTAATAATCTATATTAATTTGCCGTGCGATAATATAAATTACGGTATACGTTGGTGACGTCATATATTTTAGCTACGTATGCGGTCACTTGAATATTTTGTATAGAAAATGCACCGTTATATGCCTTGCTATAATTTACATTAAAATATAATTATTATAGCTAAATGTGAGATGGGATGAAGATAAGTAAGCAATACCGTAGATTCGGGTGCGAAGAGCGCTCGATGTTTAGGTAATAGGTTTTTTTACTGCGTTTTCATAATGTGATGTACAAGTTTTGCATGTGTCATAAAAATTAAATGCTCTTTAACCCAACGCGCACATTATTTCATAAAATGAACCTATACAACATCTTTGACGATAACCGTCTTTGACGACGATTTACTTTTATTCTATCTACCTCTAATTAACCCATTCATCGGCTAGTATAATTGATTCGACATGAATATTTTTTCTTTAATATCTGCCACTATTACACGTTCTTTGAGGGGTTCTTTTCGCAGAGATTTTCTCCTTGTTGTAATAAACGAACCTATAACAGACCTCTTTGTGGAGAGCCCGTCTAGGGAAGCCCCACCATCACCACCATCACCACCATGCCTATTTCTGCCAAGAAAGAACATCGCTGTGTTTCGGTTTGAAAAGTGTGGGCCAAATTACTGGCACGTGAGGCTGAATATCTGTATGCCTCAAATTGAGGGACGCAGGGTAATGCATCGTAGGACACATCCCTGATGTGCGTGACCTACGAGAGAATGTTTTGTTACAGGCGATGATTACCACTTAACGTCAGGTGGGCCATACATATGCTTGTTCCATCTGCAAGTTGTAATGAAAAAAAGGTTGAATCTTTATAGCATTGTCTTGAAAAAAGCAAACACGCGTAGGTACTGCCTTTGTCGAGCAATTCCGTGGTGCTGAGGTATGAAGAAAAAAAATACTGGAATGGACATTGGGCAGGCTAATAAAACACTCAGTTGCTGGAATATTCACGATTTAAAGTCTGTAACTGTAAGACGCATGGTAGGTGCTAATTTTCATACTTAAGAAGTATTCAAAAATATAAAATAAAGAATTGGTGCACGAGAGGAGTCTCTCTCAAGCGCTTTTCAAATCCTTTCACCACACTGGTTCGAATCAATGACACGCTGAGAAGAAAAAGAAGGACAATGTGTTTGGATTTAAAATATTTTTTGCTTGATTTGATTGCACACAAGATAGTTGCTTACGAATTTTTATAAATATGTTCTAGAAAGATATGAAATTCTTTCGGAGAGGCAAAGTGTGCAAACGAGAAGTTTCTTCGTGGAGTTTTATAAAGTAAGTGTACGTTGAGCCCCAAACTTATCAGCCATCCATCGTACATTATTTACGCCAAAAAAACTTACTTCTGCTTAAGTTTATTTTAGTTTCAACCATTCGTAGATTCAATCAGTGATGCCAGCAGCATTTGTAGTGAATAAAATGTAGTTATATAAAATGCTTATTTTACACTGAGATTCATAGTTTTTTGCTTATAAATAAGTATATTAAAAATGCATTTTTGCGTAGAACTTGATACCAGCGAAGCTCCAAGATTTAAGATGAGACAGATTTAGAACAGAGGTTTAAGATGAGACTTACTTATTTTTGAACCGTATTTTAAAAAAACTAGGTTGATAAGGCCAACAGTTTTCATTCCTACCGACTTGCAGGTAATAAAGCTAGGTAGCTATGAAATAATAGTGGATATTATCGATTTAAATCGTTTATTGCTAGAATAATAAATAGTCAACAGTCATTTTGGTAAACTAGAGTAGGTAATCACTTAGTGGTGGTAGTACTGAAGAGCAGGCGCGGCCTTGACGACGACGGGAGCGTGCGCGGGAGCAGTGTTGTGCACCACCGCGTTGAAGCCGTTGTGGTCGTCAGCGGTGTACTCCACGGTCCTGATGGAGCCGTCAGCTTCGTGCAGAGAGTACGAGCCCTTCACTACGTCACCGTCGCGGGACTCCTGCTGGGACTTGTTGTCGCCGGTGTGTCCGTCAGCCACGGAGTAGTTGTACTCGTACTGGGGGTGTGCCTGTTACATAAAACGTGTTACTTCACTTGTCTAGAATAAATGTCTACAACTATACATTTAAGATAAGATAACATTTATGAGATTTTGTAATAGGTACTTACGTATTCCTCTTGGTGGGCAGACGCAAGAACCTTGGTGATGGGAGCGGCGTAGTGGACCTGAGCGGGGGCAGCGTGGTAGGCGATGGGGGCTGGGGCGGAGTGGTAGGCGATGGGGGCAGGGGCAGAGCGGTAGGCAACAGGGGCTGCTACAAGTCTTTGTCCCTGGTTCTCATCGTGACGTACGATGCTCTGGGAGGAGACGGCACCAGCCTGAGAGTAGTGCACGGGCGCGGCCAGAAGACCAGCCTGAGCCACCGCCACAAAAGCGCAGAGAGCTACCAACTGAAAAAAATAAAAGAGGGATGAGTTTTTAGTAGACCTTGCAAATTTTAAATTTGCAAAGTTTTAATTAAAATTAAATTGTGAGAAGCCCTGAAACTTACTTTGGAGAACATGTTGCTGGTTGCTGTGTACAAACAGTGAATGATAATAAGAGATAATCGATCGGCATTTTTATATTCTCGCGAATTTGATAAGCAACTAACCGAACGACCTTGCCGCGGGTCAAAAAAAGCAGTCTGGTTTGTGTAGGACGTATAGATGTACTTGATTTTATCCAATACAATCATTACTTTTGTTCCAATTTAAGTACATACATAACTTGAAATGTTATGGTAAATTATACCACCGAGTGCATTATAATCCCTAAGTTACTTCCATAAGATTGTTAACGAGATTTAATGATAAAAAAAATTTTTGGCTTTGATGACCTTGTGACATCATATTTATGAATTGGTCACGGTATACCGCAGATTCAGTTATAGATCTACTTGGTTAACCTTAAGGTTTTCTTCTTTCAGATTTTACAGACTTTCGTTTTTTTTTCATATTTATCAAATGAACAAAAACAACATCTTCAACGACAACCATCTTTGACGACGATTTACTCTTATTCTATCTAACTCAATTTAACCCATTCGTCGGCTAGTATAGTTGATTCGACATAAATATATTTCTTCCAGGATCAGCCGTTATTAGATGTCATAAGAGTGGGCCTTTTCGTAGCTATTTAGTCCTTGTTGTAATAAACGAACCTAAGTTGTAGTAGTAGAGCTCTTTGAGAGGGGCCCATCTCCGGAAGTACTATCACGATGCCTATTTCTGCCGAGAAGCAGCATCGCTGTTTTTCGTTTTGAAGGATGTAGGTGCCAGTGAAATTATTGGCACGTGAGGCTAAATACCTGTGTGCTTCGAGTTGATGGACGCAGGGAAGTGCAGCGTAGGACACATAACTGACGTGTGTGACCTACGAGACAATGCTTTGCTATAGGCGATGGTTACCACTTAACGTCAGGTGGGTTATATAAATATGCTTGTTCCATCAGCAAGTTGTAATGAAAAAAAAATTAAAAATCTAAAATCTCGATAGCATTGTCTTGAAAATAGCAGACACGCGCACTGCCTTTGCCGAGCGATTCCACGGTGCTGAGGTACGCAAGAAAAAGGTACAGGAATGGACAAACTAATAAAACACTCACTTGCTGGACTATTCACGATTTGAAGGACGTCTGGGTCTGTAAGACGTATGGTAGGTGGTAAAGGATGAAAAGTTTGCCTAACTAGTCTTTGTACATACCTATAAGTACCTAAGCTTTTAGTAGGAAAATATGGCGTAGAATATATCAGCATATATACGGTAAAATCTTCTATATATATATTTAGGATCTCGGAAACTGCGCCAACGATTTTCATGAAATTATGTATACAGAGTTTCGGGGGCGATAAATCGATCTAGCTAGGATTTATTTTCAGAAAATGAGTCTGTTTGTTAAAAAAAAACTAAAAACATAAACTGAATATGTGACTGCTCTTGCCATCTATTGACGATTATGAGCAACTAAATGCAAGCATATCCAGCAGATAAACAGTAGTGTTCAGTAAAAGACTCTTATGATTTCTTAAAATACAAAATTCCGAGCGAAGCTTGGTTACCAATTGCTAGTAATATAGAATTAGTGCACGAGAGGCGCCTCTCTGAAGCGCACTTCAAAGCCGTTCACCACACTGATTCGAAAGAATCAATGACACGATGAGAAGAAGACGTAGGAAAATGTGTAAGGATAATTTTTTTTTTTGCTAGGCTGTAAACAATTGAACTACACACAGATTACGCTCGCGATATTTTGTTCAGTGATTTCATATTATCTTTCTTAGAAATTTCCTAAAGTATGTACCGAATCAGATTTTTTTAATTTGACATGACCAGCTGGTTACCATAGTTTTGAGCATGTTCTTTAGCCATTTTTTGAAGCGGTGCGGTGTTTAGTTTCGGTATGATAGGTGTTTTCCGCGATTTTGTCTTAGTGGTTACGGTGGGGTTTATGTAAACTTTTGTGTGTATTCAAATTTGGTGACAGAAGCTGCGGTAGTAGATTTTTTTTTACTGTTTTTTTGCGTATTTTGTAAAGCAATTTTTTGTGATTTTTCTTTAAACTATTTTTCCCTTTTTTCTTCTTTTAAGGGAAATAATTTTCCTATTTTCTTTCTTAGTGCACCTTTGCTCTATAAGAGGAACACATCTTCCAAGTTTCATGCTTCTAGGACTAATGAGCCTCAATCAAAAAAAAATGTTAAATCATATATTTTGAAATGTAGATTTTAGATCAATACAGAGTGGAAAAAATTAACCTTCCTAACATAAAAATTGGGAAACTTTGTGTATTATCCAGAGAGATTTGTATCTGTATCTAAAAAAGTAATACATAAAATTAAAATAAATTTAAAATTGTAACTAGATTGATTAATTATCACAATTACTTATTTATTTCTATTCATAATATTAATATATATGTATTAGTATTATTATCATATTTATTAGTTTATGACTATTTATTTTATTTTATTATGTATGTCCATACTCGTACTCTAATGTTTCTTTCCATCCAAAGGTTGTCTGGAAGAAATCGCTATTAGCGATAAGACCGCCCATTGTACCTCTAGTTTTTAAGTATTCTTTTAGACCATGTTTACCTGATGATTTATGGTGTACAATAAAGTTATATTCTATTCTATTCTATTCTATTCTACATAGGTCATATTGTAGTTGAATAAAATCACGTTTTTGCGTATATAGAACTTTATACTATCGAAGCTCCAAGATTTTAAGATTAAAAGATTAAGATTAAAATAAGATACCGTATTTTAAAATAGCTAGGTTGATAAAGCCAACAGTTTTCATGCCTACCTATTTGCAGGTAATAAAGCTAGGTAGCTATGAAATAATAGTGGATATTATCGATTTAAATCGTTTATTGCTAGAATAATAAATAGTCAACAGTCATTTTGGTAAACTAGAGTAGATGATCACTTAGTGGTGGTAGTACTGAAGAGCAGGCGCGGCCTTGACGACGACGGGAGCGTGTGCGGGAGCAGTGTTGTGCACCACCGCGTTGAAGCCGTTGTGGTCGTCAGCGGTGTACTCCACGGTCCTGATGGAGCCGTCAGCTTCGTGCAGAGAGTACGAGCCCTTCACTACGTCACCGTCGCGGGACTCCTGCTGGGACTTGTTGTCGCCGGTGTGTCCGTCAGCCACGGAGTAGTTGTACTCGTACTGGGGGTGTGCCTGTTACATAAAACGTGTTACTTCACTTGTCTGGAATAAATGTCTACAACTATACATTTATGAGATTTTGTGATAGGTACTTACGTATTCCTCTTGGTGGGCGGACGCAAGAACCTTGGTGATGGGAGCAGCGTAGTGAACCTGAGCGGGGGCAGCATGGTAGGCGATGGGGGTAGGGGCGGAGTGGTAGGCGATGGGGGCAGGGGCAGAGCGGTAGGCAACAGGGGCTGCTACGAGCCTTTGTCCCTGGTTCTCATCGTGACGCACGATGCTCTGGGATGAGACGGCACCAGCCTGAGAGTAGTGTGCGGGCGCGGCCAGAAGACCAGCCTGAGCCACCGCCACAAAAGCGCAGAGAGCTACCAACTGAAAACAATAAAAGAGTGATAAGCTTTTTGTAGACCTTGGTAATTTTAAACTCGCAAAAGTTTAATTAAAATGTCATTGTGAGAAACCCTGAAACTTACTTTGGAGAACATGTTGCTGGTTGCTGTGTACAAACACTGAATGATAATAAGAGATAATCGATTGGCATTTTTATACTCTCGCGAATTTGATTTGCAGCTAACCGAACGACCTCGCCTCGGGTCAAAAACAAGCAGTCTGGTTTGTGTACTAGATTTTGCGCTCATACATAATAATTATTATTTTGGGTGCAATATTATCGCACTGATTTATTTTTACTGCTTGACACCATTATTTGCTTATTTTATCACAAGATTTATAATTTAATTATTTATAACTTTGGCTTTGATGACCTTGCGTCATTTATTAAAATAGTTACTATGTACTGAAGAGCTATTTCTAAACCTAACGCCACAAAAAATGTAATAATACTACCTAATAACGCCCAGACTGGCCTGGCAGTATCGTACGTGTTAACAGAATTACTATGAAATATTACGCCTCATCTGTTAGGGGTAGTAGGTTTCTCATAGTAATTCGGTCAGCTCAGTCACATCTCTATTTGAAAATATTGACCCTGAACTGGGTATTTTGATAACACGATACTAACGTTATTTGCACATATTTATAAAGAAGGTCTTAAATTTCTCATAAAGATCTTAAATTTCTAATAATGGATAATTTTATTTTCAAATTAAAACGCAATTTGAACTAAGTATATTTTTATTTTACACTAAAATAATTTACATAAAACCACATTTTATAAATTAAAGATGCCATAATAACGGTAAAAACTACGTGTGCATTGGATAGTTTTTATTTGTATCTTGCACCGGATAAAGAATAGTTTTCTGCTGAGTTTGAGGTTTTAGTGGGAGGAAAATTGCTTGTGTATGAGACCGTATTCCAGTGTTGGGTCCGTTGATTTGAGCTGGTAGCGCCTGCTGAGGTAAATGAGCAATGCCGTAGACCCGTGCTATGTTGAGATGCAGTCTTGGGATCTTGGCAGAGAGCGCCTGATGTAAAATGTAAGGTTTTTCTGCTGTGTTCTGCGGTCTGAAATGGAAAGTTTTACTTTATATTTTCCGTGGGTTTTGAATAGGCAAAAACGAATCAATATCATCATTATTAGCCCGAGACATAGCGCTCTGTTACATTTCTAGGGTGAACGATTCTGAGCCCTGTCCATCAACTGACTTCCCACAAAAGAAACGAGTAACTATTTACTAATTGTTAACTCTAATTTTCTAAAAGTTATGGGTTCAAGACGTAGTCAAAACATGTTAATTTAGAGAAATGTCCATCTTACTTGTTGAAAACAGGCCTCGGTATAAGCGTGTACAAAATATTGTGCTCTTCAGACGACGGTCTGTGTTGATATTCTGTCCTGAAATGTTCCAAGGGGTGATGGACGTGCTCTTCAGGTTTTCGTTGGATTGCAAACTTCGGTGTGTTGACCTGAAATGTAAAGCAAAATTTAACTATGCAGTAGAAGCATCAAATATAAATATTTTGAGCTTAATCTTTTGAGCATGAAATTACATTTTGATTTTGCAAGTTTACCTTGAATAGGTTATTGTTTCCCAGTACACGATGAGATTGATGTACTTCAATGTTATGTCCGGGGACGTACGATCTGATGCTTTGATCATGATCATCCTGGTTTTCTGCTACAATTCTTGGTTCCAGGTGATAATTTCTGTTCTCTTCAATCGGATGTTGTATCTGTGGCTGTGAAACTGGTTCCTCGTTGTTTTCATATAGTTGTTTTGGGGTATATTTATATTTATGTTTATCATTTTGGTCTAGAGGAGCATATTGTATGTATTTGTATTTAGGACTTCCGTGGTGATTGATCTGTTGATTTGCCTTTGTTTCTGGGTTTGGAGTTGTATAAATGTGAACTGCAGTGTATTTGTAGGATAGTGGCACATCATCACGATGGAAACTCTGTGTTGACACGGCATGTTCTGGTTTGTGGTGGGGCTGGTGGTCTGGTGTGGTGCTGTCCACACAGATCATAATTATTGGCAAAGTCGTTAGAATCTGAAAATTGAACATTATTTTATATCTTGTTATATCTTGCGCAAGGATTTTTTTGGTAAAATGTATATGGGTAAGTATTTTTTATTGTTTTACGCATCAAATAATTATGTAACTAAGATCTTTGGAAGGTTTTTAAGATATTATTAGAAAGGAAGGTCGTGGTTTTGTTTCCCATACATTTGATATTTTTTTAGATGCATATTTGCTATAGATATATTATAATGTATATGGTTATTTTATAGATCACTAAAAACACTGTAACGTCTTTATCACTTTTGGCAGCCAACATCACAGTTTGCCTTTCAACACTGAATCTGCTTGTCATGCTATTAATATAAACTTGGTCACTGCACAAACTTACTTGAAGCAACATCTCAAAGTTCCGCTGGCAAGAGATAGACGGAAATGACGCCGGATGTTTAATACCACACTTTTATACGTCAACTAATCACAAAGAGAAATCAGTTGCATAATTTTTTAGACCATGTGGAGTAATTACTATTAACTTCCGGCGTCCTGTAACAATACCCAATAGGCTCAATCTTCAAACCTTTCACCTTTTTGTTTTTTTAATTAGCGTATAAACTCTCTATCTAACTCTGATTGAATGGTCACGTCGTAGTGTATAGACAAGAAATGTTTACGTTATCAAATGATATCAACTGTATTTAATAATGATCGATTGTTTGGGTGATGCTGGGTGGATTACCTCACTATGTTTGTAAGAATCTTTATCTAGCCATGGGAAGTTTTGTTCCAATACAATCTATAAGGAGTTCAGTGAATCGCGTGAATCCTTATCTTAAACTTCTTTCCGACCAAATTCTTATTCTTGGCAGATGTCTCAAGATTTTACTTACCCTTATTTATCATTTTCTTGTCCTTATCCCACTTCATGTGGAATCGGTTCAACAGGTTTCCCTCTATTAGCCGTCATTCTAGCAGTCACTCCTTTGTTACCCATGTCATCTTTCACACAATCCATCCATCTTTTCTTTGGCCTACCTCTACTCTACTCTACTTACTTACTCACTGATTGTTTAATTATAAATCGATTCAATCATTCTACAAAACATTCATCAATTAGTAAAAAAAACAGCCAACATTAATGAGTCTATAATATCAATTGTATTAAAATCGTATCAAATTTTCAATATTTCTTGTTTTTCTTTAAAGTATGCGATCGATAAGAAACCAGTGTTATTTTCTTTGTCAACATCATCGCCCGCCAGTAACCTGAAGAAGCTAGCCTGTTAGGCGATAGGCGAGCATTCTTCAACTTTTGTCTGACTTGAACTGGACAGGCCAAGAGTAAGTTAAAAAGGGCGTTTTTAAAGTTTTAAAGGGTCGGCAATTATCTATTGTGATACCTCTGGTATTGCAGGTGGACACCTGACACCTCCATAGGCTACGGTAACTACTTCCCATCCGGTGGGCGGTATGCTTGTTTGTCTACTTTGTTGTATAGCTAAAATAAAGTACCGTCCTACGCTTTTTGCTACATCCCATGGTCACCATTTTAAGCCCGGCACACACGTAGTTATAAAATATATTTCTATAACACCACTAACTCTTTTTGACTGGTCTCTCAGCTCAGTTGGTAGTAGTTCTGCCTCCTGCGCTGTAGGTCGTGGGTTTGATCCCCACCGAGAACATATTATTTGTGTGGTGAACATAGATGTTTGTTCTTTGTCTGGGTGTATTCTAAGTATGTATTTACAAAAAAATGTATATAAGTAATAAATCAGCTATTTGGTTCCCATTACAAACTCTGCTTAATTTGGGGGCTAGATAGTGTTGTGTAAAAAAAAAACTTAAAACGTAATTTATATTATAGCACAGCATAATAATATATTATTATAGGTACGTGTGAGCCGGGTGACTGTGGTTTTATTCTTTGTATACCAAATAAATAATTCCAAATACATAATATTCTGATACATGCATGACTTTGTGAGTAAGTATTGTCAAAACTACATAATAGATACTTGCGTGGTATGTTTGTATTTGCCAATTGTGACTATGATGGATAGACACCTATAGTGAAAGACAGTGGCTAGTTGTAACAGCCTGAGTGTGGCTGACGCCTGCAGCGGTTTGCTGTGGTCCAAGTGATTATTAAATAAATAAATTATTTTGATGTATAATCTAAATATATAAAACTCTTACGTTACTGACTGACTGACTGACAATCCACGCTCAGCCTAAACCATGAGTCCTAGAAGCATGAAACTTGGAGAGTATGTTTTTTTTATAGCATAGGGGTGCACTAAGAAAGGAAATTTCCATAGGCGGAAAAAAGAGGAACAACTTTTAAAAGAAAAATCAACGGGGCGTAACGGCAAAGGGGCAAGCGAAGCTGCGGGCGTCCGCTAGTACTATATAAAAGAAAGTATAAGTAGTGTAACTAACACGTAGTTACACCATTTATAACTCAAGAACGACTAAACCAATTTGGCTGATAATTGGTTGGAAGGTAGCTTAAAACCAGGAAACAGACATTAGAATAACTTATCCCGAAAAAGTAACGATAATGGGGCCGGCAAAGCCGCGGGCAGCCACTAGTATAAAATAAAAACTTCATCTTTATATTGTTTCAAATTACTGAAAACTCTATCTCTCTCTCCCTCTCTTGTTTATGTTCAGTTCTGTCCATTCCAAGGTTGAATAGATTGCTGTTAGCGATAAGGCTGCCCATTGTATTACTTAAAAATGTAATCTACTTACCTAGTGTTATGGTAAACAATAAAGAATGCTATTTTTGAAATCATTAAATTTTAAATGAAAGTGAATGTATACCTAAAAATATCTTTCAACACTGATTGTAACCCACAAACCTTTGGATACCATATACATAAGTAGTTAGATACCATATAACAACACTCCTGTAAAGACATTATTTGAAACTGTCTTAATATTCTCAAAGATCACGAATAAAAAAAAACTTGTTTGTCTAAAAACTTAGTTTAAGCCTATTTTGTTCAAATCGCTTTTGCTTTTAAATTGTGCTCATAATATTTAGCTAATCGTATGTGTAATTGATAGAGCAACGAAATAAGATTTGACAAAAGTCACTCAACTACGGTGCTTGTTAACCGTGACCTTATAACTAGGTCACATATCAAGTACCTTTCTTTAGTCGAGGCAATCACAATACTTTGTAAGATGTAGTCATACACCATATTTTTTACTTATTATAAAACCAATTAGTCCAAAATTATAAAACGAATAAAAAGCTTATTTTAAAAGCAAGACTAATTATATATTCTTGAACAATTTCGAGATCTATAGCTATTCATCAAATACTGACAACCAATACAGTTCTGAAAACGTAGACTGGAGGAGCTTTTAGATAAAACCAAATCTTGCCAATGATTTACAAATTAGCCAACTTTCCAGCAGCAGATTTACCCTTTAAATGTTACTGAAACATTAAGCTACATAGCTCTAATTATATGATGCATTGGACAGCTTCATGACCTGACGACCTTGTCGCGCCCAATATGTTATCGCACGGTATAAAAAGCGATCTCATTTATGCATTCAATCAGTTGTAGTTGCTCATACAAATCAAAATGTACTCCAAAGTAAGTGAAATTATAATAACCTGGATAGTGAATCAGAATAGTGAAAAAAAAATTTACAGTGTAGCTTGTTTAAAAAGTGCAAAGTTAAAAGTGATGGTTTCTTTCAGATCGTAACCCTTAGTGCTATCCTGGCGGTGTCCACTGCTGGACTCTTGCCCCAGGCTCACTACGCCCCAGCTGGCGCGGTCTCTTCCCAGAGCATCGTTCGTCACGATGAGACCCAGGCCCTTGCCACTGGCTACGCTGCCCCCATCGCTAAGCTGGCTGTTGCTGCCCCAGTCTACCACGCTGCCCCTGCCCCTGTCACCTACCACGCTGCCCCCGCTCAGGTCCACTATGCCCCCGCTGCCGTCCAGTACGCTGCACCCGCTCAAAAGCTGATCGTCGCATCTCACCAACAGGAGGAATACGTGAGTATTTAATTTGCATCACGGATGTGTGCTCATGAGCTGGTATTTGGAAAATGCATGCGAAAGACATTTTTAATGAAGCTGTGTTTATAATTCCATCTTCTAAAGCATTATCTCTTAAGCATTACAGACTGTTGCTCTAACTAAGAGTCATAATATATGTCGTATGTTACAGGCACACCCCAAATACGACTTCTCTTACTCCGTCGCTGACGGTCACACCGGCGACAACAAGTCCCAGCAGGAGTCCCGCGACGGAGACGCCGTGCACGGCCAGTACTCCCTCCTAGAAGCTGACGGCTCCGTGCGTACCGTCCAGTACACCGCCGATGACCACCACGGATTCAACGCCGTCGTCTCCCACTCTGCTCCCCAACACGCTGCCCCCAGCCATGCTATCCTCGCTCACCACTAAACCTGACTAGTCATTTCGTCACCATTATGTTAGATCATAACGACGAAACAATGTTGTAAATAGTTTGTAGTATTTATTGAAATAAAAAGCAAATTGTTGATAAATTATCGTCTTTTACGCAAGTTCTTATAAATTGTTTTAAATTAGACCGCCTGCTACTAGATCTGTTACTGGTTACTTGAATAATTTTATAGATCTGTAATCTGGGTATATTTTGTCATTCATCAGTAGAATTTTTGTAACCCTACCAACTTCCAATGAGTGGAAATTCTTATTGTCATTTTGCCAACAAAAGTGATTTTACGTGCGCTAACTTGTGGTAGTAGAGCCCGATGTGAAGGGCTCGTCCGGGGAAGTACTACCACTATGCTAATATCTGAGGTGAAGCAGCATTGCTGTGTTGGTTATGGGTGCTGGTGAAATAACTGCCACGTGAGGCTGAATATTATGTGTATGCCTCAAGTTGATGGAAGCAGGGCAGTAGGTACATCATAGAGTAAGATCCTGACGTGCGTGACCTACGAGACAATGATTTCTTATAGGCGATAGTTAGTACTTAACATCAGGTAGACCATAACTGCTTGCAAAGATTTTTATAATGTCCCAAAAGTTAAGAGCCGAGCGGGATTTGAACCCGCGACCTTCCCCTCGGTACGGGGTTGCGATTTCCTTAAGTGTAGTAAACACTATAAAATCAATAAAAAATCATAACTGATTGTTCCATCAGCTAGTTTTATAAAAAAAAAAAAATTAGCGAACCCAAACGCTTCATGACATCAACGCATTCAAAATACGTACCATCTGTAGCGTATGGGATGACAAATTACAAAGCGAAGCGAAAAGCACACAATTTTGTGAGGAGGAAAAATTAAGGCTTGTTGAAAAAATAAGCTTGATTCTTGGCCTTCTTTTATAGTTTATAGTTTAAGTCAAGACACAATAAAAAACTGTTATTTCTGAAATTATAAACATTTTTGTGGTTCGAATGCATACGTTTATTCATGAGTATTCTTGGCAAAAGTTGGGAATGGATAGTGTTTAATCCAGTAAGAACATCAGCTGTTTCTGTTATTGTTCTTCAGTAATTTGATTGGCATAATAAGAACGATAAAGCAAAAATTATGGCTGACACGACTGCTTGACTACAAGCTAGTACTATTGTTTGTTATGTGCAGCATCCCTTATTGGACCAGCCCTCGACAAAAGAACATAGGTGGGCTATGCTTCAAACTTTTGACAGACGTCACGGCGTCAGTTGGTACTCGTAGTAACCCTGACTTCTGCGCCATAGGTTGTGGCATCGCTTCCCACCAAAACAAATGTGTTCTGTGTTATATTGTATTCTAAGGCTCGTATTCCAAAACAGTGCTTGAGTTTGAGTCGAGACTCAAGCATAGATTTTTGACATTTTCCAATGGAGAACTGTCAACAAATCTATGCTTGACGCTCGACTCAGACTCAAGCACTGTTTCGGAATACGGGCCTAAGTATTAATTTACAAAAAAAAATATTCAATTCAAGGAATATAATACTTTCTACGAGAGGATTCAATTGTTATTCAGGTATCTGTTTCCCATCGTACAAGCTCTGCTTAGTTTGGGGCTAGATATCGCCGTGTGAATTGTCCACAATATTATTTTCTGAGTGTGTTATTACTTCCGATGCTCTTTTTCTTTGCTGCTTAGTTTCTTTGTTGCTGATTAGTAATTGTGGTTGCATATTTCCGAAACAAAAGCGCTGATTTCTGTTATTTTTGTTCGTAAGAAAGCAGATCAGTCTTAAATGAATGAGATTATGCACAGATAATGTAATATTATGTTGGTTGGTGTATGGTTCTAATATTTTGTTAAAATTCGTATTACTATTTTATTCCTCCATTTACATCGTTTTTAAAGGGTCTCTAACATTGTAGCAGCTTAAAACATAGGTACAAAAAGTTTGCAAAGTTGATGGCAAATGGGCTTTTACATTCCAAGATCGAGGGTAGGTACTAAAACTACGCTACGTTTGTAATAGACTAAGGAAAACAAGTTTTCCTTAGTCTATGGTCTTACTTAGTTTTTGATAGCGAAGTAGTTTTGTCATAAATGATGAGTAATTTAAGAGCGTTTATCCCGAGCTGTGTGACTCAAGTTTGGGTAAATTTACTTACCTAGCTATACAGTTACACCTAACACGCACACAGCCGTCTGTGTTGGAGCGCGTATCATGCGCCGCATTGAATTAATCACCTTGATACTTTACCCGCTCTTAGTAGGGAATGTATTCATTTTTCGTAAGTAGGTACAACATTTTGCAGAATGAGTACCTACTTACGCAAAAACGGGCAGGTATGTTAGGTTAAAATAAATCAAAATAATTTCGTGTAAAATACAATTTTAATATTTATCGTCTCTAAGTTTCATGGACCTATCTTTTCAGGGATCAACAACTTCGGGTAATAGACATTTATTATAAAAACTGACTAGCCGATGCTCCATGTTCTCGCTCCAAAATGTATCGTCCCTAATTATTTTTTCTGTCTTTAATTCAAATTTTTTGCCTGTCCACACAGCAAATAGACAGTTATTTTTATTCGTTACGTGCAGCTGCCCCTGTATTTGATAAAACCAGTCATGGCGTCGATTCACGGATCCATCTAATTACCAGAATAATTTTTTTTTTTGGCTAATAGCGATATCTGCCTCTAATCCGAATGCCGAAATAGGACATTTTATTTCGGTGATACCATCATCTTCAATTAGTCCATCCGGAAAATCACCTGTAACCATAATAAATTGAAAGAAAACAATGATAAACAAGGAATAGGTCAGAAACCGAAACCATAATGAGAACTCAGAAGAAACTACATAAAATCATTAAAAAAATAATATAATGCATGCAATAGGTCCCAATAAAATATGCAGTAGGTAGGTATACTATGTACGTATTTCGAACAAAATTAATTGATTACTTCACAATCATAGATAGCTCATCAACTCGCTTTGGTATCGTGCGGACTTGCGGACTGGATGACTATTTCAAAGTACCCGCTAATTTCGACCTTTTTTTCGGCGTGTTATGTTTTATGATAAGTTAGCAATAATGATTTTCATAATGCAAATTATTACTACTTCTATCTCCGTGTACGTTTAATAAAAATGGGAATTGACTATAACATGTTACGTTGTAAAAAGTAACCCCTGGGTAACATACCTTTTAGCTTCATTAGCCTTGACCAAATTTTCGCAATTGGTGACGTACTCGTTACTTTTTTTACGTGATGTAGCCTGTAAGCACCTTTTTTTAGCCATATCTGAAATAAAAGTAAAGAATGAAACCTGAATTAAAAAGAAATACAAATTAAAAATAATTTACTATTTTTTGCGTACCAGAAACCGGGGGTAATTAAAGTTAATAAGTTAAAGCAACACCATTACTTTAAAATAAAAATAAAAACTCACCAAAGTTTTGTTAAACAATTAAAAGTATCAAAACGTCCCAGTAGCGCTATAAACTCGCGAAGCTACAATACATTTTTTTGAGGCTTGCTGCTTGCTTGCAGCGACCGGGAGCGACGCACGTCCTACCTCTGAAAGGCCTCGGCTGGCACTGAGCGTTGACCTGATTCCGCGCCGATTATATAGTAATACGAAATAATTCATAGTAAAATAAATATTCATGTTATAAAAAAAAAAATCAAACATGTTTTAAAACGAACACTTCTTCATTTACTAGGCGAAAAAAATAACAAAAATACCTCGGATTTCATCATAAACTAACACGTCTAATATCTCCAAAAGTGGCTAAAAATTACTCCTTTGATTATTTTTTTCATGAATGAAAACTTACAGTAATCGTGTTTATTCTTCCACTAAGCACTAATAAATGTTAGTAGCTTTTTTATACGAAAATTTTATAAGTTTGTCGTTTATAGTTTTATCATTGAATCGCATCTGCGTGGACCATCAACCGAAAGTTTAGGAAAAACAGTTGAATCTTATGAAAAAACTATACAACCATTTGAAAATGTTTTTCCCATATGATTAAGTTTTGGTCATTCCCAATAATATGAGGTCAAATTATCTTCTGTGCAAATTACACATATTGTTTTATTGGCCGTCTGAAATCATCAATTTACGGATGAACGTTCTTAAGGGTTTGTTCATTCACTTTCAAAAACAACTTTTGTTATGGAAACCAGTGAGGTTGTTTTACTCATGTTCTGCTACACTTCATATTTTGAGTACCAGATCAGTAATCAGACGGTTTTTAAAGACATGCAGAAGAAGTGTTTCATATAGTCAAACTGCTTTCGAGGCATTTTAAGCAGCAAAAACCCTGCGTAGCCTCAGATTATTGTAATTCACTATGAACATTTTTTTTCAGAAAATGCTTTGTCACCTTCTCATTCATGATCGCATCACGCATCACTCATTCATGGGATACTGTCTACTGTATTTCGAATAATAAGAAACGTATTAATTTGCTTGGTTTATTTTAATAAATTACTATGTCCTTAAACTATAACCAAACTTTCTAGCAGGTAGACTTAATGATGGGCGAGGATAGCATGGCTGGGGGCAGCGTGATGGGGAGCAGAGTTGGAGACGACGGCGTTGAATCCATGGTGGTCATCGGCGGTGTACTGGACGGTACGCACGGAGCCGTCAGCCTCCAGGAGGGAGTATTGGCCGTGCACAGCGTCTCCGTCGCGGGACTCCTGCTGGGACTTGTTGTCGCCAGTGTGACCGTCAGCGACGGAGTAAGAGAAGTCGTATTTGGGGTGGGCCTGAAAGAAGAATTAGTAAAACTTTAGTAATCGATCAGGGATTAGTGATTCAGCCTAAAACAAATGCATTAATTAGGCGCATGCTTTTGAGGCGCATTTAAACCGTTTCACCACATTGATTTAAAAGAAGTAACACCATAAGGAGAAGACTTTAAAGAGCACGCCAATCGAGGATAAGTAACAGAAAATATAATATCAGAATTTATCTCATTTTTTTCATTTATTATTTTAATCTGATTTTTATTTTTCATTACTCATACTCTGAAAGTAGGTCTGAAGTTGCCTGAGGGGCCTAATTGAAAGTAAAACTTTCAGCCCTAGGGAGAATTGCTTTCTACTGACAGCTGTCAAATTATAAAAAAAAACAAGTTCTATTTTATTCAACCATGTTCCAACTTTCTAAAGTCTTTCTAACTGCAAGGAGCTTGTTCAACCAAATTCCAACTTTTTATTCAGCAAGTAGGTTGGAAACCCATTACAACGGTAAGAAGTTTAAAAAGTCTAATTGGAGCGCAATGTAATATTTAAATTTAAATAACATAAAGATAGTATTAAATAAATAATATATCTTCTAAATTACTTGATTAGTGTATAGCTTCAACTATTTATTTAAAATAACATAGATTTAAATTATGAAAATGAAAATAATGGCTGAATAATGCTGGCGAGCCGAAGCCGAAGGCCCGCCAGAGAAAAAGAAAAAAAAAAACCGGGAAGGCGGCAATTCAATCTTCATTTTCACTAATTTTTCTTTCATGTTTTTATTTTTACTTTCCTTGTATTCGTAATGAAAAGCACAGTGTTTACCTCGGGTGAAAGTCTTTTGAGTCCCTCAAGCTCCATTGGCGTCCTCGCTAACGCTCTGGCGCCAAACCCGTCTCAGGACTCAAAAAACGTGACTTTCAACACTCAGGTAACAATGTACTATTATATGCTTCTGTTTGTTGGTATAAGATAGATTTGTAGTACTTACGTATTCTTCGGCTTGGATGATCTTGTGAGCGGGTGCGAGCACCTTAGCTATGGGTGCGGCGTATTGGAGCTGAGCAGGTGCAGCGTAGTGTACTTGGGCAGGGGCAGAGTGGTAGATGGGGGCAGACTGGTAGACTGAGGCGGGGGCAGCGCGGTAGGCTGAGATAGGAGAAGCGTATTGGACTGGGGCAGCTAAGAGTTTGGTGGCGTGTCCGAGGCCCTCATCGTGACGCACGATGCTCTGGGAAGAGACCGCGGCCGCTGAAGAGTAGTGTGGCTGGGCCAGAAGCCCGGCGGAGGAAACCGCCAGCACCGCGCTCAAAGCCAGAATCTGGAAGAAATATCACGATTATTTTACAGTGCTACACTGATCACCCTTGGTAGTTTTTTTTTCAGTAAACTGAAACATTTTTAAAGGCAAACTTAACCCTGAAAAGAGTTTATTTGAGGCTTAAAAGATAAGAAATAAAACATTAATTCACTTTGTGCTATACTTACTTGGGAGTACATGTTGGTATGATAGTATTGATTAACACTAATACATTGCTTTAGTAATGAGAGCTTTTATACTGATCGAATTTCGGTGGAGACAAGGCTAACGGGTCAAAGTTGCTCTATCAATAGTTACTTAATTTCACTTGAGGCAGTGTCCACTTTATCTGATTGCCCATAATTTAAATATCTTGATTCTTATTACTTTTCATCAACTCAGTATCGCACTGGATGAATTTGGTCGAAAACATTTTGAACTTTCTTTCTATTCGTTACCAACGTAATCAACTATTGTATTGATTACGTTTTTGGGTTTAGCAAATTTACATGAGTTTTTTTGGTACAAAAGGTCACAATAAATTAAATAACCAAGCAATTTTAAGTTACACAATCATTTTTAGGGTTCCGTAGCCAAATGGCAAAAACGGAACCCTTATAGATTCGTCATGTCTGTCTGTCTGTCTGTCCGTCCGTATGTCATAGCCATTTTTCTCCGAAATCGTATAAGCTAGACTGATTAAACTTGGCGAGTAGGTGTATTCTGTGAACTGCATTAAGATTTTTACACAAAAATAGAAAAAAAACTATAAATTTTAGGGGTCCCCATACTTGAAACTGAAACTCTTAAAGTTTTTTTTTATCGAACCCATACGTGTGGGTATCTATGAATAGGTCTTCAAAAATTATATTGAGGTTTCTAATATCGTTTTTTTCTAAACTGAATAGTTTGCGCGAGAGACACTTCCAAAGTGGTAAAAAGTTGGTCCCCACCCCTCTAACTTCCAAAATAAGAGAATAATAAAACTAAAAAAAAAATGTTATACATTACTATGCAAACTTCCAACGATATTTGGTTTGAACGAGATCTAGTTAGTAGTTTTTTTTTATGCGTCATAAATCGTGAACCACAATTTACCTTTCGACGAACTACAAGAACCTTTATATTATGTTACTTGTTGCTACGGAACCCTTCATCGGGCGAGTCCAACTCGCACTTGGCTGCTTTTTTTATTGCTGTATCTTGATTAATAAAAATTGACAAAATCTCCGGTTTTATCACTATACATACCTACTTGACGCTTAAAGCTGAGATGTGGTGTGTTTTGACTTTATAGACTCTATTTTTTATTTTCATCATCGAAAAAATTATAAATATTTTTACCAAATCTATATTACCTAGAGCCTAAGTAGTTGAAACTAAATAATTAAATAATTAAGCTATTTTTATGCATAATATTCTATTAATGAATGCTTTTCTATTAATGAGAGAACTGGTGGCCTAGTGGTAGCGGCCCGCCTTCCGATCCTAAGGTGGTGGGTTCAAATCCAGTCGTGTACCAATGAGTTTTTCTGTCGAAAAGTGCACTATGCCAGGACTCCCAAACGGTAAAGGAAAACATCAGAGAAAACCGGCATGTCGTAGAAACTAAAAAGTTTGAAAACAAATTGTAGTGCACGAAAGGACCCTCTCTGAGGCGCACTTAAAATCCTTTCACCGCACTGTTTTCGAAAACTAGTGACACGCGCAAGTATATTAAATTGTAATTTTGCCTGAATACTTTAAATATTCTTTCAATTGTGGTCACAGAAGTACCTACAGCATTGTGGCATGGCTAGTGCCTACCAAAATTGCTAGAGCAACCATAGGCGGAAAAAGTATTAATGTTGGTATTTTGCAGGCGGTAGAGCGTGAGCAAGTCGCGCGGAATGATTAAACTTGGTATTGCCGTAGGTCGTGGGTTCGATTCCCACAGAGAACAAATATTTGTGTGGTGAACACCGATGTTTGTTCTCTGTCTGAATATTATATTGTATTCTAGGTATGTACCTATTTCCAAAAAATAATCTTTAAGTAATGTTATGACTGGCCTCTAGCTCAGTTGGTAGTAGCTCTGCCTTCTGCGCCGTAGGTCGTGGGTTCGATCCCCACCGAGAACAAATATTTGTGTGGTGAACATAAATGTTTGTTCTCTGTCTGGGTGTTATATTGTATTCTAAGTATGTATTTACAAAAAAAAATGAATTCAAGTATTATATCACCTATCTGGTTCCCATAGTACAAGCTCTGCTTAGTTTGGGGCTGGGTAGTGTTGTGTGAAATGTCCACAATATTTATTTATTTATTTATTTATTAATAAAAGAGGTATTATTAGGATTTAGTAGAAGGGTTTATTGCCATAGGGCTTATTTATTTTATGCATAGGGGGCTCTCTGGAATATAAAAACTAAACGGCTATGGAAAAATATCGTTACAAGAGTCATGAGATAGATTTCGATCAAATGAAAACTGAATTAAATGCTTTATAAATTTTCAAAAATAAATAAACAACAGTTATTGAATTTTTGATATTAATTATAATTTTGAGAGATATGTTTCCGTCTTTATATCTATTTCTCTACTTTCACATACTGCACAAAAAATTATGATTGCACATGCAAAATTCAAGTACATAGACTTGCGAAAACTATTTCAAATCCATTCATATAAAAGGTGAAAAATCTGGAATTACTGATCAATCACACAATAACTTGTAACAGTATTTTATCTAGCTAAAGTGTTTATACCTAAAATGATTATAAAGGTAAGATAATAATAATATTAATGCAAAAATGCAAAAATTATAAAAATCGATTAAAAATCTATCTAAAAACAATTGAATGAGTTTTATCGTGATGTTGACTTCATATTTCAGTTAATAGGTTCCATTTACAAATTATCGATCCTTCAAATAATAAATTAAAACAAAAACATTTTTTTAAACAAAATAATATATGTATAATTGTGTAATTATGTAGTAATATAATTGTGATAGATAACGGTTTTTATGAAAATTTTCTCAACGGTGATTCACCTTTGTAATTACAGGTCGTTGCCCTAACTCTCGTCTTCGCGGTCGCGTCACCTCAAGGTCACGGGCATGGCCATGGCTACTCATCACAGCACATCATGATGCACCACGGGAAACATGTGCCTGTTTATGTGAAGCATCACGATAAATATGGGAAAGAGGAGCATCACTATGATTTCTATGTAAATTATGTTCCAACGCGGTATAACGGATAAAACTGTTATAGCTTTAGAGAAGATAATTATTAAGCACTTTGTGTAATTGTGAACTACCGTCAGTTTATAAAAATTGTAGACCCTCCACACAATGTTATCTAGCCTCAAATTAAGCAGAGCTTTTGATATGGGAACCGGATCTGATAGCTGATATATTTTTTTTGTTTTTTGTTCATACATACCTAAAATACAATATAACACCCAGACACAGAAAAAACATTAACAACTTGGCATGCTTGATGATTTCTGATTTTTAAGGTTCAGACAAAGTAAATTCATATGGTTTTGTTTTTCAAACGTACTCGTATAAACTCATCAGTTTCCCACTCCCTGACAATCTCCAATTAACAAAAACTTTGAATTAAGTTTACTAATGTTTCTTATCTGGTTTCAGGCCCCTCCAAAGTACAAGTACGATTACAAAATAAAGGACCACCACACTGGTGATGAGAAGGCACACCATGAGACCAGACACGGTGATACCGTCAAGGGAACTTATTCACTGCATGAACCTGATGGAAGAAAAAGAGTCGTACATTACATTGCGGACAAACATACCGGGTAAGTAAAGATTTTTGTAATATCGCGCAGTCGAAAAACAATCCTAAAGTTATAGAAGAGAAAAGCATAAAAGTATACTAACACCACTACTACGGACACTGTTGTCTGTACTTCTAATAATTTGTACCTGATGGAAAACGCTTAGGCGCACCACCAGCTTTGGTGGTTTGGCTCGAAAATTGACCAATCCCGGCCACTGGAGCTTCATAGATGATTCGCCAATCCGCCATTAGAATAGTCTTTTAGAAACACGAATAGCAATATTCAAGTTCCATGAAAAGTTTTATTTAGATTAGTATTGTTTTTTTTCAGATTCCACGCATCAGTGAAACATGAGGGTCACGCTAAGCACATTGTTCCCAAGAAACATAAGAAATATCACAGCATAAAACAAGGAGATCAACATGAACAAAACCGCCATCAGTACGAGGTCCCTCATTCTGATGGCATACCTCATTTTGATTCCAAGCAACTTCATAAAGGCGTCACTGGCGTTCCTCATAGAGCTGTTACTCATTACCGTGGCATTCCTCATGGTAATGGGATCTGCCATCATGAAAGCACCCCTCTTAATGATGGAATCTCCTATCATGATATCACCCTTCATCGTGATCGCATCCTTCATCGTGAACGCATCCCTTATCACGATGGTTTTTCACATCTAGATTCTCATAAACATGGTGGCTCTCATCATATTGGTAGTACTCGTCATAAAGACAATTCTCAAGATCTTGGCATTCCTCATCGTGATAGTATTTCTCATTATGATGATATATCTCATCATGACGATGTCCCTCATCACGAATCTTCTCATAATGACGATATCCCTCACCACGATGGTATTCCTCACGATGGAGTTTTAGACCATGATGAGGGTCCAAATTTTGACCAAGTCCCTAATTTGCATCGTGTACATCATCGTGATCAAAACCATTATAAAGCTGAGTTTAGTAGTTTTAATCCTGAATTATTTTAATATTTTGTGCAAATTGCTAGAAAATAAGACTGGATAAATAAAGATTATAAAAGCAAATTTCTTTTTTTTTTTCAAAGTGTAAAATAATCTAAGAATATAGTCTACTTTTTCCCTTCACTAAAGAGGTTACAGAAGAGTAGAAATTTTGACTGTAGCAAAAAAACGGATTACGTAAAAAACGTACAGTAGGTAGCAGGCAACAAATATTGCACACCGGCTAATTTCGGCTTCATAATGGAGCGTAGTGTGCGGCAGAAAAGCCGCATTCCTTCCACTAGGGGAAAAAGTTTTTTTTTTTTATTTTTGTCTGTCAAATGAACGGTGACGCGGTGGTCTAATGACAATGAACTTAAATAAACGATCACAAAAAAGAACAACATTTTATTTTTCAAAATGGAACTCAAATCGGCGATCTCTTTGGTAGAATGCATGCAATGCACTGCAGATACAGAATAAAAAAAAGCTACTGGCGCGAAATCTGTAGAATTTTGAATTGAATTATTTTATTTTCTCACAATCGTACTGAAAAGTAGAGTGTAATACGCGGCGATAAATACCCACTAAATCTCGTTTTCTATTTACTCCCTCGTCCCTACGTACTGTTTGTAGAAAGGTGAAGCGCAAGAGTGATAATAACGGGAAGTCATCGGTCAGTCAATAGATAAATCATGAATGATAAGATGAGCAATGTCTGTATTCCCTATAGATTATGCCAATTAATTGGTAGTCTAGAAAAATCTTCTTTAGCACAAAATGTTAATAAATGATTTGTTTAAATAATTGCAACGCTTACTTACTCAAAAAAAAAAATGTTTTTTCATTATTCATACTCTGAAAGTAGGTCTGAAGTTGCCTGAGGGGCCTAATTGAAAGTAAAACTTTCAGCCCTAGGGAGAATAGCTTTCTACTGACAGCTGTCAAATTATAAAAATAAAAAAGCAGCCAAGTGCGAGTCGGACTCGCCCATGAAGGGTACCGTAGCATCAAATAACATAATATAAAGGTTTTTGTAGTTCGTTGAAAGGTAAATTGCGGTTTACGATTTATGACGTATAAAAAAAAACTACTGACTAGATCTCGTTCAAACCAAATATCGTTGGAAGTTTGCATAGTAATGTACAACATATATTTTTTTTAGTTTTATCATTCTCTTACTTTAGAAGTTAGAGGGGGGGGGACCAACTTTTTTCCACTTTGGAAGTGTCTCTCGCGCAAACTATTCAGTTTAGAAAAAAACTATATTAGAAACCTCAACATCATTTTTAAACACCTATCCATAGATACCCCACATGTATGGGTTCGATGAAAAAAACATTTTTGAGTTTCAGTTTCAAGTATCCAAAATTTATAGTTTTTTTTCTATTTTTGTGTAAAAACCTTAATGCGATTCACAAAATACATCTACTCACCAAGTTTCATCAGTTTAGCTCTTATGGTTTCGGAGAAAAATGGTTGTGACACGGCCGGACAGACAGACAGACAGACAGACAGACATGACGAATCTATAAGGGTTCCGTTTTTGCCATTTGGCTACGGAACCCTAAAAACAAGTTCTATTTTATTCAACCATGTTCCAACTTTCTAAAGTCTTTCTAACTGCAAGGAGGTCGTTGAACCAAATTCCAACTTTTTATTCAGCAAGTAGGTTGGAAACCCATTACAACGGTAAGAAGTTTAAAAAGTCTAATAAGATAGCGCAATGTAAAATTTAAATTTAAATAACATAAAGATAGTATTAAATAAATAATATATCTTCCATATTACTTGATTAATATATAGCTTCAACTATTTATTTAAAATAACATAGATTTGACATTTACCATTTTTTAAATTATGAGAATGAAAATAATGGCTGAATAATGCTGGCGAGCCGAAGCCGAAGGCCCGCCAGAGAAAAAGAAAAAAAAACCGGGAAGGCGGCAATTCAGTCTTCATTTTCCCAAATTTTTCTTTCATGTTTTTATTTTTACTTTCCTTGTATTCGTAATGAAAAGCACAGTGTTTACCTCGGGTGAAAGTCTTGTAAGTCCCTCAAGCTCCATTGGCGCCCTCGCTAACGCTCTGGCGCCAAACCCGTCTCGGGACTCAAAAAACGTGACTTTCAACACTCGGGTAACAATGTACTATTATTAATCTTTCGTGTCGTAAAACAAAAACATTGCAGAAATATTTCGTTTGCAAACCTGTAAAGACATGCCGAATTTAGCATGATGAAGCTATTATCATATAACTTATCTTCGAATATTACGAGCGTCTCAATGAAAGGAAAAGCTCTTGTCTCCACCTTCGAGTTCACGGTCGCCATCGTAAGTAAGGCGCCATCTGAAACAGGTTCTGTTTGCCTTACATTTTGAAAAGAGTGGTCTTTTTTCATATAGTTTCAATTTAAAAAGCTTGTTTTTTATGATAATCCATGTAGCATAAAAAACAAGCTTTTTAAATTGAACAAATCATTTTTATAGAAAAGATTAAGTGCCAGAACATTCAAATAATTTATGTTCATTTCTAAGGTAAATGAAGATTAAGTTTTTAATTTAGCTATGAAAATCATCTGATATTTTAACATCTCTCAATCAGATCTAGAGATAGATCTAGAGAATCGAATGCCCTATAGATTTAATAATACTTTTGCTGGTCTGCCCGACCATTGCTGTCTTAGCCACGTTTGTGTTTGCTCGTTCACAACATGGGCACTCACACTAACGTGTTCTCCATGGGCACAGGCTGACCGGCTAAGTATCCAGTAATAAAATAGAAAGATTAACTCTTCTAATGTCTTGTAATTTGTATACTTACACCAAAAAAGCTCAAGTTTTATCAAAAGCTAGAGTTTTGTTTGTCTTACTTTGAAAAAAAATTCTGATAATATTTACTTATTAATTTTTTTTTAACAAAACTTAAAGCTAGCAGAATCATGAAGTTTTCGTAAGAACGCATCCAAATTGCCGTAACAGTTTGTAATTTAATACGTTGGCATAAGTTTTTAAGTAACTTTGGCTAATGGTGTTGGTTAGGTGTTATGCGTGTTACATAATTGGTTCAAGTTGTACTTACCTACATTATACTCTTTTTCCAAGAACAACCGGAAGTGCAAAACGGTATTTTGAACTGTGTGGAAATAAATGTACGAAAACCCATGTTGTTAAAAAGATTAATATTTAGATACGTACGTAGTGCAATTGGAAAAAAAAACATTTTGATATTACCTAATGCTTTTTTTTCTTTAATTGCTTTATGCATTTGTCATCACCTACTTTATAAAATATTATGTCAATATTGCGGATAAAATCACCAAAAAGTTTCTTGTAATTTACCATGCTGAGTCTTTTATAGATAAGTATATAGAGAGCGAATGCATTCATTCGAAAATATTTAAAAATAGAACCAAGCAACGGTTAGGCTAATACATTTTTTTATTTTTTATTTATTAGTCACCCAGTATCACGCGTCATTTAGAGCTTATGGAACAAGCAATTATGGCATTGCTCTGTGAGCCCGTGCTTTAGTAAACTCCAAACACTTCTGCGACTTTATCTCTTTGTTTGTGCAACAATCTATCACTTACGTACAACGTTTGTTTTTATAATTTTCATATGCTTACGTTTGATCCACACATCAAATCAGTCTCTTGTTATCATTACCCAGAAAGTCATTGCTAGACACTATTCTGTACTAAGTTTTAAGAGCTTTTAATTTCACGGTAAGTAAGCATTTAGGCGTTGCGCAAACATAATAAATTCTGTTGAAGCAATTTTAAACTTTTATAGCAGACAGTTGCTTGTGTACGTTTAGGCAAGTAAGTATAAATACTAGTAGGTACTAGATGGAATTACGTCTGCAAAGTGTATACCTAAACGTTCATATAATAACGCTATTTCTATGTGCAAAGAAAAGGCATGTTTTCTCTCATCAACTGGGACCTGCAGAGACAAGTCTTCATACGACCCGTTTATTGTCAGTTTGCAGGTTTGCAAGTCTGTGTGTACTACCAAAGTATTTTATGCAAGAAGTGTTCCAAATTCAAAATTACCTTGTCCAAATCCAACATTTCTCAATAGTTTTGTATTTGGAACGCAAGAAAATTAGTTCCAAATTCAAAATGTGGCACAAGCATTGTGCACGTGTAAAGTCAAAAAGCAACCATGGCTGCCCACTCGCTGTTTCTCTTTGAGTATATTAATAATAATAACTATTAAGAGTCTATTTGACAAATGGACCCATTTCCTACGGTGGAGTTGTTGGGTTCTGGTTGTGATAGTATTTTTTTTTCAGACTCAGATGAACTTTTATTATTATTTATATTAAAACTATCATAACATCAAAGGGTACAAAGAATAAACAACAATAATAAATTTCAGTAGTCATGATGATGGTGGGGGACGATGTGGTGGGTCCTGTGCTTCACATCGGCGTGGAATCTGCAAAATAAAAACGCTAATAGAGTCCTACAAGATACAAAAAGCTTTTCTGTAGCCAAATCGTTCATAATATTTCAAATACCAACTGCTAAATGTCCTAAAAATAGGAAGATAAATTATTAACCCAGTAATGCCCAAATTATATAAATTTTCAAAATTTATATGTTTTAACATTGAATATTGTAGAAAAAGATGTTATTATGAACTAAGTTGTTTTTTAATTTTTTTCAGCGTCGTAATTCAGGAAAAAATTGCGAAAAACAAATGTGTCTTTATGGACACGCTAAGCGTTTTCAATAGCAAAAGTCACTAACTTTGTCTACAGTAACTTTGTCCTGTAGTGAGTAAGATTAGCTAAATAAATAAACACGAAAATTATATTATGTGTAGGTATTTATTATTTTTGATGATACACGGCGAAACACGGTATACACAGGCCAACAACGCACTTCGTACATTGGGTTCTTACAGAAAAATTCTTGGATTTGCAATATGGTTCGACGCATCTTCTTTTCTTTACACATTTTTGGACGTAATGCTATAAACCGTCAAACCGCGCTGTGTTGGCCAGTTTCGATGTGGACTCTACCTGCACTCTTGGCAGCCGTTCCATACGTCTCTAAGTATAGCCCCTTCCCACCGGTGCGTGATATCGCGCCCCAGCCCGCACCAGCACGCACGACACACCATGGGAACGGTCTCGTGCGGTGAGGTGCGCGGTAGCACAGGAGCATTTTCTGTGTGCGTTGCCGTGCGTCGTCGTGCGTGGTGCGGGCTGGTGCGTGATATCACGCACCGTAGGAAGGCGGCATAACGGAGAACAATTTCTCTTCGAAATTCCAGCTGTATCAGAAGTTCACCATCCCCATCTCCATCTTCAAAAAGGATATCAAGAACTTCATTTAGAATACTTTGGCCCCGAAAAAGATCGAAATCAAAGAGTCTGGAAATAAAACAATAGTTTTAGTAATGCTATGGGTAGAGCTTAGCGTGTCCATATGGATGCGGTATATTTAGAGTAAAAAATAACATGCTATATCCAATCGAAGCAATGTATATATATACTTTCCAAGCATGGCTAAGTTATATCTTAGTAGAATAGAACAAAAACAACACGAATATTATCAATAATTTCAAAATTATGTGACTTACTCTAGCCTGGGATCCATTTTTTCACTTATTTAGATTATGGCGGCAAACGAATGAAAATATCTTCGAAACAACGTTATTTTGTGACAGCGACATTGACGTAAACTAAAGCTTGGACATTTGACCACACATTATTAGTAATTGGATGACTTCATAATATCAGGTGTCGCCGTAATTAGCATTTGAATTTACCCAAATTTGTGTGGCCATATATCCACTCTAGGCATTACTGGGTTAAGGGAAAGACTGGTTCAGTCTACGGTCAATGACCTCCCAAGATGTTCGCACTTAGAATATTTTTATCGTAATAAGTTTTCCTACCAAAAAGTTTGCATACGTACGAAAATCAGGAAAGCAAACTTTTTGCTGTGAATGAAACCTTTTTTGTTCCCTTACCCAGAGTGATGGTCTCCGTGGTAGTGCACGTGTCGTTCGGAGCCATCAGGCTGATGCAGTGAGTAGTATCCCTTCACGACATCGCCGTCGCGTGTCTCATGCTGCATCTTGTGGTCACCAGTGTGCTCATCCTTCACTTTGTACTCAAATTCGTATTTGGGATAAGTCTGTAAAGAAAACTCTGACTTTTATTTCAGAACTTTTCCATGAAAGCACTACGTAGGCTTATTTCTGCTGCCTAATATCGTTACTATATTTTGGTTTGAAGGGTCTACTGTGGGTACAGAAGAACCTGTGTTTCTTCTCAGTCGCTTCTCTCTTGTCCGAGTGATCGTGGTCGTCATGAATATCTTATGATTTCTCTTTATAAGGGCATGTGGCACGCCTCACGATATCTCGCCACTTCATTCTACTTGTAGTCATCCAGGAGCATTCTTGTAGGGTGTAGACCCTGTGTAGCCGGTTAGGTAACAGGCACGTGAGGCTTAACACTGTATGCCTCAAATTGATGGATGTGAGGCTGTTTTCTTCTCAATGTGTCACCATTTCTTTAGAACCCGTGTGGTGAAAGGTTTCTAAGCGTGTTCAGGAAGTTATGTACACGTAACTCCATTAAGCGACCGATGACATGAACAACGACAGTGTCAGCACCACGAGATGTCTGAAGACCAAGTTGTCACTTGTCATACGCCACTCAACGTCACGTCAAAGGAATAAGAAGACCCGTAGGAACTTCACTTCGCTCATTTCCTTCAATTTCATGTACTTCGTCATTGTTATAAAATATACGTTAAACATTTTTAAAGAAACTATAAATCAATAAAGACATCCCTGGCGTCCTCCTCAGCAAGTATAGGAACCAGTAGGAACCTAACCCAAACAAAAAACTTTCATGCATAAGAGCATCATAGGGCTCGTTCCTAACGTGCGTGATACAATACTTTGCCATGGGTGATTGGGCAACTGCGGGTTACATCAGCAATTGATATACATATAAAAACAAAGGGTAAAAGATTCAAGAACTTACGAAGTAGTCGTAATGGTGATGGCCGTGCTCGTCTTTGAATTCCACTTTGGTGTGAGGACCGTCGTGCTTGTGGATATGCTGGGAGGAAAATCCATGGTGTGCAGACACCACAGCCACACACATCAATGATCCTATGAAAATCACCTAAAAAAATCGCCAGTTCAATTCAATTTAGAAGGTTGTGGGTTCGATCCCCACCGAGAAAAAATATTTGTTTGCGGAACACATTATATGTTGTGTCTCTTTCTGGGTCTTGTATTGTATTCTTAGTACATAATTTATTTACAAAAAATAATTAAGTATTATATCAGCTATCTGGGTCCCATAGTACAAGTTCTGCTTAATATGGGACTAGATAGTGTTGTAAATTTATTTTTTTAAGTATTTTCGTAATTTGTTTTTGTAAATTGTCATGTTCTATTTACCTTAGAAAACATGGTCAATTTGTTTACTATGTCAAGATGTTTTCACACTAAAATGTTCAGTGAATGACTGATACCAATATTCAAATTCACAAGTCTTTTATATTCATAAAGTGATTAAAAATATCAGATTTTAATCAAGGTGATTGTTTTCACTATCACACAATATATCAGTTTTTATAACGTAACGCCGTTCCACAAAAATGTGTAATGGCTGCCAATTTCAATCGATTAACATTATTCAGGATTGCTTATGTTAATTAACTTATTTGTAATAGGTATCTTATTTATAGAATCTATAAGACGATATTGAAATTTCGGTCCTGAAAAGGTGTGAAAAAAAAGCGGGAAATCGGTTCAAAAATCTCAGATTTTTTCCTTTTTGTCATAGATTTTTTTTCTTTTGTGCAAAGTATCATGATGTATTTGAACCTTCCTTTTTCAAATGTGATTCTAGATCGATAAAACAACCGGTAATCAATCCTAGGCAATCATCGACCAATGTACTAACCTAGATCGAGTTTATTATTCGATATACGTATGTACTTTTAGTATCTAATATTTTATCCCATGCGTGACCTTGTAATACCTAATTATTTTTGAAATTAAATTTATTAATTGAGTGAATGCTGTGAAACGTTTATTACCTATTCTGTCTGACACAGCATAACACAAAGTACTGTTATGAAACTATTGCAAACCGTATGGGCAGACTAAAATTGTATGCACAGGTATTTGAAGTGAAACCAATATCGCCTTGGAACCCTTGTTACTAGTTAACAATATAAAAGACTGTGGTTTTAGATAACTTGTATCAGTCAGCTTCTGGAGTCAGTTTTGTAGGCAGCAACTTATTTTTTAAAAATGATGAAGGTAAAAAGTGGAGTGATTATTGAATTATCTGCTTCATGACAAAATAATTTATCACCCTGAATGCTTGGTTTCTAATTTCTGCTTTTTTGTTTCAGATTGTGTGTTTGGTCGCATTGGTGGGTGCTGTATCAGCTCAGTACGGCGGACATGGCCATGGCTTCTCCTCCCAGCACATCTACCGTCACGACGGCCCCGCACAGGTGGTCGGTCACGGCCATCACCACGACTACTACGTAAGCACGCTCTGAGCTTCCACCCTAATGTTGTATTCGAGGCATGTGCTGATCGTGTGGTTTGTGCAGGCGCACCCGAAGTACGAGTTCGAGTACAAGGTGTCGGACCCGCACACTGGAGACCACAAGACGCAGCACGAGTCACGCGACGGTGACGTCGTGAAGGGCTTCTACTCGCTGCACCAGCCTGACGGCTCTGTCAGGGACGTGCACTACTACGGCGACGACCACTCTGGGTGAGACCCTTTTCGGGAATTTTTCCATAATCGATTATTAAAAAAGTACGCATCTTAGTCATCATGACCAGTCTGAAAAACTGCAACACTTAAAATTAAGCCTTTTCCTTGAGATTCCAGAAGGAAAGATTTCGAGGCTTCTCCATCCATCATTTCCTCGATTTTTTAAATATTATTGGTCCATAAGGCGGACCGCTGGCCAGTTATGTTCTAACATAATTTTTCTTTCAGATTCCACGCTGACGTGAAACAGAGCATCCACCACATTGTTCCTCATCATCATCATCAATACTGAAAACTTGAAAATTATGTTATCCACTGTTGTGTTCACACCAAATAAATTTTATGTTTTCAAATGAAACAGTTATTTTATTCATGCATACTTTTTTACTGATTTCGTGTACATACATGACTTATTGCTTCAACTGTACTATATCAATTATAATTTGCCTATAAAAAAACGTGGGCCGAATGTGGAGCTGAAAAGTGGGACGAAATAAGATTTTATGATATAAAATATATTATGGGCCGAGTAAGGCATACCTAGTGGGACAAACGAAGATTTTTTCATGTGGGCCGAACTTTCTAGGGACGAATATGGCATAAATCCGAATATCAGATGTTTTATGCTGTGACATAAAAGTGGAGGACTTTTTTGTGCTTAGCCGAAAATAATTTGAATTTACTTACAAAATCACTTTTTATTTTTTAAATAAATTCAATGAGTTATAGGTTATTCCTATTCAGTTTTAATATACAAAAAAATTACATGTTGTGCTGACTCCACATAAAGTGGGATAAGGACAGGAAAAAGAAGAATAAGACAAATAAAATATCTTTCCATAAAATAAATTCAAAATATCTGCTCTACTAGTTCGTTTGCGCAGTGATTGACTTTGGATGAGACTTTTTTATTTTAAGTTTATCTGTACAAAGCTTACTTTTCTTTTGTTGTTCTTGATATCTATTAAAGAATAGACAATGACAGGTTCTTCTTATCGTGTCACTGATTCTTTCGAACCAAGTGTGGTGAAAGGATTTAAGTGCGCCTCGAAGAGGCTCCTTTCGTGCACTTGACACACAATGACAGGTTATACTGTATGATGAATGACTCATATCTTATACCTTTAAACGAGAAAATCTTGTATAATTATATATATATATATATTTAGGATCTCGGAAACTGAGCCAACGATTTTCATGAAATTATGTATACAGAGGGTTTCGGGGGCGATAAATCGATCTAGCTAGGATTCGTTTTCAGAAAATGAGTCTGTTCGTTAAAAAAAAACTAAAAACATAAACTGAATATGTGACTGCTCCTGCCATCTATTGACGATTGTGAGCAACTAACTGCAAGCATGTCCAGCAGATGGCGTTGTTCAGTAAGAATAAACCAGTAAAGATAATAATATGACTCTTATGATTTCTTAAAAATACAAATTAACGAAAAAAATTACCCTCTACTTGCGATCTTTCGCAAATACCGAGCAACATTATTTTAATTTATTCACAGAAAAAATATACGTACACAAGGGCACATTCAACCTCGTAGCATTGTTCATATTACGCCATTCAGACTTCACTCTACAGTGCTAAATTGTTTTTTTAAATTCAAATAATGTCTTCTTTCAGTAAAATGTTCCATCTACAATAATCAAGGTACTTTCCCTCCATGTGGCATATCCGAGGGACGCCCTGTATATTCTGTGACTCTACGCACTTGTTTAATCCTCAGATTGGTAGAGGGGTAGAGGGTTCATGTTTCTCGAGGGCATGGGTGCTGCTCCTGGAGTTATCCAAATTAGCCTAACCATCTAGCTAGACTCTGTCTAGCTAGATGATCGCAGTCTGATTTCGACTTTTTAAATAAAAGCGTCATTGTCTTCTAGTGAAACTTTCATTGGCAAATATACTCTTCAGAAATAGTAAGTAAAATATTGTGATTTAAAATGCCACACGAAGAGTTAATCATTTTACTGTAGTAAGTATTTATGTTTTGAAAGCACAAACAGTTAACTACTCAAAACAAGGTTGCACTCCATTTAGGTACTAGTATTCAAAAGCTCAAGCCTAAACAAAGTTAGGACTCCTTTTGAACCATTTTGAATTTAGAATTAGAAACTTTTCGAACAATCAACCATAGACAATCTCGTATTTTGCCTCCTTTATGTATACTTAAGTATAGCTAAAGCTAACCGTAGTACATTGATAGTAAAGGACAAGGACATAATGAGTAAGCATATTTTAAGTTTTAAATTGTATTTATTTGGTATGAAAGTAAAAATTGTAAAACAAAACAATTTTAATCGCAGGAGCAAGCATCTTTTTTGGAGATTATCAGTGATGATGATGATGAGGAACGATATGGTGGATGCTCTGTTTCACGTCAGCGTGGAATCTGAAACACAAAATTATGTAAGCGAGTGCATTTTTTCCTGCCAGTAAAATATAAATAATCCCCAAAGATCTTACCCAGTATGATGGTCGCCGTGGTAGTGCACGTCCCTGACAGAGCCGTCAGGCTGGTGCAGCGAGTAGAAGCCCTTCACGATGTCACCGTCGCGTGACTCGTGCTGCGTCTTGTGGTCTCCAGTGTGCGGGTCCGACACCTTGTACTCGAACTCGTACTTCGGGTGCGCCTGCACAAACCACACGATCAGCACATGCCTCGGATACAACATTAGGGTGGAAGCTCAGAGCCTGCTTACGTAGTAGTCGTGGTGATGGCCGTGACCGACCACCTGTGCGGGGCCGTCGTGACGGTAGATGTGCTGGGAGGAGAAGCCATGGCCATGTCCGCCGTACTGAGCTGATACAGCACCCACCAATGCAACCAAACAAGCCAACTGAAAAAAAACAAAATTACACATTAAAAAAAAAAAATTTTGGTCACAAATTTTTCATTTGCGTCAAGAAAATAATATTTGCAAAATTATTAAAGCTTATAGAAAAAAAATATTGAATTGTTTAGAGTTTGTATTTATATTATTACCTTCATCATTTTATTGCACGAAATTATTTATATAAAAATTGATTGTTGTCAATGAGTCTAACTCCAGAACCTGACTGATAAAATTAATCTAAAACCACTGACTTTTATATTGTTAACAAGGGTTCCAAGGCAAAATGGATTTCTCTACAAATATCTGCAGCACACAATTTTATTACGCCTGCACGGCTTGTAATAGTTTTGTAATAATGAGGCCTTTTTGCAGTAGGTACCTATTTGCATAAAAGTAAGTTACTGACTCATTTTATATTACAACCAAGATTTTTCAATTTTGCTTTATTCCCAGTGATTTTTTGTTTCAATAGGAAGTTTTTATACCACGGTTACAAGTAGATAACCTGATAAATTATAAAAAAATAAGAAGGTGAACAAAACTTAAGTCCTCTTAGACAGCATTTAAATAGCATAATAAAATCATCTTCATTGATAGAATCTGTAGATTTAATCAATGAAAGAGCATTCATTCAACTTTGTTTCAAGGTTAGACGTAACAAGTGCTACGCTGCTCTGTAGACGCTTGTAGCGGTCTCGTAGCCAGAACGCCCGTGAACTTGGCTATTGAAACCATCATGTTGCCAAATCTAACCGCGTTTTATTTGATGCTAGAAAATAACTTTGGCATATCTTCTACGCGACTGGAACTATCCCCCGAATACTGAAACGTAACTCAGATTTAAGCACGTCTCAAGCGACGAATATTTGACAGTTTTCAATGAAAATCTGTCAAATATTCGTCGCTTGAGACGTGCTTAAATCTGAGTTGCGTTTCAGTATTCGGGGGTAAGTCACTTTAATGTTTATAGAAATAAAAGGATACTTATCAAAATAAGTGCGACACTTCAGTATCATCATCAGCCTGTAGAAGTCCACTGCTGGACAAGGGCTTTCCCTAAACATCTCCACGAAGAACGACTCTTTGATTTGTATTACCTTGTGTGACTTCATGCATTTTATATTGGCTACAAAACAAAATGCAGTATTTGTAAGTTGCGAAAGCATTACATACAATGCTTTCGTGATATGTGATAAAATTAAGATAATAAGTAATATACGAGCTAACGATTTGGGAGAAAACAATAACCTTGGATATTCATTTGATTTCAATATGAATATAAAAGACATGCGTTTCAAACAATTAGTACCAGTTAGCTGCAATTAGTCTACCGCTGAGCATTTTATCACATACACAACGCATTTTGAAACAATGTTTTCTAAGGTAATTTATTAAAAAAAACTAGCTGTAGGAACAAGCATAATATGGCCTGAGGTAAAGCGGTAACCATTGCCAATAACAAAACATTGTTTCGTAGGTTACGCACGTCAGAAACTTGCCCTACGATGTACTGCTCTGCGTCCATCAACTTGAGTGATACAGATATTCAGCCTCACGTGCCAGTAATATCACACCTACACCATTCAAACCGAATTACAACAAAACCTCCCGTGCCAGTAATATCACCCGCACCCACACCCTTCAAACCGAGACACAACAATGCTGCTTCACGGCAGAAATATGCATGCATATAATTTCTCACTTGTTTGGTACAGTACTCCAGGGTAGCTAAGCATTTGGCTGCCATGCCACCTGATGAAAAGTGTGGATTAGCCCATTAGAGACCATCCAATACATAGTAGACTTGGAAACTCTTTGTCTAATTTTTCATTATTATTTTTTATTTGTGTTGCTACCTCAGGTACTAATTCTATCGGCACTGGCATGTGTGGCTGAGGTGTCAGCGAAACACGCATTTTCTTCTCAGCACGTCCACAAGCACGACGGACATCACACCAAAGTAGAGTTCAAAGATAAGCACGGTCATCACCACTACGACTATTACGTAAGTTTGTTTTATCACTAACAGATCGAACCCACGAACTACGGCGCAAAAGGCAGAGCAACCACCAACTGAGGTGAGAGGCGAGTCAATCTTAGATTTTATTTTATTTTATTTTATTTTATTTTATTTATTAATAAAATCCACAGCTCTTAAGGTTTAAATAACATATCTTACAATATAACTTACAGCCAATAACGGATTTACATATTTCGTGCATAGCAGATAAGGCAAGGCTTTTAATAATAAGGATAGTATTTCAAACATAATTTTCCATTTCATTATCATCACTCTAAATACATTATCCTAGCTTTAACTTGGTAACAAACCCTTTGTCTAATCTAATATATATTTGTGTGGTGAACGCCGATTTTCGTTATGTCTGGGTGTTGTAATTTCTAAGTTTGTATTTACAAAAATAAAAGGTGTATGTTTATATCAGCCATCTGATTCCCATAGTACAAGCACTGCTTAATTTAGAGCTAGATAGTGTTGTGTGGATTGTCCACAAAAATTATCTCTCTTTTCTTTCTTTCTTTCTATTATGTCATGGTGTCTGATGAACTTTCCTAGGTTAGACAATCTGAACAACACGAACTCCTAAAATTGCAATAGATTTTTGTCAAGATCTACTTGAAAGTTTTTATTAACAGACTCATCCCAAATACGAATTTGAGTACAAAGTGAAGGATGAACACACTGGTGACCACAAGATGCAACGCGAGCACCGCCACGGTGACGTCGTGAAGGGACATTATTCACTTCATGAGCCTGATGGCTCTGAAAGACACGTGCACTACCATGCAGACCATCATTCTGGGTACGACTACTTCACTTATTTAGAAACGTAACCTGAGGACCGTATTCAGAAACAGGGCTTAAATCTGAGTCGAGCTTCAATCATAGATTTTTGAAAATTTTCAATGGAGAACTGTCAAACAATCTATGGTTGAGAGTTTGAGAGTGCCTTGAGGCTCGACTCAGACTCAAGTACTATTTCCGAATACGGGCCTAATAAAAATTAGACATGGCTTGGTAGTGTTTTGATTTCTATGCCAACTGAATGTTTTTTCAGATTTTTTATTAGACTAGGTATATTATCTCTGAATTTCTTACTTATGTAACCATAAAAATTTAAAAAAAAAATACCCCTTTTGTTGTCAATTGTAATTATTGAAAATACGTATTTAGCCTGAATACCCTTTGGGCTCCCACTCTTCAGACACAATTTACAGGCAAGTAATTAAATGTTTCATTTTGCAGATTTCACGCTGACGTGAAGCACAGCACACACCATATTGTTCCTGAGAAGCATCATCACGAGGCTGAGGAACAAACTGCTGATGATCATCACAAAAGCCATGATTTTACTTCTCAAGCAGATCATGGATTTGCTCCCCAAGCAGACCATGGATTTGATCACCATGAACAGCACGATTCCGATCATAATAACGAAAATGATTATTATTTCTAATCTTTTATAATTTTGGTCTTTTTATTACTTGTTACCTATTAATAGTACTATTACCTATTATAAATCGATACTTTGTTTAAATTATCATGTTTTTGGTCAGAATTTTTATTGGGGCAACATAATAAATAACATATTTCCCATGACATAAGAGTTTGATCAATGTAAAATCATGGCCCAGTCCAGTTCCAATTCAGTTGTTAATAAAAATAATTATTGTTACTTGTTTGCCAAATAAAGAATTCTAAATAATTAAATGTTTTCTTATCTACGGTGGTAGGTTGCAACAAAATAGTGAGGGCGTTTTAGGAGAATAGCAATATTTTTAATTTGAAATAACGATTTCTCATCTTTTTTCTATGAAACGCATACAAAACCTGCATTTTAATTGACATAAATTGTATTTTGAAGGCGATGAAGGCACATCTAGGCGATGGCAATGGCGATCAGCTCAAACGCTGTCAAATATCGCAATCATATGTGACATCGTTTTTCGTTGTCATATTTTACAAAGTTGTCTCTACAGTTTTTGTATGCAACTTAGTGGAAGAACTAGTATACATATATATAATAATAATAATAATAATAATAATATAGTTTATTTCAGACAACATAAAATGCACACATTACAAAAATGAAACATCTTAGGTCCATAGTTAATAAATACCTTAGAGACTAACATACATAAAATAAAATAAAATTACTAATCAAAATCAAATCTTAGGGGCTTTTTTCGTTAGCGCACCCCTAAAGCGACGATAGACGATTCCTGGCGGCCAAAAATCCGAATTGAGAAACATGTCCCCATGCTTCGCAGGCACTTGAAGCACGTACGATTTAAAGGCCGTGTCTCTCACTCCCATATATATGTATATGTATATGTATATGTATATTCATAATAAATAAATATTGTGGACAATCCACACAATCTAAAGTAAACAGGCCTTTGCATCTATTGTGGATGATTTATACAGCGTCAGGGGCAATTGGTGATTACTCATGCCCCTACTTACGAGACGCTATAGTGCCTGGGACAAGACTTTAGATGGAATAGGCTCAATACGTGCGGAGCTGACTAAGCGCGTTTCCTCACGATGTTTTCCTTCACCGTTTGAGAGCACTAGTATTGTGTACATAAATTTTTCTACAGAAAAACTCATTGGTACACGACTGGATTTGAACCCATGAAAGGTCGTGGGTTCAAATCCAGTCGTGTAGGATCGGAAGGCGGGGCCGCTACCACTAGACCACCAGTGCTCTATCACAATCTATCTAGCCACAAATTAAGCAGAGCTTGGGAACCAGATAGCTGATATAAAACTTCTTTTCACACCACCTGCTCGACAATGTCAAATTAAATGTCATGCAAAACTAACCTAAAGTGAGTCATTAGAGACTAAAGGTCTAGCAGGGCTTTAATATTGTACTGAATTTCATTATGTTACTATGTTCATCACGCACTAGTCAATAATGTGATTTGAATTTGGAATATACGAACATTTACTATATAGTACTAGTCTAGTATTATATTATCTGTGCTCTAAGTAACATACTAATTGTTCGAAAATCAAACTAGCCACTACGAGAGTAGAATATAAATAAAAAAAACACAAATTAAAAAAAAGGCGCGAATCGAATACTGATTTTTTTTGGTTTTTTATAAATATCTTTCCTAATAAACTACAAATTTTCACAAAAATGTCAAGTGAAGATAATTATTTGACTCCGGAGAACATTAAATCGGAAGCCATTGGCATTACCAACAATCTACTTCCAGAAAAGTCCAAGGAATCGTACATAATTTTTTTAAAGAGCGTCAAGTCTGTATCTGAATCAGTGCTTTTAGTCTACTTCCAGCATTTATCATGCACAAAGAAGCCAAGTAGCCTATGGTGCATCTATTCGATGCTCAGATCAACAATAAGCATTAAAAATAATATACAAATTAATACATACACCAAATTATTGGCATTTTTAAAAAGGAAATCAGAAGGACATCGTCCTAAGAAATCTAAAGTTTTCACAGCTCAAAATGTGGAAACGTTTCTAAATGAAGCTCCTGACCACAGCTTTCTTTCCCCCAAAAGTAAGTACCTACCTACTCATTGATTAAATATTTAGTAACTAAAATAGCTACATGCTTACAATAGGTAAGTAAGTAGTAAGTAGGTAGGATATTATACTGATGTGATGTTCTGAGCTTATGTTAAATACTCGTAATAGTTATTATTGTAAACCTAAAACGTAAGGTTCATGATTGCTATGTTAATAAAAATAATAAACTTTTTATATTTTAACTGACACACACATGACTGTGTCAGTCAAATCTAAGAAAGTTTATAACATGTAATAGGTAATACATACATACTTATTAGTTCCATGGGAACTACATAAAAAACGATATTTTACGTAAGATACCTTCCTACTTAAATACTTATCTAGCTACCTATTTTTGTTACAGGTAGCACTGATTTTTGGAGTGAACGGTGTTTGTCGTGGAAATGAACTCATAAACATTAAAATCCAAGATATTGAAAAACATTCAAATTTGTTGCTTTACACAACAGTAATACTCAAATAAATTCAATAAATGTACCGAATAAAAGCATACTTAACTTTGTCTTTCCACAACTGGTCTAATGTATCAAACATTAGATTTAACTTTTAATGGTTTTGAATAAGTCTAATAACTGTTAATATAATTTTAATAAATTCTTTGATTCTAGTCCTATTGCATTTTGTTGTCTCGTAGATGGTGTGAAAAGTAGAGTATTCACCTCGGGGATAAAGGTGCCTTCGTCTTGGGCGACCTTGAATCCCTCGCTGCACTCAGGATTCTGTCTTAACTCCCTCGCTTTGCTCGGGAGTTAACTCTAAACTCCCGCTCTGCTCGGGAGTTAACGCTAGATCGATCAATACGGCGCCCGCTACATAAGACACTACTTTATCCCCTTGGTGCATAATCTACTATTTTTGTAAATATATACTTCAAATACCTACAATATAACACCCAGACTGAGAACAAACAAAGGGTTTCACCAAACAAATATGTGTTAAAGCGCAGAAGGCAGAAAGCAGAGCTACTACCAACTGACCTGAAAGGCCAGTACAATGAAAGGTTTCAAACTAAAATTTAATTAAGGAATCCACTGAAATGTTAAAAGAGGGAGTGAGTAGTATTCGCTCATACTCAATTTAAATTATCATACAAAACTGTTCTAGGATATAATCTGCTTAGTGTACTAGGTGATTCTTCGAAAATATGATTCTACAATAAAACCAATGCAACTCATTTGTTTATGTTTTATTTCGTTATAAATATAAAAATAAAGTTAGAAACGAGTAAAACATTTTATCACAGTCAATAGAACATTCTACGTCTCTTCTTCAGTAGTTATGATGATGGGGCACAATGTGGTGGATGCTTTGTTTCACGTCAGCGTGGAATCTAAAACAAGATGGAAATTATGAGAGATGCCGTGATAATAGATTTTCTTATCAATTTTGACTTCCACCAACAGAACACAAAAAAATACCGAATATTGATTTCTAGTGCGTCGCTTTGTCAGACAACAATTTTTTTTTAATATTTTATAGATAATGAGAAAACGTTACCCAGTATGATGGTCGCCGTGGTAGTGCACGTCCCTGACAGAGCCGTCAGGCTGGTGCAGCGAGTAGAAGCCCTTCACGACGTCACCGTCGCGTGACTCGTGCTGCGTCTTGTGGTCTCCAGTGTGCGGGTCCGACACCTTGTACTCGAACTCGTACTTCGGGTGCGCCTGCACAAACCACACGATCAGCACATGCCTCGGATACAACATTAGGATGGAAGCTCAGAGCCTGCTTACGTAGTAGTCGTGGTGATGGCCGTGACCGACCACCTGTGCGGGGCCGTCGTGACGGTAGATGTGCTGGGAGGAGAAGCCATGACCATGGCCGCCGTACTGAGCGACTGCTGCACCGACCATCGCGACAAAGCACAGGACCTGAAAATATGTGATCACAGAGTAGTGAACATTGGGTATGGCAGAAAAAAACATCAGAGCAGAGTGAATGCAGTAGAAATGAGAGTGTGTGTGCTGTAAAGTTGAGTGATAGAGTGAAAAACAGTGTGATAAGAGAGGAATGCGGTGTGAAAGAAGACGTAGTGATGAGAGTAGAGAAAGGTATGCTAAGATGGTTTGGACATGTAGAGAGAATGGATGAAAGGAGATTAACAAAACAATTGCATCAGGCGAGCGTAAATAGAACTGCTGGAAGGGGAAGACCTAGGTGCATGTATCTCGATCAGATCGCAGACGTTTTAGAGAAAGGCCAGGTTAGGAGTACCCTTAACCGACGAGCATGTATGAAGAATGTTATGAGAGTGAATGAAGCGAAAGAGGTTTGTCAGGATCGTAGCAAGAGGAAATCCGTGATCTCTGCCTACCCCCATGGGAATAAGGCGTGATTTTATGTATGTATGTAGAGTTCTAAAATAATTAAGGAATAGATTAATTTAATAAAGTGGCTGGTGGTAAAACAAACATTGGGGGAAATATAGACAAAAGTTTTGTTAAGGTTAATTTTTCTGCTGGTGATACAGCTTTTGATAGAGTTGCTCTAAAAACTCCATCATGACGTAGCAGCAGTTGCTACCTGGGACCAATAGCTTTAGCTTTGTGATCTAATATAAATGACCAGGTTGTATTAAGTATATTATTTATGTTAGTAACAGATGTTACATTCTGCATGTTATTCTTACCTTAGCAAACATTTTGTAATAGTTCCTTGTTTTTCGTACTAGAGCCCAAATGAAACTGATACTCGTAGTCTAAGCCCAAACACTTTTATACAATAAGGTACCAAGGGGTCCAAGGCAACATGATTTCACTACAAACGTTATCAGCTATTAACACATTTTATGCCTATGCACTTTTTGTAATTGTTTCATAACGTTAAAATAAACAATCCAAGACAATTATCGATACGACATTGAAAGTTATTTGCATGCAATTTGTGGACGTGCGTGTGCCAATCTCATTGCAATTGGTGAATTTAAAATATACATTACTACTAGGGCATGCTCCCGGGAAGTATCAGTATCGAAAGTACCGGGAATTATCGCTGATTTTGAACTTTTCCAGTACCGGTTCTCCACGAAGGAATTCCCGATACTTTCGATACTTTCGATACTGATGACATAATGAATTATTGGTATTTTCTAGTACGATATAAATAAATGTCGATAAAAAACACTAGCTATGCGTTCAGTTTCACTTTTCCTTGACATTGCTAGGTATTTTGACAAATTACGAACCTATAATTTAGATCATTCAGATAATATCTCAATAATTTCGGACAAGACGTCAAAACGAAAACATACATACATACATACAATCACGCCTTATTCCCATGGGGGTAGGCAGAGATCACGGATTTCCACTTGCTACGATCCTGACACACCTCTTTCGCTTCGTTCACTCTCATAACATTCTTCATACATGCTCGTCGGTTTAGGGTACTCCTAACCTGGCCTTTCTCTAAAACGTCTGCGATCTGATCGAGATACATGCGCCTAGGTCTTCCCCTTCCAGCAGTTCCATTCACGCTCGCCTGATGCAATTGTTTTGTTAGTCTCCTTTCATCCATTCTCTCTACATGTCCAAACCATCTTAGCATTCCTTTCTCTACTCTCATCACTACGTCTTCTTTCACACCGCATTTCTCTCTTATCACACTGTTTTTCACTCTATCACTCAACTTTACACCACACATACTACGTAACGCTCTCATTTCTACTGCATTCACTCTGCTCTGATGTTTTTTCTGCCATACCCAACTTTCACTACCATACATCAATGTCGGCACTAACACTCCTTTATGTACAGCAAGTCGTGCCTTGTTAGACAGTTTCCTGCTGCTCATAAATGTGTGTAATGCCCCATTCACTCGATTTCCAGCAGTCACCCTCCTTTCAATATCATCTTCATGCTTTCCATCTCTTGTAAACAAAGTCCCCAAATATATAAACTCATTCACTTGTTCCACTTTTTCTCCACCAATCAAAATATTACATGCTGTTATACATTCATCTCTTTCGAAAATCATAATCTTTGTCTTACTTACATTTACTTTCATTCCTTTCCTCTCAAAAGCTCCATACATAATTGTTACCATCTCCTGTAACTCGTCCGCCGATGACGCAAGTATAACCTGGTCATCAGCATAGAGAAGACATTTGACGAGTAACTCGTTCATTCTTAGTCCGCATTCACTATCTTTCAAATCTTGCAAACAACTATCCATGAATAAATTAAACAACCATGGAGACGCTACACATCCCTGTCTAACACCCTTTTGGATGCTAAACCATTCAGTGTATGACCCATTTACCCTAACGCAAGCACTAGAATCCTCATAGAGAGATTTTAGAGCCTGAACCAAGTTGTTGTCTACTCCATACATGGACAGCACCGACCATAGCTCATTCCTCATCACTTTATCATAGGCCTTTTCCAAATCTACGAATGCGCAATAGACCTTTTGACCCTTGGCCAGAAATTTCTCGGCTATGCATCGCAAGGAAAAGACCTGATCCGTACATCCCATTCCCCTTCGAAATCCCGCTTGTGCATCCCATATTTTCCCATCGGTTTCTTTCACAACTCTTTCAATCAACACCTTTGCATACAGTTTGCCGACAACGCTGAGAAGGCTAATGCCTCTGTAGTTCTTGCAGTCTTGATGTGAGCCTTTTCCCTTGTAAAGTGGAGCTATGACGGCTTTGCACCAATCACTTGGCACTCGGCCAGCCTTCCAGCACAAATTAAAAAGGTGACACAGCTGACTTGCTACCACGCCATGTCCAGCTTTCAGCATCTCAACTGTAATCCTATCATACCCTGCAGCCTTTCCTGATCTCATTCCTTTCAATGCATTCACTACTTCATTCATACTAATTCCACTTTCATCATTGTTTTCACTCACCATTAAGGTTGTCTCACGTGCCTCCTCTCTTTCAAACAAGTTTTCAAAATACTCTTTCCATCTTTTTAATAAGCATTCATCACCTTTCACTAAGTTACCATTCTGGTCCCTGACTGAGCTCAGCTCCGAGCTCAGAGTTTTTCCCCTGGCTGAACGAATAGATTTCCAGAAAAACTTAATGTTCGTCTGGAAATCCTTAGATAACCTTTGGTCAAATACATCCTTCTGCTCTTCTTTTTTTCTGGCAATCACTTCTTTCACTAACCTTTTTAATCTCTTATATTCGTTTTTAGTTTCATTCACATTTTCATTCGTAGCTCTTTGCATTCTTTGGTTAGCTCTGACAGATAGCCAGTCTAACCACGCCTTCTTTTTTTCAGATACAACCTTTTGTACATCTTTATCCCACCAAACATGCTTCATCTTTTGTACTTTTTTCCTTTTACTCACTCCGCATACTTCAGACGCCACACTCACTATCTTTTCCTTAAATAACGTCCACAACTTTTCGATATCACAAATATCATCGGAATCATCAAAACTTTCAATCAATTTACTTTTATAATCATCTTTCAATTCATCATCTTGCAAATTTTCTACTTTTATTCTTTCTAAAACACTAGTGGTCGCTTTTGTTCGATGCCGCCATCCTTTAAAGAGACCACTTATTCGGCTCACTACCAAAAAATGGTCTGTGTGAATTCCAACTCCACGGTAAACTCTAGTGTCTAGAACATTTTTTCTCATTCTTTCATCCACTATTACAAAATCAATCATACTTTTTCTGACATTCTTCGCTTCTCTTGTATACATGTGGATCCGCTTGTGGTCAAACAAAACGAAAACGAAAACAAACGCTTTTATGCCACCGCCGCCACCGCAAAGATAATTAGGACGCACCTTTGTTTTGTTATAAGTTAAACGGCCAATAATATTGTTTAAACTTTAAACAATAACGTTCGCCGCCATTTTGTTAGGATCTCAGTCAGTTAGTTTTGTGCACAAAACGCGAAAGGATGTGTTGTGTATTGTGTATTTGTTTCGTAGCAGATTCGGTAAGTTTAAATGATTTTAACTGAATTATTACATGTTTATTTTACTTACCTAAATTGAAGATTGTATTTATAGTTAGATGTTCGTTATGACAAAATCTGTTTGAAAAAGAACGAAAAAAACATGAACAGCTTTCTTTACGAAAGATGGAAATGCTTTTACATTCAACTTACGCCTTGCTGATATATAGCTATATCTTTAGTTTTAGTTCAAACAATGATTAAAACAAATTAGGTTAGTTTTATTATCATGATTTATTGAATGCTTATGTTACAGACGGCTTTAACCGTGATTTCAGCCTTGTTCAAATATCGTCAGCTTTTTACTACCGTTTGTAATAAGGTTTTTCTTTTGGCAGGAGCAAATATAACACGATGAGTTTTGAAGATTTCACAAGTAGTGAAAAGATAATCTTATTTTCAGTGATAAGACATCAGCTTGGTATCACTTTCTGCGAGGCAAAGTGTAAAATATGTAAAAAGGTATTAAAAAGTGCCGGAGGAACTACTACAAACCTCCGAAAACATTTGAAAAGCGTTCATTTACTCAATTTAAGACCTGAAAATGAAACAGAACCTGGAACTAGCAACTCTCCCAGGCCTTCGTCGTTTTTAGTATTAGAATAATGAAGAAATACGCGAAATAAATGAGAATATTTCGTGTATTTTGTGATTGTGTGTGGGTTAATTTACGGTTCTGAATAAAAAAATATATCTCAATAATAAAAAGTGTTTTTTTCAGTAGTTTTTCTTTCATTGTATATCTATACGGTCAGTTTTAGTAAAAAAATTAAGTCAGTATCGAAAGTATCGAAATTCCCGGGAATTCCCGGTTCCGAGCCCAGTATCGGGCGAAAATTCCCGGTTCTGAGAATGGTTCCGATACTGCATGCCCTAATTACTACTTACTCACATTCATATTGCCCCATTATCAAGAAAAAGCCTCCCCAAATTTCTACCAGTCACTATGATTTCGTGTGTGCTAAATTTGGTTTAGTAGGTACTATTGCTGTTATTTATAAGTTTTTCAGCCACGAATGAAAAGTTGTTAATGAAATAAACTGAAACTTAATTAAACTGTGCTTTGAATAGCTAGTACTTCTGATTAGGCGTCTAAACTTTCAAATTATTCAAATACACATCAAAATCGATTTATCACACCACATTTTTTTTTATTTCTGCTTGTTCTATTATCAAACTGCATAATGCTTACTAAATTCCCTTCAATTACTCATCCATCATATTGCACAGGGCGAAATAGTCCGATTACGAAGAACCAACCACAAATAACAGAATTCGTTTGATGCAGGCATCAGCAATCGTAAACCAGTTTCACGAAACGTGCTACTTTCAGTGAGGTATGTCCCCAATATATATTGTACTTTTATTCGTTTTGTAAATGTAAAACCTAAAACAGAGATGATGATAACTCTCAGAATATAATGGGTAAACAGCTAATAATCGTTTCAAAACTATCAACTTGCATTTGATTTGGAGCTACAAACTCTATAGCCTCTGTATCGATGTATTTTACTTCATACATATTGTTCTGTATAGTAGGATTAACTACTGTGCAAGGAAAATGTGTAGATGGGATTAGCAACACAATGGTTTGTTTATAGAAAACGTTCCATTTTCAAATCACTTAAGAACTACCTATGCAAAACTCTTTTGAGAAACAATCACTTTTCTTGTTAAGAAAACTGCTTGCTAAAAAAGATTATAAAAAGCAGCCAAGTGCGAGTCGGACTCGCCCATGAAGGGTTCCGTAGCACGACGAACTACAAAAACCTTTAATTATGTTACTTGATGTAACATAATAAGGTTCTTGTAGTTCGTCGAAAGGTAAATTGCGGTTTACGGTTTATGACGTATAAAAAAAAAACTACTGACTAGATTTCGTTCAAACCAAAAATCGTTGGAAGTTTGCATAGTAATGTACAACATATATTTTTTTTAGTTTTATCATTCTCTTACTTTAAAAGTTAGAGGGGGGGGGACCAACTTTTTTCCACTTTGGAAGTGTCTCTCGCGCAAACTATTCAGTTTATAAAAAAACGATATTAGAAACCTCTACATCATTTTTAAAGACCTATTCATAGATACCCCACACGTATGGGTTCGATGAAAAAAAATTTTTTGAGTTTCAGTTTCAAGTATGGGGACCCCCGAAATTTATAGTTTTTTTTTTATTTTTATGTAAAAAACTTAATGCGGTTCACAGAATACATCTACTCGCCAAGTTTCATCAGTCTAGCTCTTACGGTTTCGGAGAAAAATGGCTGTGACATACGGACGGACGGACAGACAGACAGACAGACAGACAGACAGACAGACAGACAGACATGACGAATCTATAAGGGTTCCGTTTTTGCCATTTGGCTACGGAACCCTAAAAAGGGGGCATTTAATTGTATCTTAATGTTTGTTAACTTGCGACTGTATTATATAAAGTAAAATTTACAAATATTTACTAGTTTAAAGTATCATATCAGCATGTCGAGCACTTCATCTGATAAATAATCGTCCTGCGCGCCTTATTTCTTCATTTCGATGAAGGAGATTTCGTAAAAAATGTATTATTTAAGTAAATAGAATGATTGATGTACCCTAGAAAAGGGAAGAGCCCGAGACAGATCACTCCGAAAATGGGAAGACGACTTCAAGGAGACTATAATGGAGAAGGAAAGCGCATGATCACCAATTTAAAGTACATAAGATGTAAAGTAGGTAGGTACAATGCTTTCTTGGTGTTTTCTCAGCCATTTCTTAATACAAATAATATATCACGGTTAATACGATTGCATTACCATTACAGTTGTCCATCTTTTCGAAATTCTGCTCTGCTTATCAAAATCCGGCCATTGCGTAAATTTGAAAGAGGATGTGTAGTAAACAAACCTTATATTTTGTGATAGAATCAAGCTCATTGCATTATTAAAAAGCAGCCAAGTGCGAGTCGGACTCGCCCATGAAGGGTTCCGTAGCATCAAGAAACATAATATAAAGGTTATTGTAGTTCGTCGAAAGGTAAATTGCGGTTTACGATTTATGACGTATAAAAAAAAAACTACTGGCTAGATCTCGTTCAAACCAAATATCGTTGAAAGTTTGCATAGTAATGTACAACATATATTTTTTTTAGTTTTATCATTCCCTTATTTTAGAAGTTAGAGGGGGGGGGGACCAACTTTTTTCAACTTTAGAAGTGTCTCTCGCGCAAACTATTCAGTTTAGAAAAAAACGATATTAGAAACCTCAACATCATTTTTGAAGACCTATTCATAGTACCCCACACGTATGTGTTCGATGAAAAAAATGTTTTAGAGTTTCAGTTTGAAGTATGGGGACCCCCAAAATTTATAGTTTTTTTTCTATTTTTGTGTAAAAATCTTAATGCGGTTCACAGAATACATCTACTCGCCAAGTTTCATCAGTGTAGCTCTTATGGTTTCGGAGAAAAATGGCTGTGACACGGGCGGACAGACAGACAGACATGACGAATCTATAAGGGTTCCGTTTATGCCATTTGGCTACGGAACCCTAAAAACCGACTATAGGTCCCATATTCAGAAACAGTGCTCGAGTCTGAGTCAAGCCTCAAGCATAGTTTTTTATTTTGCATACATTTTTCAAATGGAGAACTGTTAAAAATCTATGCTTGAGAGTGCTTGAGGCTCGACTCAGACTTAAGCACTGTTTCTGAATACGGACCTAAGAAAGGCCATAAAAGTTTACGTTTTAGTAAACTCCATAGAGTTTGTTCTTTATTAGGACACTGAACTTTAAAAAAAAAAAATAATGAAGTCACTGAAATTATTTATAAAAATGTGTCAGTTAACAGTGTAATAAAACATGATCCTGGTGGTTTGTACATATGGTTGCTCGTGATTTATCACAAATAATTTCAGTGAAAGTGCATCTTTTTTTTGACATCTAGCTAATGGAACTTGGTAACCATCGCCTGTAGCAAAGCATTGCCTTGCAGGTCACGTACTTCAGGAATGTGCTCTACGATGCACTGCCCTGCGTCCATTAACTTGAGGCATTTCCCCGGTATCCACACGCTGTCAAATAACGCTGTCACTTTTGACAGCTTAACTTGATGACCACCGTAGAACGCGTAGAACGCGCAAGGCTTAAAGTTTGAATCAAACTGCTCTAAATTGTCATACCTTTATTTATCGAGTTGGTATTTCTGAACTTTCGTTTACTTACATATACCGGATCAATAAAGGTTACTTACCAATCATCAAAATACAGCAATTAAGGTTCAAAGTAAAGTCACCTTTCGATGCCGCATGCGATAAGACTATTTTCAAGGTAATTTAAAATGAGAAAAGAAATTAATAAGAATATTGCAAGTAATCTTATTCCGGGTTTTACTAACTTTAGTAAAGCTATTCGTCAGTTTTAATTAGATTAGACCTACTATAAATATACAGTAATAAACAGTTTAGGTAGGTTTATACCAAGTATTTTGGTTGAATCCACCTTTTACCAAAGATTAGGCAATTAACTGAGATGAAGTTTAAACTTTTGTATTTCTCAGTTTTGGAAAATTATCGTAATGTGCTCCTAATGAATATTAGGAGCACATTACGATAATTTTTTAACGCGTGAATACGCGTTGGTAGTTTTTGTCGATTAATAAATAAATATTATGAACAATCCACTATCCAGCCCCAAATTAAGCAGAGCTTGTGCTATGGGAACCAGATAGCTGATATAATACTTGCATAAACTTTTTGTTGTAAATACATAAGAACTTAGAATACAATATAACACCTAGACCGAGAACAAACATCTGTGTGCACCATGCAAATGTTAGTTCTCGGTTGGAATCGAACCCACGATTTACGGCACAGAAGGCAGAGCTACTATCAACTGAGCTGAGAGGCTAGTCAAGAATGACCTTGTTTCCAGGAAATTCAAATATTTTTTAAAAGTTTTATAAGTATCCATCTTGTTTTTTTAGTCATGGTTGTAAAAATAATAAAATGATATCAATACCAGTTTTTATTTTGTACAAATCGTATAAAACTTAACAACATTAATAGGCTACTTTATAGCCTCCTTTTTTGAAGTCGGCAATCACAGAACATCACAGAACATTTTGGTTAACATAATTTTAGATATGAGAGCTTAATGCTTATGATGGTGCTCAGGAACAATGTGGTGGGTGCTGTGTTTCACGTCAGCGTGGAATCTGAAAAAAAAGAAAATATATTTCACATCCAAGAAAACAAGAGAACGGTTTTATTAAAACTGGCCACTGGCACTGAAACTAATGGCTCGTTTACACAGTGCGTGCTGCTGCCTGGCCAGTAGACAGCTACTCGGTTTGTCTACTCGTACGCCAGTAGCTCGGCTCGCCTTTGCTGTCTACACCACACCTAGCTACTGCTCAGTCCGAGTCGAGTCGCGATGTCGAGTGAACTTGTTTTAATAAAAAAAAACGGTGGGCAATTTTCCGGCTGGCACTGGCGAGCTACTGCCGAACGCGTGCAAACGATGCGAGCGACGCACGAGCCGCTGTCATGTGCGAGTTGCTGCCGGGCGAGCAGGCGAGTGAAAACAAAAAATGTTGAAGTAACTCGGATGCGAGCTACTGACCAACTCGCACGTACGAGTTACTCGTAAGTGACGTCCAAACAGTGCGAGTAACTGCAGCGCAGCTACTCGGAAGGCTTACTCGTACGCTAGCTCGCACTGTGTAAACCAGCCATAACTTTAATTCAAATATCGAACTCAATAATATATTCAACAAAAAGTATTGGATCCATAGCTAGGATACTTCTTGCTGCGCTGGGTTTAAAACCTCCTTGTTTGAATTACACAGAGATTCAATATTGGTACTAGAGAGATCAATGATTAATGAGGTTGAATATTAGCCAAGATACTTTCTAGCACGAATTAAAAAAACTGTCCACGATGCTATTAGTCAAAACCCTTACCCGCTGTGTTTGTCACCATGATAGTGAACCTCCCTGATGGAACCGTCAGGCTCATGCAGCGAGTAGAACCCCTTGACAACATCTCCATCGCGAGACTCATGTTGTGTCTTGCGGTCACCAGTGTGTGGGTCTTCTACTTTGTAAGCGAAGTCGTACTTGGGATACGCCTGTGGATAAAATGCAAGTTTGATTATTGTTTTGATTGAAGATAAACTAAGCTACGAGTAAGCGTGAAGTAATGGACTTGCCTAACATGGTACTAAGATAGTAAAAGGGGGCATATGAAAAGTGAGTTTTGACTCTCTGACTACTCTACTGTAAAAAGAAAATATCTAGGCCATATGGAATTATTAGTAAAAGAAATAAAAAAAAAAATAAAGAAAAAGTTTAGTATTCCAATTTTTGTCAGTCAAATGACAATGAGCCTACAAAAACAAAAAGTTTAGTCTTATGTAGAATTATAATGAATAAAGACTCCACTAATTACTGTTACATAAAAATAACAATATTTTATTATTGAAAATGGAACTAAAATTTCTTTGGTAAAATGATGCAATTCGTTGCGGCTACAAAAAAAAAATAAAAAAAGACATTGGCGTGAAATCTTAACCATTTTTCCTACTATTTCATATTGTTTTGGATTATGTTATTTTCTCGTAATCGTAGTGAAAAGTAGAGTGCAACACACGGGGCTAAAGCTCGGAAGTAAAACTACCTCGTATATAATAGAGCATTGTATCTACTTGTATAACAATCTACTATAACTTACATAGTAGTCAATGGCACCATGACCATGTCCGTGGCCATGTCCATCTCCCTTCACGTGCACCACTTCAGCCGGTCCGTCATGCCGGTTGATGTGCTGGGAAGAGAAGGCGTGACCATGGCCATGAACGCCATACTGCGTGGCCACAACGCCTGCTAATACTACTAGGCAGAGCACCTGAAAAAAAAACTACTACTTAGAAATATTCGTAGATTAGTGGATGGATCCGATATTTTTGGGTTTTTCTTAGTGGATGTCAGCTTTTTCTTTAAGGAACATCGAGTTTCATCACTTCGTTTCATTAAAATCACAATTTCCTAACATACACGTTACTGAAGTTGAAAAATTTACCAAAGCTAGCTTTGACTCTGTTTGTCACTACCAATTAGTAAGAGATGGCAATAGTTTAAACATGCACTGTTAAAGCTTTGGACAGATTTAAATAAGTAGCCAATGTTTAGCTATTCCAACTTTATGCACGTGATCAGTAAAAAAGATTCGTTTCAGTAATTCTTGTAAGTTTTAAATCCATTGAAAAACAGTATTTCGTGTTAGTTTAGACGTTTTTATATTCAAATACAGTTTAATAGGCACTTTTTGTTTCGTTAGTGCTTAAACGTTTTTTGCATGCAATATTTCATAAATAACACTTTTCTAAACGGTTTATTTGTTTACCTTGGAGATCATTTTAAATTAAATTGTTTGCTATTGTTATGCTATTGGCACTAAGAACAGTTGTTGACTGATAAGTATAATCTAAAACTTGCGACTTTTATATTGTCAAAACGTAGGACCAAGGTAAAATTGATTTCACTAAGTTATTGTCAATTAAAATTAAGTTCGGCGTATGCTTGTATATAATGTTGCAAATTATTTGCATTTGCTTCAGTTGTAATATTGAAAATTATGCAAGTTTAACGCTTGGGTCTTTTGACACGAATCTAAATAAAAAAAACAATAAGTGAGGTTGTTGCAACTGATAAAGTGAGTACACAGACTATTTACAATACCATTACGAGAGCAGGCAGTAGGTCAATTTTTAACTGTTCAATTGTTGAGAGGTATTATGTATTATATCAGTGGTTATTTAATTATGCCTAATGAAATGAACTCTAGCTTCTATAGGTCAGAGGTGAATGGCTTTTGGGAGCTCAATATTATTGGGCGAGTTAGTATGGCCTGCGGTTATTCCGTCAAGTTCAGTGTAGACTACTCCTAATTTCAACCAATCAACTACAAATCTGCCGATCGGTTGGAATCGAGAGATGTCTATGCTCGGTGAATTTCATCAATCTTAGCGGTAAGGCTCAAGGAAAGCCTGGCGCACATCTAAGCGTTATGCTATCAGAGAAGCTCTGTCAAATATAGCTGTCATATTTGACAGTGTTTTACTGATCGCCATCGCAGAACGCATAGATGTGCGATAAGCTTCAGGCTGCTAGTTGACATTTAATAGCCCCTACCCACTGGTGCGTGATATCGCGCACCAGCCCGCTCTAGCTCACACGACACACCATGGGAACGGTCTCGTGCGCCGAGGTGCACGGTAGCACAGGAGCATTTTCTGTGTGCGTTGCCGTACGTCGTCGTGCGCGGTGCATGATGATCTGCAGAACCACAAACCGTAGGAAGGCAGCATAGATTTAGTACGCAAGTTCAATGAACTGTATTTAATTTGGTGCTCAGAGCTTTGCTAGCAACCATAAAAAGAATAGGTCATCATCATAAAGAACAAAAAAAATTTTTCTTTTTTTCGGTTTAAAAAAAAAACGAGTACTTTTTTGAGCCATTTCTAATAAATATTAATTCTAATAATGAAAGGGTTCATCGTAACCGATATGATATTTCAAGATCATGATCCAAGAATGTCCCTTTCCTTTCATAATGACAGATCGGTAATAATATCCCAAAATGAGCATATTACGTAAAGTATCATATAACTTTGAACTCGAGTTACATTCGTGAACCAGATTTTTCAGTAGTGTGTGTAAAAAACACACACATTGAAGTAGTTCAAAATTCATGCAAACCTGTTATGGGTCTGATATTTTTCGGTGTATAAAACCGAAAGCTTCTGATGTGTTTAGTACCACAGTTCCAACAGCTTTTGTGAGGAAAACAACCAAGATGTACTTTAAGGTATCCTTGCTAAAGAAAAATATAAATAAGAAAATAATCAAAAAAAGCTCAAGCGTTGAAGGAAGCTAAAGCTTTAAGACCTCTGTGCTGTTTCAGTTTGTATTATTTAGAATTCTCTAATCCTTTTTGTTGTCTTACAGGTGTGTGCCATTGCTTTCTTACTGGCGTTTGCATACTGCCAGGAGAACTCTCACTCCTACTCCTTGAAGTCCATCATCCCAGTGCACAGTACCTATCACCAAATTCAGTCCGGTCCCATCCATCAAATCTCCGGCCAAGGTCAATCTCACGGACAAGCTGTGTCTTCTCAGAGCATCATCCGTCACGACAGTGGACACCAGCAGCAACAGTATGGTGGAGCTCAGCAATACGTAGTGCCTATCCACCAGGCTCCCGCCCCTGTCCATGAAACCATTATCCAAGCTGCTCCCATCCACCAGATCCAGTCCAGCGGTCACGGCCAAGCTGTCTCTTCCCAGAGCATTATTCGTCATGATAATCATCAGTCTCAGTCCAACCAGGGATCTCAAGGACACTATGTCGTCTCCGCTCCTATCCAATCCATCAATGTACACGCTGCTCCCATCCAACAAGTAAACGCCCACTCTCACGGACAGGCTGTTTCATCCCAGTCCATCATCCGTCACGATAACCTCCAGTCTCAATCCAACCAGGGATCTCTTGGACACTATAGCCAGTCAAACCAGGGTTCTGGAATCGGATACTACGGCCAGTCCAACCAAGGATCTGGATACTACGGTCAGTCCAACCAGGGATCTGGATACTACGGCCAGTCCAACCAGGGATCTGGATACTACAGCCAATCTAACCAGGGATCCGGATTAGGATACTACAGTCAGTCTAACCTGGGATCTGTGGGTCACTACGCCGTTCCCATTCAGCGCACCGTTAGCTTGCACTCTGCCCCTATTCAGCACCATTACGTCCAGTCTGGACACCAGCAGGAATCTCATCACGAAGACTACTACGTAAGTATAACAGCATCATTCAAAATGAAACACTCTTTGCTACACAAATAGGGACCTTGCATAATATTGACTTCCAAAACCAACTCATTTTATGGTCATGTTACAGGCTCACCCTAAATACGATTTCGAGTACAAAATTGAGGACCCTCACACCGGCGACAACAAGTTCCAACACGAAGCCCGTGATGGCGACAAAGTTGAGGGAGTCTACAGCCTGCACGAAGCTGATGGTTCTGTCCGCACTGTGAAATACACTGCTGATGAGCACAGCGGGTATGTACCAACTCCAATTCAGTACTCTCAAACGATCAAAACATGTCATGGCATGTCATGACAGTAGAACTTTAGAAATCACGTGCACAAAAAGAACCACTTTAAAATCCTTTCACCACACTAATTCGAATGAACTGGTGACATGGCAAGAAAAAGAAGAGCAATCCATCCAAAGGAAACTAGACTTTATTCGATAAGAGCTAACATTTGTTTTTCATTGTTTCAGATTCAACGCTGAAGTGTCAAACTCCGGAGTATCCACGCACGCCGAACCCCAGTCTCATCATTATTGATTTGAATAACGATTGTTGCCTATTCTTAGTTGTTAAATATACATAAATTATGCCAACTTTTTTTATTATTGAGTATCCTCCTAAACTCATCAAAGATCATCATGGTTTTGTTATCTACTAGCGGCCGCCCGCGTCTTCGCTCTCCCCGTTCTCGTTATGCCCAGTTCCCGTTTCTTACATCCGTTCTCCGTCACAATATCTTTATAAATTTTAGCCTATGTGTTATTCTGACGCATAAGCTTTATTATAGTAAAGTTTCATTAAAATCCATTTAGTAGTTTTTACGTGAAAGAATAACAAACATCCATCCATCCGTACTAACAAACTTTCGCATCGTCGTATGATGCTAAAGATTGCGGTCGTTAGTTTGTATTTTTATAGTTTCCTGCCACTCGCATACCGCAGAAGGTAACTAGCAATTATACTTGCACTATAACTATAAAAAATATTAGTGACGTCAGTACAGCGGAGAAGGTAGGTAGGTTTTTATTATTTCTCTGACACAAGGTTTTAAAATCGCGGTCAGTAAAAGTGGTCCATTCAGTGACTTTGCCAAATACTACATACTCAAGTTCATAACATAGGAATCTTTTAATCATCATCAACAGCCCGTATGCACCCACTGCATGGTATAGGCCACTGCACTGCATGGTGTAGATACTGCGTTTATGACTATGAAACGTTTAAAGATGCAAAGCTGATATTAAACTAAAAAAAAACCACATGTGATGCCTGCGCACATTTAGCGCGATGGCGATGGCGATCAGTGAAATGATATCAAATATCGCTGTCATATTTGACAGCGTCATTCGCTCTCACGCTAGACGATATTATTATACCAGCAGAAAAATTGATTATTTAAAACGAATTTTGCAACTAATAATCGACAAAAACTATTCAAAATGTGGTTCATGGCTTAAGCAAAGATAATGCGTAAGGCGGTGTTCACTAAATCAATACAAAAACGTGACAATGACATAGTTCCGTTAGTGCCTTTTCACATTTACATGGCTGCGTATAAACGGAACGGCGTTGCGTTATATTACAATGTGGTAAATGATAATATCCAGCATGTTTAGATTGATAATAATTTGGATATTGAGGGATTATTGTATGTTTTATAGAATAAATAAATAAAAATAAAAACCGTTTATTTCGGACCACATAAAATCCATAACACACAAAATTTAATTTAATTTAGTTTTAATTTTATCAAAATTATAAATGCAATAGCTAATTGCGACTCAAAAAAGCTTTCACGGCTAAACCATTTGAAAAAGATAGGGATCTTGACGCAGAATAATCATTCGTCCTACTTTTATTAGGGCACCGAAGCTTTTATTTACATAAATCGTTTAAGTGCATGTGAAAAGAATCTCACTTTCCAAGCCTAATATAAAGTATAAACAACATTATGACCAAATACGATGAACTGTGGCACTAATCTTATTGGAACATTCCTAATCTGCAAGAAGTCAAACAAGTTTGTTGATTGGACACAATTTTGTTGATTGGCTTTGTCATGACTAGATTATGATGCAATGTATAAGACCTAAAGCTTGTTTTTTTACCCATTCATACGAGTCACTTGCGCTATATAAATATATAAAAGAAAGTCACGTTAGTTAAACTAATTATTGCTCGAGAATGGCTGAACCAATTAGGCTGAAAATTATCAGGAAGGTAGCATAGAACCACGAGACGTGCATGGAATACTTTATATTCTGAAAAAATAACGGGAACAGGGACGGGGCGAGCAAAGCCGCGGATCGCAGCTAGTTGTCAATAATTTTGATGTTGCTCCAACTTAAAACACCCCTGCTGGTGTGTTGGTGTTCAGACCCCTGAAGATTTTTGCATTTGTTTACATCAGTTCCATTCTAGAGGCCTTTAAAGTTCGAAAAATATGTCAGTTCACGAAAAAAGTCTCATTGAGCCGCACTTAAAATGTTTTTTTCACCGTTATCCAGTTCGCTATAATTCAAATTAGAGACACGATAAACGATAGAAAATTTTTCCAATCTGAACAAGCAAATAGGGGTGTTTTAAGTTTGAGGCCTGGTGTTTGCGTCTAGATGTAGTCTGTTCATATAAAATCTATACTGATATTGCCTGAATTCAATATTATGGCTTTTTTTTTATTGTTATTCAAGTTATGTTGACGCTCACCCAAACTAAAATACAAATATTGGGAAGTTTTATTTATATAGAGCTCATGATACAGTTCTATATAGGAAATGTACTTCAGCAGAATAGCAAGTAGAATGATTTCTATATACAAATCCTATAATGCCTAACAAGTGTCTACTTAGATCCTACTCAGCATGCCAGCCCAGCTCATTGTTATTAATCAGAGCTTCCAGTGCACCAGTTTGATAGACAAAAAGCACAGTGTCTACAAAAGCGTTCTACATAGAAGTTATTTGACCTATCACCTAATCGAAGGCAAACGTGCCGTTGCCTAGAAGCACCAGTGTTTTGTCACGTCAAGAAATAAAACAGAATCGATTAGAAAAACGGCGCAAATATTTACCTATACACTTTACATCACATCTCACTCTATATTATGAACTAGCTGATGGGACAAGCATATAGCCCACCTGATGTTAAGTGGTAACCATCACCTACTATCAAATCATTACCTCGCAGGGCATTACTGCGTCCATTAACTTGAGGCACACAGATGTTCAGCCTCACTTGCCAGTAATTTCACCGGCACCTACACCCTTCAAACCATAACACAGCGATGCGGCTTCACGGCAGAAAAAGGGATGGTGGTGGTACTTCTCCGGATGACTCATTCCCAAACAGCAGTAGACTACTACAAACAGTGATGATGATAACCGGAAAGAGTTTTGAATTATTTTTTTTATCAGCGCAGATCATGCAAAAGGACAAGACTCAATCAGTTCCCTGAGCCCTATCTTGCACCTCGCTTCTTCCGTTGCGGGGCAGTGCAGTACTACATGATTGAGTCTTGTCCTTCCACATCCACATCTGAGTCACCATTGGGTCATCTAGAACATTGCTGCCACCAACCCAAAGTCCTTCTCCGCTATTTTAAGGAGTTGGGCTGGCTGGGGTAAGGGTTAGCAGGGGGACAATGCACAATACACCCCATCGCGGGACGTCAGTGCAGATCTTATTCCCCCAACACAATTAGAATTAGAATTAAAATCATGCAAAAGTAACAATGACTTTTTTGGCCGTACTAAGACTAGGCTTAGTACTCTCTCTCTTCGTCACTGTCATATTAATAGCAGTGATAGTTATTTTACTGATTGTGCATTATTAGGGTACTTGAAGCATTGCAGTGGTGTTTGGTGAACGGTGTGCCTTAGAACGTCGGTTATATAAATTACGTCAGTCAGTTTGCGCGGCGTGTTAACATGACGCCGGATATATATCTATTCAGTACTCTCTCGTAACGTCTCCGGTATATATTGAGCTAATGACTATGTTAATTCATCAGTTCAACTGCGGAAGTCATAGGAGAAAGATCGGCAAACGATCAAAATGCTTACCAAAGTACGTCTAAAAACTCTTGCACATAACAAAAAAGTTTCATCACTAAATCATTGAGAAATGGACCAAGAACCAATTTAAAAACAGTTGTATTATTTCTTTATTCATCTCTTAGAAATCATTTTAATGTTTACTTTCGTTATTCTAGATTTTAGCCCTCACAGCCACTGTGGCCATAGCATCATGCTCAGACCGCCACTACCTGACACCCAGCCAACATGAATCGCTTAAAGAATACAGACATCCATACGAGCATCGGATTCAAGTTCAAGAACCGTCCAGCGAAGAGTACAAGCCAGAACATGGACATGCCTTTTCTTCTCAAAGTGTTGTGCACCACGGGCTGGCAGCATATGGAGAGCCTCATGATTCAGGACATGGTGCTCCAGTGTATGAGTACAAAGTGAATGAACAAAGTGAGGAGGCTGGGCAACACAAGTATCCAGCGCATTACCCTCAAGAGATCCAGACTGTCCGAGTGCCGGCTCATCATAAAACAGCTTACTACTACCCTAAGTCTCAAGAACACAGACAACCCACTCATCATCAATCTGAGTCAAACGGTCACGAAGAACCAGCTTATCATCATGAGGCTCAAGCGCCAGCGTATTATCAGCCAGAGTCCCACGAAGTTCAACATCAGAAAGTTCACTACCAGCCAGAATCTCACGCACCGGTCTATCATCACGCGGTTCCCGACCATCAAGCACCAGTTCAGTCTCACGAATCCCACGATGAGCCAATCGACTATTACGTGAGTTCCACCATACGCACGCAAACGCTTTATTTCCGTCCGTCAATTTATAGCAACTTTCCATTCATTTATTCAAGTCACAGCTATGATAGTTTAAATCGCGCATTGATGCGGTATTACACGTTTACATACTATTAAACATCTATCTTAGTCAGCGTTGGTAGTCAATCCTATTCTTATCCATAAATAACTTACGTATCTCTATAAAATGTGTTCACATAAATTCCCACAATGACTTTCAATTTCAAATTTCATGATTATTCTTGTAGGGATTAAAGGAAGTTATTTTTTATCACATACCGCTCGGTTCACTTTACGATCATTGAGAACATAAAATAAAAGGGTTGGCTCTATACAATTATCATTCATAAAACTTAGCGTTCATTTGCCATGAACTTAAGTCATTTGCCATGCCAAGACTACATAAATCAACATCAATACAAGAACAAATATTTGTGTGGTGAACGCAGATGTTTGTTCTCTGTCTGGGTGTAATATTGTATTCCATGTATTTACAAAAAAAATGTAGACAATATCTGGTTTCTATAGTACAAGCTCTGCTTAATTTGGAGCTAGATAGTGTTGCGTGGATTGTTAGCATTATTTATTTTTATTTTGTAAATGTATTTAGAAGCTAATAACAATTTCGATTTCCAGGCATACCCCAAATACGCTTACGAGTACAAAGTGGAAGACCCCCACACTGGCGACAACAAGTTCCAACATGAGGTTCGAGATGGTGACGTCGTGAAGGGTGTATACGGACTGCATGAGGCTGATGGCTCCATCAGGACTGTAGAGTACAGCTCGGACAAACACACTGGGTAAGTGGATTTTTTATAAGCATTTCAACTCTTGTTTTTTTTCCAAGCACACGATGGTAGACCTCCTTTCATTCACTTATGATCCTTTTATCACCTGTAGATGGTCAAGATCAAAAAGACCTAACCAAAGGCACGTCTAAATACAGCATTTAGTTCATTGTAGGATAACAAATTTGAAAACTTTATTGAACACTGTCTTCACTCATAGAGTTTTTTGTCTATGGAAAATGCTAGAAAGCAGAGTAAATATTATGTAGGTATGTATGATTTTGACCGACAACTATATTGCGTAACGTCTGGGAACACTAGTGTGCACTTTCCCATATTTTTTTATTTTTAAACTTGTTTTGTTTTCTATGGCAACCAAGGCGGTAATTTATCAAAGTTTTTATTTACGTTTCCAACTGGCTTGCAAAATTTAATGCTGTATAAAAAAAAACAAATGAACACATCGCGAGAAAATAAGCGTTGTTCGTTGTTTGACGTAATTGTATTTGCCAAAATGAGTTCAAGTATGTACTTCGTTTTAATTTCCTAGCATTTTTTGAGAAAAGTCCTCTACAAGCCTTGGCCACAACTAAGCATTGATGGGCTTACGTATGTGGGTTTATCCGTTTTGTTTTTTAATGTACTATTTTACTATTTCACAGATTTACTGCTGTTGTCAAACACTCAGCGCCAGGCCATCACGTCCATATCGAAAGTCATCATGAAAATGAACATCAGAACTAAGTTTATGCAGAAGACTGACGAGTTAGTGCCTTATTAGATAGTATTGTTGCTAGATGTGTATTCCTATTAATATAATAAAATATTTAATTCCAATGAATGATTTTTTATTTTTACTGCATGCTGATTGCTGGACTCCATGTGATACCTACGTAAACCTTAAAACTGTATGTGTACAATAACCATGTGTAGGCAATAATAGTAGATTATCTCATCTCATCAGGCTTTTAAGATTAAAATTAAATGGACTTTAAAATTACTTGATTTCAGTAAATAATTGATTCTGGCTAAAAAGTTAAGTCTAGGTAATGAATGTTCCGACCTTATTTCAACAAACTTTTTAAAGCACATTTCTCGTGAAATATGCGTAGCAAAAATGTATTTTTTGTACCTGGTAGTTTCATAGCATACAATTATGTTGTGTGTTTCAGTAATTTACGCAACAATTTAAAATATTTAATATTTTATTAATTTATCAACAACATAACAATACAAAATGGTTCAGTCTGCCTAGAGTATGTTTATATTAGTGGTGATATTCCTGCTGGGGTTGGGCGTGTTGGGAAGGCGCGGAGTTGTGCACTTGGGCGTTGAAACTGAAACAAATAAATAAATCGATAAAGATTGCAGACATCCATACCACAAACTGCGTTATTCTCTGGCCCTCACACCCTTCAAACCGAAACACAGCAATGCTGCTTCACGCCAGAAATAGGCATAGTGGTAGTATTTCCCCGGACGAACCTTTAATAAAGAGCTCTGCTACTACATCACGGCAGAAATAGGCCTGGTGGTAGTACAAGGGGTGAGCCAACATTACCAATGGCACTGTCTACGAGTGTTCTGTTTGATCAAGTTGCATGCTAGAGGAACCTACCCGCTGTGCTTGTCAGCTTGGTACTCAACAGTACGGATAGAACCATCAGCCTCATGCAGGCTGTAGACTCCCTTCACGACGTCTCCGTCGCGGCTCTCCTGCTGGTACTTGTTGTCGCCGGTGTGAGGGTCCGACACTTTGTACTCAAACTGGTACTGAGGGTGACCCTGGAAAAAGAAGGTTACAGTTTTTGATTTGGTGCTGCAGAGCCGGTGGAGAAAATTCTAAACCAAATGGTGAACGATATTAGGCCGAAGAAATCTTAAGCCTGTCTAAAAGCGCAATGGGTCGACAAAATAGCTAAGGATGCAGGAAACACAGACAAAAGATGCTGGTATAAAATGACAGACGGCTACTACCCAGCAGTGGGTGTTACAAAGATGATAGTGACTGGTAACCTAAAGCCTAACCTAAGCCTAAGTTTGTCTTTGAGCTGTAGCAAAAAGAACAGTGGGTGTTCAAGGATGAGATGATGATGATGATTGGTAACTTAAAGCCCTTCAAGTCTGTTATTGAGCTAGTACTGTTTTAAAATGTCCTTCAAGGATCGTTTTGCATTGATAATTTTGGTTCTAGATACGCATTGTATGCAAATCCTAGCAATTTGATCGTTTGATAGGATTGATGAATGGCTCTGACGAAATAATTGTTTCGTCAAAACATAGCTAATTACAGTTCACAGCGGGGTGTCTGAGTAATATCCTTATCATAATTAGATATTATAATTAGAATAATCTTAAGTTTGATCTTGATTTGCTGAAAAATACTTCATTATCTTTTGAAACAAGTATTAAATTTGTCATTCACAATTTGATGATTTGCGAAATATGTCTACAAACCCCTTGGATGAAGAGGGCCAAAAACTGAGCTCAATAGCGCGTCTTGTAAATTATCTACTCCCAGCGGACTAACATAAATGATGCTCCAAAATAGTGTATTTCTTCCCGAGTAGATCAAATTGTCTGCCAATGAGGAAATCAACTTACATAGTTTTCCTGTTCATGACCCTGCTGCACATAGTGGACCGGAGCGTGGACTACAGGGGCCTGGTGGACGACTGGTGCATGGTGGTAGATAGGCTGGTGTTGGTAGATAGGCTGGTGCTGGTAGATGGGCTGCTGTTGGATGTGACCTTGCTGGTGAGACACCTCGTGTCTGACGATAGACTGGGAGGAGGTGGCGTGGCCATGGCCATGGCCTTGCTGGTATTGAGCGCACGCGGCTGAGACGGCAACGGCGAGGATGATGATCTGATAACACACATTCCAGAATTTAATGACAGTTCTATATCACTGGATATTTTAGAAGTAGTCAGCAGTACTTCCGAATATTAGATTTGGCACATTCCAACAATATGCGCAGTAGCTGAGGTATTCCACACAGGCCAAATGAAATGAAATGAAATTGAATTGGGATTGGGCGGGGCACGTCATGGATGCCCCCTCGTAGGTGGGCAACTATTACCACCCCATGGGTGCCTTACGGATGGCAGACGGTCAGCCTAAAAAGCGTTGGCGGGACGATTTGGACGCCTTCGAAAAGAAATGGTGAGAGGAGGCTCAGAATAGAGAGAAGTGGAAGTATTTAGGTGAGGCTTTTGCCCAGCAGTGGGACGATGTAGGCTAGTAAAAAATGAATTTAGAGAGACATATCACTCAAAACTGTGGGCTTTGGATGAATTTTAAATAATTCGATAGATAAAAGTTATGGATGGAATTTGGCGCTGTAAGGAGAAGCCTTTAGTCGAATAATTTGTTCTTATGTTCTATTAAAAACTCAAGCAGTCTATTTATTTGGGCAAACTGTGTTTTATCCGGGTTGATGACAATATCACTTATCACACACACACACACGTTTATGTCACACTATTTAAATTTGGTAGTTTTTAAATAATCCTTACTTTGCAGAACATGTTGCTGAGATATGGTTGATCGATATTCAAAAGTTGAATGATATCAATGCAAAAGGTAATTCGCTTTTTATACTCAAAATATGGGGATCCAGTTTGAGGGCCGGTTACACATTCAAGCCCAGATTTGCTGAAAAACGGGTTTTATCGTTTCAACTTACTCTCGAAAAATTTCACACTTGGTTCCTTAATTTACGTACATTCACATGACTGTTAATTTGGTTCGTTTAATTGGTTGAGACTAGCATATACCTATTTAATTATTTGATGAACCATTCTTTGATGTTTTAATCTTAACTTTTTTACCTACTCTGAATACTCTCTCTGATTAAAAAAATACTTGCCCTTATAAGCGAGCGTCTTCTTCATATTGTGTCACTGGTTTTTTCAAACCAGTGTGATGATAAGATTTTAGGTGTGCCTCAAAGAGGCTCCTTTTGGTGCACTTGATACCATGTTTGCAAGCTTTTTTTAGGTTCTACGATATACCAGTTTCTTCACTGTTTGAGAGTATTGACCTGCCTACCTATACCTATACCTTTTTGGTCAGAAAAGCCCTTTGGCATATGTCTAGATTTGAACCCACGACCTTATGATCGGAAGGCTGGGTCGCCACCACTAGGCCACCAGTACTCTCCACTGAGCTAGCTAATAAGCTGTCATTAGGTTATATCCAGAGTGGGAAGATGGAAATACGTTATTCTAAATGAAATAAACAAGTTATTTGATAATAATATATTCACAATGTCATTCACCTTTGTTCCTGCTCACCACGTAAGCGTATACGTTTCACAAAATGTACTTAAATGGAATGATAACGGGAATAATACTTACTAACTACAAGAAAATATAGTACAAAAGCAGATTCACTTTGTATTCTAAAATATATTTGGGCCTGTAGTCCCATACAGATTATGAAACGCTGAGCTTCTTGCTTCTCGTTGTCACATTCCGTCCGTGCTTAGCCTATGTATGTAATAAATAAGGTGTTGGTTGGTCGGTGTTGGTTGGTGTTTATCCATGGATGAGTCCATGGCCGTAGGCGGGGGCGGCGATAACTCTAGCTGGATGGGCAGCATGGCCTGTTCTGCTCACCACCGCGTTGAATCTGAAATATTAATTTTATTATTGTAACTTGCACCTCAAACTAGTAGAAACAACAACTCAAACTAGCCCAAACGAGTGGTAGTAGAGCTCTTTGTGAAGGGCTCGTCTGTGGAAGTATTACCACCATGCCTATTTCTGCCGTGAAGCAGCGTTGCTGTGTTTCTGTTTGAAGAGTGTGGGTGCCGGTGAAATTACTGGCACGTTAGGCTGAACATTTATATGCCTCAAGTTGATGGACGCAAGATCTGACGTGCGTGAACTACGAGGCAATGCCAATGACTTAAATAGTTTTTTTATGCAAATGATAGACAAACGGGCTTACGGCCCACCTGATGGTAAGTGGTCACCGTTGCCCATAGAAACCAACAACTCCAGGAGTGCTGTCGTTGCGTTGCCTACCATGAAGGAACTTGTTAACATTTTATTTTAGATGCACATGAGAATAATTTCACTAAGGGTTTAATTAGAAGCTGTGACGGTTCCAATTAAACAGCTCATAAACCACTTGAAAATCTTCATAAATTATCTCAGTAATTGGTTATTGCAGTTCTATCTCACGTTTCCAAGAAATACATTAATCTTCGTCGTGATAATTTAGCAAATTTTATCTGAGTTGCGAGTGACCCCAATTGAACCAAAGTGAAATTTTGACAGTTATGTTTAAACGTTCATCAACATCATTATCATCAGGCTAAGAAGCCTACTGTTGGACATGGGCCGACCCTATACATTTCCGGGAAGAAAGATTCTTGAGCACTCTTCATCCACTGATAGAGTTAAAAATAAAATAAAACAATATGATAAGGGCAATCAACACAACACTCTCTAGCCCCAAATTAAGCAGAGCTTGTAGTATGGAAACCAGTTAGTACTGGATAATCAATAATTATAGTGGTTATGGTTGGTAGAGGTTTCATAGCATACCCGTTATGGTCGTCAGCGGAGTAGTTGACGGTACGAACGGTGCCGTCAGGTTCGACCAGAGAGTACTGTCCTTTCACCACATCGCCGTCGCGTGATTCCCACTGGCTCTTCTGGTCTCCGGTGTGGCCGTCAGTGACTCCGTAGTTGAACTGGTAGCGGGGGTGCGACTGGAAAACGAAGAATTGCATTGTTTATTGTTCATTCTATTTACATATTTTATTCTCCATGAGGAGATGACAAGTCATGATGATATACTTTTCTGTGTCAACTGCTGCATTGGAATTGCATAGACCAAAATGAAAAGCAAGTTTTTATTGTACTTTGACCAGCATCCAGGTTTGACCTGCTGGCCTACCATGAGCTTCATATGGTTATGGTTATGGCAGTCAAAATTGTGTCATTGTGTCAATTGTGACATTCAAACCCAAGAAGAAAATGAATGTGTGGGTCAGCCTATCTATACACAATTTGACAGTCATAGCCATAACCATATTGAGCTCGTGGTAGCCCTGCAGGACCAGCTAAGCTGGGGGTTCCTTATCAGCGACAGGCTGTTATTTGCATGATTGCATGCCATTGGGCCATTGGGCCTATAGGTATTGGGTCATTTGCTAATTAGTTTTTTTTCATTTTATAAAGATAATACTTACACGGAGTGGTGGCCGAAAGAGCCAAGGCGTCGCGGCAGACCACGAACTAGATGGCGAAACGAGCTCGACAAGTACAGGCTACAATGGAACATCTTAGCACAGGACCGCACAGAGAGGGATTGGGGGAGGCCTTTGCCCAGCAGTGGGACATTGAAGGCTATATTAATAACAATAATACTTACATATACTTCAACAGGGGCGTGCGCGTAGGATGCGACGGGGGCATTGTAGTAGGGTGCGGCGTGAGAGACCACTCCTCCATGACCTGGAAAGAGGTTTTTGAGTGATTATTTAATCCTTTTTAGATTTTTTTTTATCTAACGAACGGGTTTAAAGTCAAAACAATACTGGTAATATGATGAACAAGACAGTAAACAAGAACCCTTCAAGAATTTTTGCTCTGACTTATAAAATGACGCACTGCCTGGCACTGGTCGCTCAAAACATAAGATTATGAACGAATCGAACTTGTAAGAGAGCTGAAAGAGAGAAGAAGTTACAAGAACATCCTTGTAATTTCCTGCTTGCTTCGGCTTGTATGTAAACTTGCAACATTTAGACACGATTTTGTTAGAAGATTGCTATTGACTAAGGGCTCTCTCAAACAGAGACGCGTGGAGTTTCTCATAGTAAAATGATTTTTAAAAGATGACGACCGATAATACCGATGTACAGCTATATTCTAGATTGTTCTAGTGCCTATATACCATACCTAATCCGAGACCATATGAAGGGGCAGCCAGCACCGGGGCAGCGGCTGCGTACCCATGACTAAGGGCGGGTGCTCCAAGGACAATGCTTTGGGATGATAGGGCGCCGTGTGGGGACGCGATCAGACCTGCGCTGGCGACGCTTATAAGCGCGCATACTGCGATAACCTGAAATATAAAACAAGCAAGTTCTACACCTGTTATTGTACAATAAAAAGACAGTGAATACTAGTTCAATAGTTTAGAACAATGGTTGTCTTATTCAACAATCTTCAATCTTTTCTAGACAGTTTTAAGCAGTAGGCTTACCATGAGCTCTGTCTGGCTCTGTCTTTGGCTCTGGTTTTGAGTCTGTGTGAGTGCTTACCAGTGCATTATACTGTGTGTGACGTAGGATTTATTTAGACAACACTCACACTGACTCAAAACCAGAACCTGAGACAGAGCCAGACAGAACTCATGGTAGGCCTACTGAATAGGATCTCAAATGAACTTTAGATCACTTTCAGACACTTTTTTAAATACATTATTACACATGCTTCATACACGTTCAAAAAGTTGAGATTCTTCAGTTTTAAATGAATTTAAGATGCCCCCCGCCAGATATTGTAAAGATTGTGTGAACTAGGATGGAGAGCGCCCAGAATCTATCTTCCAGAAGTCCATGCGTGAACTTTTTCTAGCTGATGATGATGGAATTTATATCAAATCACTTGCTAAAAAAGCATACGAGTAATCAATACTTTTTAAATTATTGCACAAAAACACGAAAAACCACTCCACGTGTTCCAATTTCAAAACCGCAGTGATAACAGAAATGTATTTACCTTAGCGTACATTTTCTAATTTGTCTTACTCTAATGTACGTTACTGTTTGCTCTAAGGCTTGTTGTGTGCCCAATTCTGAGATAACCACCGCTTTTATAGAGCCTGTATGTCCTATACCTTTATACAGGTTATATGTCCTATACAGGTTGTATATGTGCTATACACAGGCCTAGGTCCCGGCGGGGTGTGTCGCAGGAAAGCCTAGATATATGTGTCTAGTGGGCGCTGGCCACAACTAAAGCACGCTGAGAGAAAATTGTGGATACGCCAAGACAAGACAATTCTTAATTCTTCATTCAATACAATACGTAGGAAAAGGGAAAAAAGAGGGCATGTGTATGAAAGCAAGCTTTACCCTGAGCAGAGCATTCTTATAGCAAACCTTTGAGGCTAGAGATAGTAAATTCGTGTAAATAAAAAAATAAAAAGTATAAAAATAACTACAACAAGCACTTTTAAATTTAAATGTATTTACAATAATAAAATAATATAATGATAAAATTTAATTTACTAAAAAATTACATGAAAAACAATATTTTCAAATGGGAAACATAAGAAAGCATATTGAGCTATCTCCAGATTATCCGTGACAAATGAGTGTTGGGAAAAAAATGCAATTGGCATTGCAATAACTTAGGCACTACCTTTTTTGAACAAAGTAGGAGTTTTTTTATTTGGACGATGAAGAGTATTTTTGTATGGCATGTTTATTTACTCTAAAACTATGACGGCGCATAATTATACTCCATACTTAAATAAATACAAAAGCATTTCAGATTTGTTCTTCAAACCATACCACTCGATTGGTCTTATCCACACCATTCTAGCTACCGCGACCACAAGTTTAACTAAGAATTGATATTGAACTGCAGCAAATGTTTGAAATTAGTCCACATATTTTTAGTTTTATGTTCAATTAATAATAAATAATTCATACACATTTCGGTGCACAAGGAACATTGTGTGGTTTGTGGTATTAATATTATTCAATTGACCATAATACGATTTTTATGAGCTATTTACCCAATTAAGTTGAATGATGTTTTTTTTAGATTTTTATTTATTCTTAGAATGCCTAAAAGGATTGTCATTTCGTTTTGTGCAACACATGCAATAAATAATAAACTAAATATAAATAAGTATTATATCAGCTGTCTGGTTCCCGTAGTACAAGTTCTGCTTAGCTTGGGGCTACATAGTGTTATGTGCGTTACCCGCAATATTAATTGAAATCTTGAATAATCTTCCTTCTTAAGAAAATTAGCACCTATTCAGTAGTTTTACAAAAACTACTATAAAAAGTAAAACGAAACGTAAAATTAAATACTGCAACTTGTTCTTGTATTGAAATTGTAACTTGTCCAGAGCGTAGCTTTTTTTTTTTTTATAGGTAGATACAACAAAATAGACAAACAAGCATACGGCTCACTTGATGGGAAGTGGTTACCGTAGCCTATGGACGCCTACAATTCCAGACCTAGGTGACCTACCTGTAATTCATTCGATCGGTAAAAAAACACAGCGTGAGTTTTTCGGCAACTACACATAAGACTGAGGCAACTAGACACAGGTACACATACATACACACACACCACATACATAGACATAGGTACTATATAGACATAGGGGGGATTAGGAATCTCTGAATAAACCTTCATCTATCACAAACTGCTGCTACAAACCTGACCTTATTGTAGAGATCTACCGCATGATCAAGTGGTTGTGTTTCAGCTCATCATCATCATCAGCCTGAATAAGTCCACTGCTGGACATAGGCTAAGACATTACCCATTTCCAGGAGTTCTTCTGAGCCCTTTCCATCCATGACTCATCTATCGTGTAGATAACCTGATATTTTCCACTTTTTTATAAATACATACTTATACTATAATACCCAGACAGATAACATAGGTAGGTACATCAGCGTTCACCATACAAATATTTAATTTTGTTCTCGTCGATCGAACCCACGACCTACGGAGGGCCAGTCAAATGTTGGTAGTTAAGTTTACGTCAGACTCAATTTGAATATTCTAAAAATAGATTTAGCTATTTTCGCTGGACTAAAATATCAGATCAACCTCGGATGCATAGTTTGTGAGTCATAAAGCATAGCATTTTGGCGCTACGATTAGCACGCCACGCCTTTAAACATGCTATGCGATAATAGTGGTGTAACTAAAATTTTGCCTTGCCACACATCTAAGCAATCTGCGATGGCGATCAGTGAAACGCTGCCAAATACCGCTGTCATATTTGAAAGATCGCCACATAAGAACCCTCAGAATTGCGCTGGGATTTTTATACGTAAAAATGCTCCTTATTTTCAATTTTGCGCGTATGTGCAAAGAAACGTAAAACTACGACTAAGATGCAACATGGATGTATTTACATTCATCTCAATAATTTGGATGTGTCGAAACTTCTACCCACATGCACATACCTATTGGTAATACCAGTGTAAATCAGGATAGTATTGAGTTGAGTTGTGGTTTAAGTACCTTAGTAAATCAATAGGCTATTAGTCTGAATCACAAAATTCTTGCGCCGTGAATATTGAAACTGATATTCAATTCATAGGCAAATATAATGCATTGTTATTACCATTATTATCTATTTTTACCTAAAAAGCTCTAAAACATCATAGAAGCCTCTCTGAGGTCTTAAAATCCTTTTGCCACACTGTTTTGTAAGAACCAGCAACACGATGCGAAGAAGAAGGTTACTATATCTTATACCTACCTTTAAACGAGAAAATCTTGTATATATAATATATATATTTAGGATCTCGGAAACTGAGCCAATGATTTTCATGAAATTAAGTATACAGGGGTTTTCGGGAACGATAAAACTATCTAGCTAGGATTCATTTTTAGAAAATGTAAAGTAATAATCAACTTTATCATAAAATTATAACTCCTAGCGCCATCTGTTGATTAAGTCATGAGTTAGTGGGACAGAGAACGCCATCTATTGACGAGTAGTGGAGTTAATTATTATGTCGGTAAGATCGAAAAATATTAATATTTAATCAGTATGTAAGTAATTCGTAGGTATTTAAATATAATTCACAACAACAGTTTACCAAAAAAAATACCGAGCGAAGCTCGGGCACCAACTGCTAGTAATTATTTAAAGTAATACCGACTTAATATTTTAACACACTTGTCTTACAAGTTATAGAATGGTGTAAATATATTGGTAATTACAAGACAAAATATAAGTACTGTCGCAGAATTAGAATAATATTAAGATATATAGAGCAAATCTATTGGAATGATAACCGTAAGCAATAATATAACAATTCCTGTTTTGTAGGTTCTGGTTTTAGTTATGGACTCTCGCTCTGTGTTTTTTATAGGTCTACAAATTTTATTTTATAAATACTTTTCTTTGCACTCAAAAGGAATTTCAAAAAATTAGAAATTATAATCTTCTTGGAGCGCGTTTGTTTCAATAAACAAAACTTAAAAAAAAAACTAAAAAGCAAAACAAAAAAAAATACATGTACCACAGATACCTCTTAATTCTTAATTATTTCACATTGGATTATTTTAGTTTATCGCAATCATAGTAAAAAGTTGAGTGTTAGAAACCGATCAAAACTCGGTGTCTATTTACTCCCTTGCTCGAGACCCGTAAGGGTCATTTTAGCTCCTTGAATAATTATCTACTATTCGATCACATTGTTACCTTACTTGACGTTTTTCGTGTAACCAGCGTTCAATAAATTGTCTAATTTTTTTAACGAAGTAACATTCTTTAAAGTGGGTGACAGACGTACGAGCAAGTACGCGTACTTATGGCTCGCCGACCTTTTTCGCTTGTGTGTCACCGTAAGTACGCGTACTTTAAAACCGCCGAGCAAAATCATCGGCGATCCAACCGGTCTGAAATCTTGCTCGTAGCTCGTCATGGCTCGAACGTGTGGCAGCATTGCGAGCCGCGAGCCGCGATTTTGTTTTGCCAGTTCGTGGATACGCACGCTTGTCGTGTTAATTTTTGCAATTTTTGTTAATTTTAATTCAGAAATTTCAAAATGAGTGATTTCTGAACATATTCGCATGAACTGCTAACCGAATGCTAATAGAAGCTTTCCGAAATTACCCTTGTCTTTAAAAATTAGAAGCAACGATTACAAAGACAAAAATATGAAGCTTCAAGCATAATTTCAATAATTTATTAGAAATTATACGTAGGTGGAAAGAGATGCTACGATTGAGAACGTCAAGAAAAAAAAAATCATTAAGAGCTGAGTACCGCAAAGAACATAAAAAAGTGCAAAATAGCAAGTTTTTAAAATGTAATACGATATTATTCCTAAATAACATAGAGCTTCTTTAGTCGACGACATCGCAGTACAGAGTGAGTAAGCTTCACGTGTGTCACCAACGTCGAGCCGAGTAAGTTCGCGAGCTTAAAAACCGCGTACTTTAAGTACGTACGTCTATCACCCACTTTAGATTTACTATGACGCATACCAAATATTTCATCTACTTGTTAAGAACTACAACTTCATTGTTTTATTTGGTCTTATCACGCGAGGAGATACATGATAGCATTCAACTATTCCAACCGAAAATATAAATCATTATAGTGAAGATATATCAGACTAGTTTTACAGCTGTTGATATTGTAGCTCTGCTTTTTACGCTGTAGGTGTGATGGTTACCACATAACATCAGGTGGGCCATATGCTTGTTCCATCAGCTAATATGATTAGATCCCAACCGAAGACAAGCTATGTCATGCATAAATAATATAAATTACAACAGCAAACTACAGAACAAATAAATTTCCAACACGAAATAACACAGTATAGAACCATCTGATCTTTTTGCCGCTTTCTGATTATAATATTTGTGGGGATATTTACCGTGCCTGTGGATAAAAGTCATGAAACTGTATCATTTTTCATTCACACACCGTCAAGAGTCTTTTCATTGCTCATACTCTGAAAGTAGGTCTGAAATTGCCTGAGGGGCCTAATTGAAAGTAATGAAAGTAAGCCCTAGAGAGAATCGCTTTCTACTGACAGCTGTCAAATTATAAAAAAACAAACAAGTTCTATTTTATTCAACCATGTTCCAACTTTCTAAAGTCTTTCTAACTGCAAGGAGGTTGTTGTACCAAATTCCAACTTTTTATTCAGCAAGTAGGTTGGAAACCCATTACAATGGTAAGAAGTTTAAAAAGTCTAATTAGAGCGCAATGTAACATTTAAATTTAAATAACATAAAGATTATTATTATTAAGCCATTTTATTTCCGAAGACACATACATTACATTACATTATATTACATAACATTACATAGTTCCATAATAAATATTATTGATTCATTTTAATTTTAATTACATTTTATTATATAAATTTAGTTTTTTTGTAAATACGTAAGATTCAAACATTACGTTACAAAGTAACATTAAATTGTAAATTCATTTTAATTGTTATAAAATTTAGCTTTTTTTTTTTTTTTTAAGTATGATTTATTATTAATTTTGAGTTTTAATGTTATTATGGTTTTACGTCTTGGGACGCCCACTTGAGGGCAAAGGCCTCCTCCAACCTTCTCCAATGTTTCGTATCATAACGTTAAATGTGCATATTTTTAGTAGGTTGGAGGGTTTTGGTCTACTCTTCCCGTGGGGACCAGCCATATTGGGAGAGGAACTGTTTTTGTTTGTCTGTTCTTTCTTGTTTCTGGTGGTGGTTGCAGTAATTGCTATATTTTTGTGGTGCTAGTTTCTTCGCTAGTTTTCTTAGCGTTCTTATTTTGGTAGGTTAGGTATTGAGTTATGTTTCTATTTTCTATTGCATGTTTGTTCCTTTTAGGTGCTCTGCTGTATTCTCCTTTATAAGTATTTGGGCTAGTTTCTTTTGGTAAAGCCCGCTTTTTAATCCTGCCGGTGCCGTCGTAAGTTTCTTTGGAAGTTTCGCTTGATTCCGGTACCACAATTAACTTATTATATTTAAGGAAAGCCTTCTTTCCTCCTTCAATTTCAACTTTTAGTTGCTCTTGCAGTGCTTTTCTTTCTTTGAGGACTTTAGGAGGATAGTCTTCCTTAATATACATACCTGTGTCGGCTAGGTTATTTTTATTTTTAATTATCTTAATCTTTTTCCCAAGCGTAGTTAGTCCCACAATTATAGGTCTAGGGTGTTCGCCTTTTTGGCCTATTCTTTTAACATGTTGTATCTCTGAGCTGTGGCACTCTACTTGTAGATCTTCATTTATTATTTTAAGTATAGTATTTTCGAGCTCAGCGTATGCCTTTTCTTGATCTGATATTCCAAAAAACACTATATTTCGAATTCGTATCTCCTTTTCTATGTAATCTAAACGTTCTTCTTGCCTATCATGGCTTATTTTTAGTTCATCTAATTGTGCTTTGTAGTTTCCAAGTTTTTCATCAATTGAATCTATTTTAGCCGATAGTTTGTTATCGGTCTCATTCATTTGCTTACTGAGTTCTCTAATAGCCTTCAATACTTGTTCTTCCATTGTTGACAAAGTTAGTAACAATTTATTTTTCGCAAAAAGTGAAATTAGTAACAGGGTTTGAACTCGCGGCTCAGTATTAGCAGCTGACCGTGTATACCACTCCGCCAAGCGCTTCGTTATGGTTTAGTGTGAAATTAGGGATCAGATATTTATAATTTTATTTAGTCGTATGTTGTGCCATCAGATTTATTATTTCACTACCCGCAACTTCAAATAAATTTTCACTTGATATGAAATCAAAGAAAATTGATGATTTTAATCAATTAATGTTACTTGGATTAAACACAATAATAAAGTTCACAACGCAAGAGAGCTTAACACTTATCCAACACTATTTGCACTTTGGTTTTTATAGATAAATGCACTGTCCTTTACGAAACTTTTATAACAGAATTTAGTCCTTAGTATCCTGTTATTACCGGAGATAACGTTTGTACTCAGAATTCACTGGGTTATTTATAATTTGGAACTGTTTTTATTGCTTTTTATGGAGTTTTACTATTTTTAATATCACAATGTTTACGGAGCCGAACTTGTTTTTGCGACTGCAGCGCCACCAATTTATTAATATATAGCTTCAACTATTTCTTTAAAATAAAATAGATTTGAGCAAACAATTTACCATTTTTTAAATTATGAAAATAAAAATAATGGCTGGTGAGTCGAAGCCGAAGGCACGCCAGAAAAAAAGAAAAAAAAAACCGGAAAGGCGGCAATTCAATCTTCATTTTCACTAAATTTTCTTTCATGTTTTTATTTTTACTTTCCTTGTATTCGTAATGAAAAGCACAGTTTTTACCTCGGGTGAAAGTCTTTTAAGTCCCTCAAGATCCATTGGCGCCCTCGCTACGCTCTGGCGCCAAACCCGTCTCGGGACTCAAAAAACGTGACTTTCAACACTCAGGTAACAATGTACTATTAAAAAACTGGGTAATAAATAAATCAAATCGAATCAATCCTGCAATACACAAAAGCATGGTAATAACTCCAGTGGTATTAATTGGCATATGCGTTAGTTTGAATACATAATGCATTTAGATAAATCTCTAAGTTGCAGTATATATTAATGGCGGCGCATGTGTCGTTTTAAATAGTATTTCACAATATACTCGTATGCAAAACTGGATTAGGGAGTGCTCTAAGATTTAATGTCCTTGATAACAATACGCACAATATGTAATACGCTGAGTACACTTAAAGGATTAAACACATAGGTCTATTGTTCAAACGTTGGCTTTGGTTATGAAGCCGACGTTGGAGCATCTTACCATCAGATGGGGTTGTAGTCAAAGGGTCTATTCATAGTATGAAATATTTTTTTGACAGGTATGCTGAATTAACCTAGGCAACACCACAATATGCGGAAGTAAACCATGTTTTGATAAAGCTCTTTGGGTTGCCCGTTTAGTTTAATACAAAATGTGGCAGATTTTTTTTATCTCCACATGAATATAACCCATGATCAAATACCACAACATTCAAAAGTTTTTTAGTCAGTTGTATCACAAGGATCACTTTGAAAGTAAGTCTAAGTTTACTGTACCTACTGTACGGCACATGCCTACTTACCTATTTTTTACTGTTAATCTAGTTTGCAAGGCTATTTTGTTTATAATTATCTTTTTTCCTTTGTTTAAATTTATGCTTTTTTTTAGGCGGGCAGTACCCATTGTTTAGGTAGAAAGTTTAATAAAATGTTTTTCTTCTCCATCTTCTATGTGCCAGCTCCACGCGACCAGAGTCAAGAAAAAATCACGGCTTGGTTTCTACCGTTATTTTGTAAGATCCTATAGCAAAACAAAAATTAAAATAGCAGTAAAGTTCCAGTGTCGTGCCACTCCAACTAAGTGAGACATAGGTGCAACTGATTAGAAGGTGCTTATAGATCATGTTTGTAAAAACTAAATATCATAAACTGGTTTGAATTGCTCAACATTGCTATTTTGGCATAAATATTTGCAGCAATAAAAACAACAACTTTATCCAAGTTTGAAGGACAGGATTTCCAATGGTGATAAAAGTCGTAGTCAAAATACCGCCATAATTACACTAGTATAGTATAAGGTATTTAGTATTGCTATTATAGGTAAATTACAACGATTAAGCCATTATCACGTCCGTGCTTACTTTTTTAGCATACATAGTTTTCGTGCCATTGAAGCCCGAGTCCAAGTGAAGTGACAGTATCTTTTTTTTATTTCAATTTTCAATTTCAATTTATTTATTCAAGAACAATGTTGAAACTAAACTAAAACTTAAAATATTTAAGTAATCTAATTACCTACTTGCTTTATACTTTATATTCTAGTAGGTACTACTATTTTTGTACGTAAAGAAGCCTAGTTACTGCTTTTGCCGTAATTAGCATGGACTTGCTGGTTTTCCCTTCTACGGAATAATGCTATTCGCCGAATAAAAAATGTCTGTTCTAGTTTTTAACAAGCCTAAGCAAGAAATTTTTATCTGACGGATACACTTGTCGCTTTTGTCTGTAGATTGAAAATCTAGCCTATAATGGAATGGTATTTAGATGAAAAACATGGAGCTTAAAATAAATTCCAAGTGGTGCAAAATCTATTTTTATTGACATGTAAAAAAACAAATGAGAAAAGCACCAGAATATAATCCCACGATTTTATGTTTTATTCATTCACATACTGAACAAGGTTCTTATTCTCAAAGACCACGATAACGACTCGTTTGTTGAAAGAGCTACCTTTTTTTACACCTGTACTATAATAGGACATTAAACAATAATATAATGCCACTAGATTGAAACATGACTAAATAAAGTAGAATTGTACGCCGACGAGCGTGATTCAAAAGCCGTCGTTTCGTATACTAATAATGAAAATTGGAGATATGCATTTCTTTATAATAGGTACCTACTCAGAACATTACGGCAGCTTTGACTTACGAATTGTGCCTTTAACATGAGTGTTTATTGTGTGATGATGCTTACACTATAAAGGTGTTTTTGTTTTATGGTAAGTCACTTAGTTCGACGTAAAAAAGTGTTCGTACAGAATAGCCCCAGGAAAATCTCACGCTGACGGTGACGTCAATCTAAAGTCGCTGACGCCAAAAATTCGTGACAACCACTTAGGCCCGCATTCCGAAACAACGCTTGAGTCTGAGTCGAGCCTCAAGCATAGATTTTATGACAGTTCTCCGTTGAAAAGTGTCAAAAATCTGTGCTTAGGAATTAGAGCTTAGGAATGTTTGGCCAAGATTAACGTCATCTCTAACGTGAGATTTTCTCGGTCGAAACAAGTATAGGACCCCTGAACACATTCACCGCCGGCCGTGACACAGTCGACATTGCTGCAACCACGCGCGGACATAATCAGGGCCTGGAGAAAGGCGGTATAACTCTATTGGACCACTTCTTATTCTGTTGCTAACTGACCAACGTGAGCTAACTCTTCGTTATTTGACTTCGAAATGTCTATATAACAAACTTACAGAAAAAACCTGACTGAATCCTTACGCATATCGCCTGTGATGCAGATTTTATCGCTGTCAAAGATTGGGGCAGTTGTGAAAACCCCTATGGTGAAACTAATTAGCTCTCGCCAAGAGATCGCGGATCGCCTAGATGTGCACAATGTCCAAAATAATTAATTATATTTCATTGCTTCATTATTCATATATGATTAACACCGTAGTTTCCCTAATATACTGGGTAACAACCGCACCTTTTTAAGAGATTTAAAAAACAAACATTAAAACCTATTTTCCATCTGCTCAGCCCCGTCGTAGGTACGTCAATTGCTCATTCCTTTTTTGTGCGCGGTAACTATCGCACGCACCTTCTGAGCAATATGCCAAAAAAGGTGTGCAGTGTCAAATAGAAAAATTATGCAAGAAAACGAAGAATTATTTCTTGGATTGATTCATCATCAAAATGATGAAGGTTGGTAAAACTGATTTGGAATGCTCTGGGATTGACTGCGGGTCTCTAACGTTGACATTTGCCAAATCAGAATAAAAAATAAATATATGACCAACCATGGCATCGGGGTTGACTGCGAGTCTCCAACGATGACCTAAGCAGAAAATACATACAATCTAAAATAGTTGTAATGTTCCTCTGCGAACTTAAGGTACTCGGGTACCTAGGTAGTAGTAAGTACTTACCTACTTTTTCTATTCCTCACAACCTCAATTTGCAAAATGTAATTTTGGGAACGAGGATCATGAAATAGCTAAGGACAGTGACTATAACTAAATCAAAGCCAGCACTGACTGCATCTGAAACCATTTCGGCTGGAGTCAACCGAATACTTTACTGAATGATGCTGTTCTGTTATGTAGATCAAATTGCCAGCACATAATCTGGTCTGGACCCCGAACTACTCTTCGCTTGTAGTGAATCTACGTCCGAATCACCTGACTTAGGCATAAACATACTTGACAAGTTGTCAAGTACGATCCTTTGCAATGTTGCGTGACCACGAGACATGTGACAATCAGGTGCAAGTCCACGAGTCCGCAGTCCATATTTGTGGCACTTTTTACACTAGGAATCCTAGAGAAAATAAGGACAAGTTACTAAAAGACTGCTTTGTACTGGATAATTTGTTGTTGGTTGTTACAATCATCAAAGTTAAATGCGGGAATTTTCAGCCGCAGTACTGATGGTTCGAGTCGTGATAAAATGCTTAACGCTGGTTCTTTTCCAGCAATAACTTGGTTCGGGTCACTGCCGTCAACAAGAGACTTGCTGCTCAAGGGCGATAACATGTCCCATGATATATCTCGGCAATGGATGCCGTTTGTTGTGTCATTCGCATTACTAAACCACGTAAAGTTGAATATGGCTCGTCACTCCATACTTTGATAAATAAATTTTAAATGAAATGATAATAATATTTATGATCAGCGACGCCTGAACGAGATGGTTTATTGTTTGGTTCAACGCTATCCAAAGAAACCTGCTAAGCCACAAGAGCCCACTGCTCCATTGACCATTACTTGATCAACTTCCTACCAGTGAAACTGGAATGCGCCTCCTTGACATCCGGCAAAAAAGGGAGGGGGCGATGAGGTTACAGCAGATGACCACTGATGACATCAGGAGCTTCCTGCCTCTACACAACAGTGTGGTGTGTCAAGACCCGTGCCCAGGCACAAGGTCATCATGGACGCAGGTACATACAAGTAGACTTATCTCCACACTTGTATGATTGTTGGTTTTAAGTAACAAACAATAGTTTGTACTTGATTTGATCAAAATGGTTGCTATATTCCATTCCGAACTGTTGTTTGTCAATCATCAATTCCTCAGAACAAGTTTTCTTGAGGAAAGCATAGACATGACACTGGTGACTTTTATCTGTGTCACGTGACAAATTCATAATCAGAGATATTCCTCATTCCATTCAAAGCCTATTCGGTGACAAGGGTTTTAAACTAAATTTACCACCCATGAACAAATACATCTAGATCGAGCATTTTAAAATGGAAGCTTACTGCCGTACAGCAGGCAAGGTAGTACAAGGTAATACCTAGCCACCTTCGGCTTAAAGGGTGCATCCTACTACTATGCAGTTTTCTGATGGATCAGCCCTATAACTCGGCTAAAATACGTACCTACTTACTCCTTATGTATTATCATTTAGGATTTCTGTTGCACTTATGTTCACTAAAATCATGCGGGAAGTCTTTACTTATCCGAGTTATCACGGTTTTCCATCAACATTAGATGCCATTTCGCGTAAGCGATGCGTACGATAAATGTATGAACTATTCAACGAAATACATGTTGTAAATTATACTATGTTGTTGCGGTTTCGTCTTCAATTGCGTTATGATCAAATAAACGCCTCAAGAACCTGGACGCTGAATTCGAAGATTAAAACGATACTAATTTCTTCTCCTTGATAAAATCAGATAGGCTTTAAATGCAGAGTTTGTTGCAAAGTTTTCTAAATGACCTTCATGTTCTATTTGCGAGTGCGCTCGGAGCTATCAGAGTTTTATGTCGCCACGTGCCCCGCAGCTAAGTTCAATTATATACCAAGATTTTAGAGCGACATAACTTCGTTGCTTTACTGAATAAGGCATGATAATTATGAAACAGAATTTCACTACCTAGTATTATATTAGATGATGATTTTTTCTGGTGATCCTCAAATATTGATGGCAACTTTATGGCCATTGGATATGGGTAAGAACATTTTTGAACTTGAGTTTATTATGCTGACGCTTTCAACGCAGGCTGGGGCGCTGTCTGTTAGTTTTAATCCATGGCAAATAGAAGGCTGCAAAAGATAAAAATGCATGCCATTTAAATAACTTATGGGTTAATGGCAGTTTTTTTTTCTGGGCCTGAAATAGGTATAACTGCGCAATATTACTACGCATGGATAACACGAAGGTGGTGCGATCAAGTAGTCTTTGGTTTTTCGCCTCATACGTATAAATTATAACGTGGACTCCGTGAACGCCGCCTTTAGATTATTCACACCAGTTACGGAACGATCACTTTCTCATAGGGTCTTTCGTGACGTTGTACAATATTTCGGTCGACCAAAAATTGGCTTGCTCGCATCTCATAATAGCGCAAAGTACACCAGAGACATGTTTCATGGACACAGAGTTCCGACGTGGTAGCCGTGGACGCATTTTTACAATGAACTTGCACGCAGACTGTTTTTACGTCTTCCCACTGTTTTTAATTTTTTCTGATTTTTAAGGGCCTACATGAGGTGAAACCGAAAATGTAAAGTAGCATTTTTTTTCGTTGTATGGACGAATCCATTTAATTTTTTTGTAAAATATAACAATTAAATGGTGTAAAAAAATTATGTTCCGGCTAGAAATTCTCTTAAACTCACTGGGTTCGATAAAATTGAACGCAAAGTTTGCCAAAAACTCTCAATTTTTTTTGGATTTGAAATGGTTTTTTTCCGTTGCTGTTAGAGCCATTGCAATGAAAGTTTTGTTCCCGTATACCTAAATAAATACGTAAAAACCGTATGTTATTGCACTTTTCTTAGTTGCCCTAGTTTTTTAAAAAAAATAAAATTTTCAAAAATATATATAGGTAGGATTTCCTAGTTACTTTTCAGTTCAGCCCGCGCGGCCGACGAGGAGAGGTCTATGTCAAATTTCGCGACATGACATTTCATCTCTGACTACGTAAAATATACCCTAGATTAAATCATAGCTACTACTGGTACTATAAATTTGCCACAGTGTAACATAAAACAAATTGTCACAGTATAACGAAATGACATAATACCATCTTCATCATACATTATGATCGATAACCTGTATTCACATCATCATCAGCCTGTAGAAGTATATATTTTATGTAGCATATAACTTATCTAGTACATTCTAGGGCACGTTCCTATCGTGCGTGACCAGCGAAGCGCAATGCTTTTGTTAAATACCTCCATTTTTGTAGTTGCATAAGTAGCTATCTTCCTATCTACCCAGTGCTTTCCGTCATCATCATCAGTAAGTAGAAGTCCACTGCTAGATATATGTAGACCTCCTTTATACATTTCCATGAAAAAACAATTTGCCGATTTTCCACGATCTTTAGAATGTCATCGGTCCATTAGGTGGAGGGGCGCTCTGGTTGCTTAGCACCGGTTATATTGTCGTAGCGACCCGCTTTTTGATTCTAAAGGCGTGTGTTCAAACCCCGTCATGCACAAATTAGTTTATCTGCCAAAAAACCTATGTGCACTATGTCAGTACACTCTAACGGTGAAGGAAAACAATAAATGAAACCAACGTGAAGTAGCAAAACTTTTGAGGCACATTCATAATCCACCACACCAGCTTTAATTTTCTATTGACATGACAAGAAGAAGACTCAAAAACTAGTAGCCGATTTTAGGCCTTTATAAAAATAGTGTCGATTTTGCAAAGAGTTTGGGAGCCCATTACAATGAAAAGGAAGTATATATATGTATATATATATTATGGACAATCTACACTACACTATCTAGCCCTAAACTAAGCAGAGTTAGTATTATGGGAACCAGATAGCTGATGTAATACTTAAATACATTTTGTTTGTAAATACATACTTGGAAAACAATATAACATCCAGATGGAGAACAAATATCTATGATCACCACACAAATATTTGTTCTCGGTGGGGATCGAACCCACGACCTATGGCGCAGAAGGCAGAGCTACTAATAAATGAGCTGAGAGCCCAGTCATAACAATAATATCATGGGTTTAGAGTATTTTTGATTGCCGTCTTTTAAATCTGGAGGTGTCTGTAATGTCCCGAATTCTGGAACTTTCTGTCAAAGGCTTCATGCACGGTGCGCTAAAATACCCAAATACCAAAATACATGTGCCTATTTCTATACACGCAGCAAGGAGTTTCCCAAGATTTTGCGTTTGACAGAACTTTGAAGAGTCAGTTGGGGTTGTCGAAACTCTTTGGTATACCTAATATTTTTAAATGCCGATAAAATACAATAATATAAGTCGAATAGACAGTGTTATTTCACAATGCTTCACTGATCTCCACCGCAATGAGCACCGAAGGCCTAAATGAGTGCAAAGCTTAAAGCCACCCATAAATAATTTCCATTTCAATTCATTTATGAATTGAAATGAAAATTATCTACCTATGCATGTAATGTATTGTATTATGTATATCAGTTATCTAGCACCCATAACACAAGCTTTGCTTAGCTTGGGGCTAGATAATGTTGTGTGAATTGTCCAGCATTATTATTATTATTTATTTCCATAGGCATGAATTCTATGCACTAAGTTATACTTACTAGATTTACATACAGATCTGGAAGTATAACCTTTTAGATAAAAGAAAAATTTACTAAATTGGATCATAAAATTAAATGACGAAGGTATGCAGTAACAAACAATAAAACAAAACGGCTAAGCCGATTTTGATGAAATATTACTTTTCAGAAAAAAAAAAGAGTAAAAGGGAGAAGACGAAAGAGAAGAAAAAAGATAAGAATGTTATTGTACAAAAAAAATTGCCCCCCTTGCCCCCCAGGACCCCCCCTTTTGTGAGTGCTACCGGATGCCGTCGAGATAGGGGGTTTTCAATTGGGGTTTCGTATAGAGGGTTTCTTCCTGAATTGAAAAAAACAAAAAAAACACCCCTCTCTTGCCCCTTTTTTCACCCCCCCCCCCCCTAAGCCCCCCAGAACCCCCTCCTCCTGAACCTGGGGGGAGCGTCGCGGCGAGCGAAGCGAGCCGTGCTGTGACCCCCCGCTCAAGCCCCCAGAACCCCCTCCTCCTGAACCCGGGGGGAACGTTGCGGCGAGCGAAGCGAGCCGCCACGCGACCACGCCCACCCTACTGAAATTTAGGGAAATTTAGAACCCCCTCCTACTGAAATTTAGGGTGTCTTAGGGGTGTGAAAAAATGTTCACTAGACTGACAGTTCAAAATTCAAAATGGCGGCTGTGCCACTTCCGGTTTTGCAAAAATCGTCCGATTAAGGTCGTTCAAACGGTTCATTCGACTGAGGACTATGATTGGAGATTGAATTTTAGGTTGTTTAAGGTGTTTGATTGGATCTTCACTTGGTTTAGGGTTCCGCCCCTGTGGGAACGCATTGAGGACGCGAGCTGCTTGCAGCTCGCGATGCACGCGACCCGGTAGTCAACGTTTGGGTTCCTTCCAGCGGTTTCGACCCGTTAAGGGTTTTGGCTTGACGTACAATTTAGGGTTCCTTATAAGGTTTTGATTGGGGTTTTACTACACTGAGGAACTTGATTCACTGATCGACTTTTAGGGTTACTTAGGACTTTCTTTACTACTTTTTGGGGTTTTACAAGTGCAAGTGTAATGTAAAACTGGGAGTAGCACACCGACACGCGAGCTGCTTGCAGCTCGCGCACACGAAAAAACTAGTTAAGGGGCTGACGTATGGAAAATTTTCAAACAAACGGAATACCAAAATGATTTTTAATTTAGACAGATTTACACTATATTATTGTAATAATTGTATTTGCATAGTATTTATCTAGGTTCCTCAACAGTTTTTATTTCAAATTACTTACCTAAAATGAAATAAACACCAATCGCATTTTGCACATTTTTATGCTAAACTTATCAAGTTTTCTACCTATTGGTTTCGTACTAAAAACAACAATATTTTACGTGTTTTTTGTTAAGGAACCTAGTTTATATTGTCTAGTTACAGAATAACAATACTATGTGAAGAATACAAAAAGTTTTCAGTCATCATTTTTGGTATTACGGAACACGATCAAATTCATGGCATTTTCGAATAGCTACTATTGCTATCGCGCACGCACGGCGCGGGTGGCGGGGTGCAGGGGGAGGAAACGCTTGAAGCACACGGGACACTTCGGTTGTGTGTGTGAATCGCTCGGACTTCGGACTAGTTAAATGCCTACACTGGCATAAAACATAATGCTTATATTTGATAATTGTTAGTTTAGGAAGGGTACTAAGTGAAGATGGGAAGTACTAAGTACCTAGGTAGGTTTTAGGTTGGGTAAACGAAATCAAGGTGCAGCACTAGGTCAAAAAGTCTGCCGAAATTTCGAAAAAAGCCAACATTTCGACTAAAACAAATTATGAACCATTAATTTCTATACAGGGTGGAATTTTGTAATGCCACCTGGAGGGAAAGTACTCTTAATACTGCAGATAGAAAATTTACTCAAAGGAAACATTCCTTTATTTTTGGATAGAAAGCAATTTCTAAAATTAAAAATAAAATAATTTTTAAATTAAATTTTTTTTTTTGAAAGGAATAAATTTATTCTTTTAAAGAAATGAATTCGTTAAAATAATAAATTTGTGTATCCAAGAGAATGGAGCCCATTTCAAGCAACTAATTTCAAGTAACTAGTTAGTTAACCATTTTTTGTAAATAATTAAATTAATTTAAGATTTCCTGGTTTTTCTTTCATTTAATTTATCATGTTTGTTAGAGAGATTTCATCCTTATAATTGACCCTAACGATCGATGCAATAAAAGTACAAGGTATAATTTTTCTGATTTTAGCCGGTTCGATTCCCTGGTGTGAGAGAATTTTCGAAAAACTTTGAATGCAGTTTGCTTTCTATTCAAAAATAAAGGAATGTTTCCTTTGAGTAAAATTTTCTATCTGCAGTATTAAGAGTACTTTCCCTCCAGGTGGCATTACAAAATTCCACCCTGTATATGAAGTATTGATAAAAGGTCTAAGAAAAATTACAACAAATTATTTTTTTTCTTTATTTATTTGTAGTTCAAAAAACTGCTACCACTCAACGTCCGGTGGAAATATTGATAAAAGGACTGAGAAATACTTGAACAAAATAGTTTTTTTTTTATATAACTGGAGCTCAATAAACAGAGTACCGCTCAACGTCTGGTGGAAATATTGATAAAAAGACTAGGAAAAATTTCAGCAAAATATTTATTTTCTTTATTTATCTGGATCTCAAAAAACCGACTACCGCTCAACGTCAGGTGGAAAGATTGATGAAAGGACTAAGAAAAATTGCCACAAAATATTTTTAGTCTTTATTTATCTGGGGCTTAAAAAAAACTGCTACCACTCAACGTCAGGTGGAAATATTGATAAAAAGACTTGGAAAAATTTCAGCAAAATATTTTTTTTCTTTATTTATCTGAATCTCAAACAACCGACTACCGCTCAACGTCAGGTTATAATATTGAAAAAAGGACTAAGAAAAATGGCTACAAAATACTTTTATTCTTTATTTATCTGGGGCTTAAAAAAACTGATACCACTCAACGTCAGGTAGAAATATTGATAAAAAGACTTGTAAAAATTTGAACAACATATTTCTGTTTTATTTTTCTGGAGCTCAAGAAATAAACTACAGCTCAACGTCAGGTGGAAATATTGATAAAACGACTAAGAAATTAAAAAAAAAACTTTATTTATTTGGAGCTCAAAAAACTGCTACCACTCAACGTCCGGTGGAAATATTGATAAAAAGACTGAGAAATACTTTAACAAAATAGTTTTTCTTTATATAACTGGAGCTCAATAAACAGAGTACTGCTCAACGTCTGGTGGAAATATTGATAAAAAGACTTGGAAAAATTTCTGTAACGTTCACTAGAAGTTGCTTCATGCAATCAAAATTGAGTTCTATATAGTAATTGTGATAAGACATAAATAATATTTTTCAGTTTGTTTATAATCATTATATAAGTATCCATCCACCTATAGTAGGTTAGCTTGGTACACTTTTTTCGTGAGTTTTGTGCGAAAGCCGAGGTCCATGTAATTGTAGGTCGATGTTCGCAATCGTTGGTTTTGCGAATGTAAATAAGCAGAATAAAAGCAACCTAATTGCTCAACGAATAAAGTATATTTTTAAATGCAGTCACATTATTAGACTTTCTGTACTTTGGTAAGTGAGCCGCTTTGCGTGTTTTTTATTGCTGTGTGTGTGTGATCGATGAGGTCTGGCGAACCACACCCCACCTGATGTTGAGCGGACCTCCACCCATGATCTTCAACTGTAACGTCATGACTGGTTTTGAACCCACGCCCCCCAACCGCTAGGCCGATGAGGTCTGGCGAACCACACCCCACCTGACGTAGAGCGGACCCCACCCATCATCTATTACTGTAACGTTATCACTGATTTTGAACCCGCACCCTCCAACCACTAGGCCAATGAGGTCAAGCAAACCACACCACACCTGATGTTGAGCGGACTCCCACCCATCATCCTCTACTGGAACGTCATCAACCACAACTCCATCGCTCCGCGCCGGGGTCAATGGCTCTCTCAACTCAACTCGGAGTCAATGGTTCTCTTTACTCTTCTTCAATTTGGTCCAGAACCCGCACAAACCCTACCTGATGAATAAACTCACTCGTATCATGTTAGAGAATTTCCTGGTGTCTTTTCTAAGTGCGTAAATAGCTACTCTGAAGGTTCTTTATCGGTTCAGGAATGTTGTTTTTTTTTTCACTTTATTCTTGCATTCAGAGCATGACCAATCCTTGCTTATTGAATACTAGAAAAGCGAAACAAGCAAGCAATAAGCTTAGAGGGTTAGTCAGGTAATGCAGCCACAAAAAATAAAAACATAAAATTGTAGGGTGCAAAAAGTCAACTCTCTTTGACCAGATTTGAACTCCCGCCCACCTCGTCCTCTCAGTGTGAATCCGCACGCCCTAGCCACTAGCCTATCTGACGCTTAGTAACGTTGACGAAATTAGGCAATGCATAAAAATCGTTAGCAGTGGCTGACGCACACGCACAAGCGCGGCACTATGGTTGGATTCACGTATAGAAGTAGCGCGTCACACGAGCGCCTGTGTGTGTACTACTATTATATATTCCGTGGCGCCCGCATCAAATGAATAGAGATAGCTATATTCGGAGCAGTTTTTGCTCACGCCTCGAATTGAAGTTGCGAGCTGTGTACGTCGGCCCGTTAATATTTAGACATCCGATTTAGGCGTCGCCTAGGTTTAGTGAAAACGGGTGTTAGTAACGTTGACGAAATTAGGCAATGCATAAAAATCGTTATCAGTGGCTGACGCACACGCACAAGCGCGGCACTATGGTTGGATTCACGTATAGAAGTAGCGCGTCACACGAGCGCCTGTGTGTGTATACTACTATTATATATTCCGTGGCGCCCGCATCAAATGAATAGAGATAGCTATATTCGGAGCAATTTTTGCCCGCGCCTCGAATTGAAGTTGCGAGCTGCGTCCGTCACCCTCTTAATATCTAAACTTAAACATTACGGTATTCTAAATCGCTCCATTGACTTATTACAATCGTACTTGACTGATAGAATCCTTAAAGTTGATGTGGGCGGTGAGAGATCTTTTGGGTCAGTTATTGACATAGGGGTGCCACAAGGTTCGATATTAGGTCCTTTCTTGTTTCTAGTGTACGTAAATGACCTTCCTTTTTTGGTTAAAAAACTATGTGAAACAGTACTATTTGCTGACGATACCTCATTAATTTTTAAAGTCGATAGATAGAAGGCTAATTACGATGACGTTAACGCATCTCTGTCGTAAATACTTAACTGGTTTAATAATCTTTTACTTAATGTTAAGAAAACTCATAAGTTTTATGAAAAAATATTTTTTGAGTGTCAGTTCTAAGTATAAAAATCATAATGCGGTTTACAGAATACATCTATTTACCAAGTTTCATTAGTACATATAGCTTTTACAGTTTTGTAAGTACCATACTTCAAGCAAATAAATTATTTCTTTTCATTTCATTTCATTTTTTTGAAAAAAAGTGACTGTGACATACGGATGGACAGACAGACAGACATGACGAATTTATAAGGGTTCCGTTTTTTACCTTTAAAAAATACAAGTGTTCATTCACCGACTACCGACATTTATGAACTTGCAACTCACTCTGGTTTTGCATAATATGAGGAAAATCTCTCTTGGTGGAAGGTTTCTTTTATTAAATCTGGGGCTATTTGCTTGTTATACTATATAAATTAGACTACTACTACTACACTACTATATAAGTTAGATTTAAAATGTAGCGTTCGTGGTAGTTTAAAAAATACCGCACAGCTTGCCATTGTTATCACCAATCCTGGATGAAAAATATGCAATGGAAACTCTGCGACGGGAATCAGCTAACATAACAATTGGGTTATATTTATTAACTGAATATCTGTCTGTGTTTTTGTCTAACGAAGCGTATTCTAGTCAACACATTGTAATGTCGTGACAAATGTCAGACCCAAGCACAGAATAAGTAATAGTTGGTATCAAATACATGAATTCACAGCTCAGGTCAGGCAACGCCATCTTTATTTTAAATTTTTCCAACTTTCCGGTCGTGTTTTGTTTTTAGACCAGCGTATAGCGGAGGCTTAATACTCTAAAAAAGTCATTATAATGGCAAATGGTTATACTGGTGTATTCTTTCCTATTGGCCATCGCAACCATGTTTTCCGTTATTGCAAGACTTCTTAGTTACAGATGTTTAGTATTTAAGCCCCAATAAAAACTTTTTGCCAATCTTTTTTCAAAGGCTATAATCTTATACACGGGAAAGATTATAATATATACTATATATAATATATAATAATATATAACACTTCGCTTATGCTTTGGTAGCAGTGTTGCTTTGTCAACAACATTGATAATACTCTAACCTACGGAAAGATACCACATTTCTTATATTAACATTTCAGACGACACATTGTGTAAGGCACTATTATTTCCCACCGTTAGGCCTTGTCAGCCCGTATGGGTAAATAGCACCGGGTCAAACGAATGCGTTAAGTTTATAAATTAAGACCTACTACAAGTCCCAGGTACTCTAGTGCTTGGTGTTTTTGAATCTTATTTCAAAATGCTTTCCTAAAACAGAAAGATTGAGAAAAGTAATATTAATCATAAGAATTGTTAGCGGTTTGTACTAGCCACTGAGTCCAGACGTCTATTCCTGATTTATGTTGACAACCTGTTATCTTCTAATACCTGATAGTATTAGTATAGTCATAGCAGATATTATTGAAGCATCCTCCCCTGGTGGAAAACCAAGCGGTTTTATTTCTGCTATATTTCGATAAAGCTGATATGGGTATCAGTCCGGGTACAGTTATTTCAGATTAAATTTATTTTACTAAAAATTTTAGAACTTTATGAATAGCAAGGAGTGAGTTGACGCCGATACGTCCACTCACAGCTTCTACATCACAGAATATCAGTGATGGATTAAACAAATACTGTCAGAGAGTAGTGTTGTGAATGTCAGCGTTTTTAGGCGCTCACAGTGGGTAAACGACATGCGTTTACTTTGATTGCGGGCTACTCAAGCGTCAGTGTAGAAACTATTCGCATGACCGCAGGCTGATACAACAGGTGTAACTCATTTACTCGGTTTCTACAAGAGAACCATCCTGGACCAAGGTGAATTCACGCGATCCGTCTGTTTTCCTATATACAGGAAGTTTATTGTAATGCATTAAAATTTACTACTATTGCCAACCCAGTACTATGTGATTGTACAAATATGTATATACACTTTGACTTTGAATTATTCCTAATATCAATCAATATGTTTGTTGGTGATTATTTGTGACAGGTTAAATTGAATAAGAAGCTATCACATTCTAATTACAGTGTTGTTATCTGTATCTTTAACTGATTATTGTTTGTGATTACTTACCAATAAATAATCCATAGTTATTGCAATAACTATGTATTTCATTCCAAAACTTTCTGCTCTAAACATCTACGGTGTTAATCATATATGAATAATGAAGCAATGAAATATAATATATGATCAAATGAACTTCCAAGTGAAGTTCTATCATTATTATATGAATTGCTTCATTAGAATATATGATTAACACCGTAGATGTTTAGGGTATCATATTATGATACCCTCCACTCCCTGGCGCAAGGCGCCTCCCATTACATAAAAAGTTTTGTAATTATTACATTATGTACTATCTCTAAAGAAATGAGCAATTGACGTACCTACGACGGGGCTGAGCAGATGGAAAATAGGTTTTAATGTTTGTTTTTTAAATCTCTTAAAAAGGTGCGGTTGTTACCCAGTATATTAGGGAAACTACGGTGTTAATCATATATTATATTGAAGCAATTCATATAATAATGATAGAACTTCACTTGGAAGTTCATTTGATCATATATAAATAATTATAAATTACGAGTCTAAAGTTATAAATGGATGGATAAAGTGACGTGAGCAAGAAATTCCACAATTAAAATTCTAATGAATTTCTTTCAATCTAGACTAAATGTTAAAAATCTGTAAATTATTACACTTATTAGATTGATTATTCGGATTTACCACAAAATAATATGGTTCTCATTTTTTCATTCTGATTTACATTTTAAATGGGTTCACTTTTGCTTGACTGCATTCAATGGATAAGGTCAAAAGCAAAAAACTTTCTAGCAGTGCGTTTGGCTGGAGCCTTTTTTTTGCCCGCTGAGTTTGATTTAATTTCTTTCTTTTTATGCATGCTCTAAAGGCCTGCGTACATCTAGGCGATGACGATGGCTATCACGTGAAACGTTGTCAAATATGACAGAGATATTTCACAGCGTTTCAGCTGATCGCCATCGCCTGATGTGCGCGCAGGCCTTTACTAAACCGAGTAAAAAATTCTGACAAGGCATTTGCCATTTCTATAATTAATTTTAAATATTATAGTAAGTATTTTACAGCAGAAAAATCTCCTTCAACTGTGGTCGCGTTAGGTAAACTTCGACACCTCTGTTTAATTACTTGGGATGCGATGAATTTTCAAACAAAAATTTTGTTTTAGTATAGTGAGCCCCTATACCCTGATAGTGCCTGTACCAACCCTGTGCCTACGCCAATATTTTTGGAGATTTATCGAGATCAGCCAGTAAAAGAAGAGTATATACAAAGTGAAGTTTAATATTGAATTACAAAAGTGTCTACCAATATTATCAATAGCTTTATTAATAAAAACTGTAGAAGACAAAATTAAATATTCAATTCCATATGTTTAAAAATAATACCGCTAACGTCCTTGTGAGGTAATGACACTCCCACTCGCTCCAGTTTGCGGCTTTACTTTCACTATCATTGTAGATATTTCGCAATAGCAAAACTGTGTGGTGCATGACTTATTCTGATACCGCTTGGCATGTATAGTTGTATAAATAAGCAAATAGCGAAAGAAAACATCTTGAGGAATAGTTATTTTTTCCCATTTTCCTTTCTAAGAAAAATTTCCTATTTTCTAGAAATTAAGCTGCGCAATGAAAACTCCACGGCTTAGTCTGAACTTAGTCACCATGCTTAAATTGTGAATAAGTTTGAAAAGATGGTAAGGTATGGGGAAAGCCAACTTCATCTTAAATCCTGTTCTAACAAGCACCAGAGAAAATAGCTTCGAAATAAGTTCGTAAGAGCTGGTCAACTCTGGCGTCGGATTTTTTTTTCTCTGTATTCCGATCAAAAGTACAAAGTCAAAATAGATTAACTAAACAAAAAATTACTTAGAATCTCTTCACACTGTAAAATTTATAACATAATATATTGCTAAAATCCATCGTGTGAAATCGAGGGCATCTCCGAAGTGTAGGTACGATTTTAATGCAATTCACAAAAATAAAGTACAAGCCTTTGGGATAATAAGAGCCAGTTATTCTTCTTATAACTTTATTATTAGAACATCTACGTACTTAATTATGTACAAAATTAATGCATCAGATTAAACTTTGGTCTTGGCAGTTTGATTTCATGAAACCAAAAAGCAATAACTAAAGTTAATTTTAAATAATTCAGTCTAACTTAACTAATACTTATCTGACCTGCGATTATCACCCACCTGATTCCTGCTTTAAGACCGTTTAGTTTGGCTGTATTATATCTCCAAATTATACAAAAAAGTTTTTTTTTACAGTCAAACTAATCAGTCATAGTTATGGAAGCTGGTTTAAATAATCTAATTTGTATTAATAGCACTTAAATATCAAAGATGTCTAATAAATTAATGACGGGCTTTTTCTTTTTCTTTACAACTTTTCGTACAATTTCTGTAGGTCCTGTATTTTCTCTGACAGGTCGGTATCGTTCTTCCTGATCATCGTATCCAGGGTATGGTCTGTCGTACTCATCATCAAACTCTGGTCTGTAATCCATAGATTCGGGGTTTCTAGGCTTGAATTTCTTCTTAGGATTAGGAACTAAAATGTAGTCATCCAAATCATCATTGTCATACTCGGGAACCTTTTGTGGTCTGCGTTTTTTCTTCGGTCTTGGTGGCATGTCTTCTGGATAGTACTTACTCGGACGAGGCATATCGGGCATAGATGGATAGTTGTATTTTAATGACGAATCCGGTCTTGGTTCCTCGTATTTAGGCAGTTTATAACTCTCGTAAGGCTTGACTTTATCAAACGCATAGTTTGATGGTTCACTGTATTTATCGTATGCGTCTCTGTATGGTTCTGGCGGATAATTTGTATATTTCGCTTTGCTTGGATCAAAGTCTACGATGTTAGAATACGAATCTCTGTGTTCATTGCTTTCTTTTTTATGTTTAGTTTTACAATTTGGGTCGCTGCTGTAACCTACGTGACTGTGTGCTTCGCCGTCTGCAGACGATTCATCACGCGGATGTTTAATTGTTATACTATGGGTGTATTCACTTGGTTCTTGATCATAGCTGTATGGTCTTTTTCTTTGTGGTTCTCTAAAAAAATCGTAGGGATGTTTAGGTCTTTTCCTTTCGTAGTATTCGTCTTCAATCTCATCAGCGAAGTCATAATACTTTCCGTAGTCTCGCATTGCTTTGTTTTCAATGAAGTTTCGTCCAGTTTCTTCAGGTAGAGGCGAGCTTACTTCATTGTTGACCACTGCGTTGAAGCCTGTCTTAGGACCAGCTGAGTATTCAACTGACCTCACGCTGCCATCTGGTTCTAGTACACTGTAGTGACCTGAAAAAACAAATTTAAGGTTAAGTTTTATTTCAATGCCATGTAATGTCATAGCTTTTACGAATCATTATTAGTTTGTTTGATGGTGTTTGCCTTCACTAAAAAACCTTGGTTTACATCAACATTGAGGTTACAATAAAAAACACTGAATATTTACATTGAATAAGATTTGTTGGTAGTATCCGTTTTATACATCTAGTTTCGTATTTGTTTATAGGATAAAATAATTACTTTTCATCAGGTGGCCATAAATATGCCTGATTTCCTAGTTGTAAAACAACAAAATGTTTCCTAAATACTTGCCTTTAACAGTGTCACCTTCCTTCGTCTCCCACACTGTCTTGATATCTCCAGTGCTTGCATCTGATACTCCATAGCTGAACGAGTAACTTGGTTTCCCCTGAAAAATGAATATAAATTTCATTTTACTATCCATAATGTGCCACGGCAGTATCCAATAAATATACAATACAAAAACTCGTCACAACTGCTTATTAAGGCGTCAATTTTTTTTTGTAACCAACTATAACATTGTATGAAAATAATGAAGGAGAGTGTTGAACGCGTATTGCGTGTAATAATTTGGTATTTTACATTATTATGACTATCGTCGCATGCTTGGCAATTATAGTTTAGTATGCAGAATAAGAAATGAGGTCTATAATCGTTTCCATAACATTGGTATGTGAGTAGGGTTGCCTCATGTAATAAGCCAGAATTTAATAAATTAAAATTACCGAAAGTCAAGAAAATTAAAAAGCTAACATTAAATTTTTATTGAATTCAGTGAAACGAATGCGTATGTGTATATATTATTATGGACATATGTATGTATATATTGTGTAAATATTATAATAATATACCCACACTAATTATTTTAAGGAAAAGAACGAATATGTAGTTTTTATAGTAAAAGAACATGGATAAAATCAAACTTCTTCTTTCTGCCTCTATCCCACTTTATGTGGAGTCAGCACAACATGTCTTTTTCCTTTATTTTTCTCTATCATCTTTGCATTTACTTCTTTTATCCATGTAATTTTCCACACAGATTATCCATGTTTTCTTTGACTACCTCTACTCACATATCCATCCACATCCATACCACACAAGCCATTACTCTCCAAGTCACATGACTTTCTTCCCTCCTCATGACAGGCCCATACAATGACAGCTTATTGCTCCTCAACTTTTCTGTCACATCAAACTTCCCCTGTTATAGGTCCTCATTCCGTATCTTATCCATACTTTTCACTCCACACATCTATCTATCTCACAATTCGCAACTCTTGTATTTTTTTTTCAATCGGTAATGTTAAAAACGTATGTGCAATATGTGCATTGGCAACCCTAGAAGTAACTAATAGGTGAGTGCAATGTAATGTCAGTCTGTCCGTCAAATCGTTAGGTATAGCGCGTGCCGCAATTATGACTCTCGATCACGACTCTTGCTCAACAGAGCTGAATGAAAAAACAAAGGCTATCCATTTCATATTTTTTAGCTTTGTTGTGTCTATTGTAAATAGAATGACTGGTTGTCTTTTGGCACAATAGATTGTCTGTGTCTTTATTTAAAAAAAACTATGAATGTTCGATATCAAACGTTTTCTACTAAGAAATTATGTTTTAATAAAAAAAACAGCCTCCGTTTTGTTTGGAGTTGTTAAAAAAATTATTATATATCGAAATATCAATAACTTATACCAAAGTTATGTACCAATTATACCGTCCAAACTTTTTCACAAATGCATAACATGTTAAGGCCTGCGCACATCTAGGTGATGGCGATCAGTAAAACTCTGTCAAATATCGCTGTCACATTTGACAGCATTTCACTAATCACCATTGCAGATTGCGTACATTACATAAATTACTATCATAAATATCGTAATAAAACTGTTCAAACAGGTTGAAACAATGTTAATAAATAAGCAAATCATCTCAAGTAACACTTGCTCGTCTCAAGTTCAAGATGAGTCAGTGACGCGCCGTACGGCACTCAATGTCAATGACAGAAGCCTTCATTACGTAGAAAGCCTTTTTTGCTCTTCAATTCTAACTTTTTTTATTTTGTTTGATTTTTGGTAAGTTATTTCAATCGTTGGTTTTTTTGCAATATATCAAACCAAAAATTAGAACAGAAAAAAAAATTCAGTGTACCTATAATAATTTAAAAAAATATGCTCTTTCTTTTGTAGATTGGTTTAAAAGTCACACCTACATACTGTGTAATTTCAGTGGTGTGATTGTGTACCTATATTCAATTCTTCTAATAATTGATGATGATGATGATGCCAAGTACTGTTTGTGGAATAAATAACTGATTTGATTTGATTTTGATTTACCTAGTTTTTTGAGGATTTAGCTTAAAAATTATTTTGAGTAAATAATTTCAAAAAAAATAAAGTTAAATTTATTTAATTTATGTTTTGATAGCGTTACTAGCGTCTGATTTATCAACATGAACGTCACCTAATATTGCAGTGGGTAAGCGCTGGTAAACAAATCTGGTAACCAGCTTTCTACACAAATACAGCCACGTTCACTTTCGCTTGCTTCCGCATAGCTCGATTACAAAGTGACGAAATATAATAACGAACAGTGTGAAACTAGCCTAATATGCTAAAGCTGTTTGTCGTAGAACTATTATATTTATATTGTGAAATAATTTGAGTGTGTTGAGTGTGAAATTATTACAGCGATGAGCGCATTGCTGTGTTTATATTTGAAAAGGGAATTACAGACACTCAAATTGATGAATATGGTACATATGGCCATGCAAAAGGGCAAGTTAAAAGACATTATGCTAGGAAGAGGAACATTTTCTCATAAAATGTAAATACCAAAAGTAATTCCAACCTGTTGGAAATTTAATAGTACCAATTAAACGTGCGTTCTGACCATACTGTCACCATTTGCATAATACTTTTAAGTATGAATCAGAGTTATAATGAAGCAAGCTGTAGAGTAATATTGGAACGTGAATTGAGTTTTTTTTTCTTTACAATAGACATAAACTAGAACGTGATATATTTTTTACATTTTTATTTTTAAGGAAATATTCATGTCCATTCATGTTCGCGGCCCAATTTTTATGTTCATTTTATTTAAATGTTTATTAACTATGAACTACTGGTGTCCTACTAGAGGACAAAAGCCTCCCTTCCTCCTTTCCAGTCGTCTCTATTTTGTGCCACTCTATAGCATTCTTTATGGTAGGCGTTCACTTGTACCATTAATGGTACAACTGACATTAAGGCGTTCATTTTATAAACAGTTGAAAAAGACTAGTGAAAAATGTGCAAGATGATGGTGTGAAGTCATTGTACGTAACATATTATTACTACGCAGAACTCTTGTAACTAAGCCACTTGTGGAGAAAAGTGGGTGAACGAGAATCAGTTGTTGGTCCATTGGCATAAGTAGGTAACTGTTACAACACTTTTCATTTCAGTATCGTTTTACGTTATAAGTACTGCTGATTTCATCATAAGTCCTGTCTAATGAGCTTGTAAGGCTAAAGTGACACTTTGTTATAAAGATTGATTTGTTGTTATTAATTTTAAATCACAACACTATCAAATTAAATGATAATAATAGAAAGTAAAACATACAATGATTTGTATGCGATGTAATTAAACTGTTATTATTAGTTAATTACCTACATACCTATTTTATTTTGTCGTGTAATATGAACCTTTTTATCACTTGATCTAAAACTAATAGGCAATATCTTTTGTAGTTTTCTTTATGAAATGTTTGTCCAGGGAAGTACCTAATAATGTAGTTATTTCTGTCGCCAGACTGTGACGCTCAAATTGCTGTGTTCCGGTTTGAACCGGCACCCACAACCGGTGCGAATACTAGCTGGCTATAATTCAAAGTGATGCACAAAGCACTCTTAAAAATAAAAAGATTGTGGTGTAGCCATAGTTTTTGGTTTTCAAAATTGGGTTTAATTTAAAATTCTGAAAAAAAATATGCAAAATTATTTGCAAATTTTCCTTTCAAATCATCTTTTTAAAAATAAAAACGGTTTTCAATATATATTATGTTATAATTTCACACGCGATTTTACCTGTCACGTAAACACGTACACGCATCACAGACGCGTGTCTATTGAAATAATTTAGTGCTGAAAACATAATTGTAGGTTTCAGTAATAAATAATTATAATTTGAATTTTTCTTCTCTAATTAAATAAATTGCGTAAAAGTAATTTAATGTAAGCACTATCTCTTAAAATGTATTGGTATTGCTCTGTTGTTGTTCAATAAATAAAATAAAATAATCTACAACCGTAATAGCTAGAGAGAAAAATATCCTATCTCAGATAAAAATTATTTGTGTCCTATAGTTTAATTGAGTTTTTAATGATAAATTATGTAAATGAACTCACACTTACGTTTTCTTCCTCATGTTGCTCGTTCAATGCATTTACAATATTATCTTCTTGGCAATTCAGCGCCAAAACATGTGCCAAGAGGATCTGCAAACAACAATAATTTTAATTTGTATTAATTAAAAAAAATTGTACAATACTATCCCCAAAGTAAGTAAATGTGCATTTAAAAAAATTTGACGCAGTTTTTACCAATATTTTATTTGTATTAGATTATGTATTCATAGTAACTATGACGTATATAATAGTAATAATATACGCATCACATAAAAATATCGCCAAATTTTCCCAAGAGCAAGTTCCAGGGCTTGTACTTGCAACGATCACTCAGTTTTTATAAGGCTGGTTTATATGAAAATAAAACCTTTTTTAAAATAAAAATCTTATTAAAATTAATTAAAAATAAAACATACCACTAAAGTAAACTCTTTCGCCATAGTTACTTTTCCACGGCCATCCGTAAGCGATCCACACTATAAACAACTGAAACACTAAAAGAAATGCTTGAAGCAAACTTCCCACTTGTCCATCTCCAAGGTTGCTGAAGTCGGCATGTCCACCACTTTGCTATTTATAAACGCACACTACCACCCCCGGAGTGTGTGCTATTTACGCACACAACTGCCCTGATCGAGGAACCATCACCTGATTTGATAAGATCTAGGATGCATTTGCTTAGTCGATGCGACTTTGATTAGGATTATCTTTGTAGTGGATTGTAAAATAAAATGTGCTTCGTTATTTATACTACAAACCGTCGTATATAAGTTTGATTTTGTCCGTCTGTTGCAATATAAAAAAAAACAGGTTTGTTTTGGATGTTAGATTTTATTATTCAGTGATTTTGTAGTAATTATTACAAATACTGACTACATATAAAATGGGATAAGTACAGAAAGATGATGCTAGAAATCACTAAAGCAATTTTAAATATTAGCGTACAATAATAGTACTTATGATGGCCTGCGCACACCTATAGTTCGCTGGCGGTAGCGAACAGTGAAACGCTGTCAAATATCGCTGTCAAATCTAATCTGACAGCGATATTTGACAGCGTTTCACTGATCGCTACCGCCAGCGAACTAGGTGTGTTCGAGCCTTGCGTATAAAAAGTTATGTAAGTATTTAAACAAGTGAACAATTATTAATTAGGTTATGGGTTCCGTTGAGCTATCATCACGCGGATATAAAAGTGGTCACTCCGATTCATTGACGGATATCAAATATGGACTATGAATTGTGTTTAAAAACACCAGTAGTTCAGTACAAATACCTAAGTAATAAATATGTAAATCAAGGAAAGTAATAATAAAAGGCAGCTATATCACTGTCATGGTATTTGATGGACCGTAAACTGATCGAAAGATATCCACCAAGCACATACCTCATTTTATTACAAACTCATTACAATAATTGAATATTCAACCTATCCTATAAAGCTCTGTCTGGCTCTGTCTCTGGCTCTGGTTTTGAGTCTGTGTGAGTGCTCACCAGTGCATGCGTCAAACTGTGTGTGTGACGTTTTGACGTAGGGTTGGTTTATTTAGGTATAGTATTATCTTATCTGTGATTTAGTCAACATAACTTTTGAAACTATCATGGTTTTAACACAATTTTTATCAGAAAAATTTAATCATTTCATAAAAATTGTATTTAGTCAACACTCACACAGACTCAAAACCAGAACCAGAGACAGAGCAAGACAGAGCTCATGGTAGGCCTACTGCCTATTATATCTGCATAGGTAAATTTACACCTATAATAAAAAAATACTACACACAAAATCTTACATGATAATGTGCGTTATTTATTTTAAAACAAATACACAAGTGATTTCGATTTCACATTTATCCTAAAAAACAGGCCTTTGCATCTATTATGGATGATTTGTATAGCGTCAGGGGCAACTAGTGTTTACCTGGAACAGAATTTTAGATGGAAAAGGCTTGCCCAGCACCTATACCATCCTGATAAAGCTAGCCTATTCCATCTAAAATTCTGTCCCAGGCATATTGTGTTAAGCACCAGTTGCCCCCGACAAAAACAAAATTTATTTCTTTCCTGTAGATTAAGCCGACTAAGCAGTCGGCCTTATCGACAGGTAAAACATACTACTACCATAGACTAAGGAAAACTGTTTTCCTTAGTCTATGCTACTACCAACTGACCTGAGAGGCCATATTTCTGCATGGCTCGTTTTTTTGTATTCACAAGCTTACTGAATAAGATATTCAGTTATTTTCTTCACTAAGATTCATAATATGGCTAGTTTTTCAATCTTCAGATATCCGTCAGACAAAAAAATATCCATCTCTTTTTTATGCTTGTCAAAAACTAGGACTGTCATTTTTAGGGTTCCGTAGCCAAATGGCAAAAACGGAACCCTTATAGATTCGTCATGTCTGTCTGTCTGTCTGTCTGTCTGTCCGTCCGTATGTCACAGCCATTTTTCTCCGAAACCGTAAGAACTAGACTGATGAAACTTGGCGAGTAGATGTATTCTGTGAACCGCATTAAGATTTTAACATAAAAATAAAAATAAAACTATAAATTTCGGGGGTCCCCATACTTGAAACTGAAACTCAAAAATTTTTTTTTCATCGAACCCATACGTGTGGGGTATCTATGAATAGGTCTTCAAAAATGATGTTGAGGTTTCAAATATAGTTTTTTTCTAAACTGAATAGTTTGCGCGAGAGACACTTCCAAAGTGGAAAAAAGTTGGTCCCCCCCCCTCTAACTTCTAAAGTAAGAGAATGATAATACTAAAAAAAATATATGTTGTACATTACTATGTAAACTTCCAACGATTTTTAGTTAGAACGAGATTTAGTCAGTAGTTTTTTTTTTATACGTCATAAACCGTAAACCGCAATTTACCTTTCGACGAACTACAAGAACCTTATTATGTAACATCAAGTAACATAATATAAAGGTTCTTGTACGGAACCCTTCATGGGCGAGTCCGACTCGCACTTGGCTGCTTTTTTTTTATCGATGAATAGTGTTATTCCGCAGACGGTAAAATAAACTCATGCTTTTTTTGGAAAATTGTATGCTTACTTATTTATTCCTCATGGAGTTTGGGGTCACCATCATTATCATTATCAGCCTGAAGAAGTCCACTGCTGGACATAGGCCTCCCCTACACATTTCCAGGAAGAACGATTCTGAGCCCTTTCCATCCATCGACTTCCCGCGATCTTAAAAATGTCGTCGGTCCATCTCGTGGGTGGGCGCCCTACGCTTCGTCTTCCGGTTCGTGGTCGCCATTCGAGAATTTTATTCCCCAACGGTTGTCAGTTCTGCTAGCTATATGGCCTGCCCATTGCCACTTCAACTTACTAACTCTACTAGCTATGTCGGTGACCTTGGTTCTTCTACGGATATCCTCATTTCTGATTCTATCACGTAGTGAAACTCCCAGCATAGCTCTCTCCATAGCTCGTTGCGCGACTTTGAGCTTGTGCACGAGCCCAATAGTTAGCAACCACGTCTCAGTTCAATAAGTCATCACTGACAACACGCCCTGATTATAGACTTTGGGGTAGGTAATTGAAACTAACCAAACAACTCAAGTCACAAGTGGTAGTAATCCGGGAACTGAACATGATGGCAGGCACGCTGTGATATCTTGCAACAAAAATAAGGAAACAGGTAACTCCGAGTAGAATAACAATAGGCTTGAAAATTGCATTTTTATCGCTAACTACTCTAATTGTAGGCCGGGTAATAGAAAGTTTAATTCTATTTGTAAGAAGAAACGTAACATTTCTTTCAAAGTTAAAATGGAGTGGTAAAATAGGGATCTAATTTTTGACACACATAGATCTAAATAGATAGCTATCGCTTACCTTAAGTACAGTTCAATGGACCTCGGAATCAATTTAAGTGTAGACAGGTACATAAGTTATAAAACAGTTTTTCAAACTGGAAATACACAGAACACTTTAGAAGCCCTTTTAAAAAAAAACATTATGGAAATAAATGCATGAAATTCCATCTGTTTTCGAAAATGGAATATCATCAAATATTTGTTTGGTGGTGATAAACCAAGGAGTTTTGAAGTCTACGGAAAAATCCTGTTGTATTATTCCTTACACCTCAAACTTTTTAGTCATTTAGATAGACTTCATACTTTTTGGTCACTTACGACCTAACGGATCAAAAAGTTTTAAGTGTAAAGGTTTCAACCTCAAACAATCTGTGCTCATGAAATGGAATGCACTGTTTTTAAATTCAAAAATAGAACAAACTAGTTGGCCAAGTTGTTGTTTAGATTTGAAGAGGCCTATTATGTGCTGTGGCTATTTAACAAAAAATAACAATGCGGTTTTTTGCCATTTCGATCAACAATCATGAGTATGTAGTTATTTAAATATTATTATTCGTTATTTTGTAGTAAATTGCGAGCCTTCTGGCTTGTAGTGACTGTGTAGCACTTTTTCTCCCATCGTGTATGAAACCATAATATTTGATGTACTTTTAAAATCTAGCATAACAGGGTAGTCAGTTGCTTTCTTCATTGAAGCACAAGAATTGTAGAAAATAACTATCTACGCTTCATTACTTTAATATTAAGCATCGAATTTCATGCTTGAAGTCCTATTGTAACGATGATAAGTTTCATCAGGAACAAGTTATAGCATCGTCATCAATATGTTTTCAATAGGCTATCACGATTTTATTGGATACTTTACCGTATTTGTAGCTTCCCTTTTAATTTTCTAGTATATTTTATCAGTAAAATATTAATTTCTCCGGTTTTCTGATACAATAATAGGTTTACATTAAAAGTAAGCAGTTACACTAAAACATTTTATTTCAGCTATAAATAAAAAAATTACGTTTATCGTTTTAAATATTACTTACAAAAAAGTACCTTACAAACTAGTCAGTTTCACAGAACAAACTTTGAACTTGTAAATATTTACAAAAATAATATCACAAATCGACAATGATATTTCGCATTGATTGCTACCCCCAACGCCATCTGTTATCTAGGCTTGGTAGCAATGTTACTGAAGCTTATATTAGCGCCATCTAGTAGTGGCCGTTGTAACCACCACCGTGCTGCTTTCCGTAGACCTGTGGGTGGTGGGCTTGGCCGATGTGTTTCACGACTGCGTTGAAGCCGTTGTGTTTGTCCGCGGTGTAGTCAACAATCCGGGTCCTGCCGTCGGTCTCGAGGAGAGAGTACGAACCTGAAACCAAATAAGTATTTCAACGGTTGGATAGATGGCGCTTAAATTGTGGGAACTTTTTATATTATGCATACACACGTGATAGTGACATTAACTCACTCAGAATAATCATCGTCGTCATAATGCTAAAGGTCTGCTGGACATAGGCCTCAGATTATGACAACAACTTTTAGTAATTCTTATTTTACGTTTTCGTCGAAATTAATTTATGGATTTTTGCCTATGAGTTTTAAAATCATCATATTAGTTTTAATATCATCTAAGTAGTAATTATATCTCACCTTTAACAACATCACCATCACGGGTTTCCCATTGAGATTTGTGGTCACCAGTGTGGGGGTCGTTCACTGCATAATCGAATGAGTATTTGGGGTGTGCCTGAAAATGAAAGAAAAATATTGTATACCAAATTCAAATTAAGTGAATAATCGTTTTTCAGTACAAAAGACTTCAACGCGCTGCACCGTAATGGCTATTTTAATTAAAAAATATTTGTATGCAAAAATCACAGATGAAATCCCAGACAGGAAAACTATTTTTAGACTTTTTTTAGGGTCATGACCGTTTCGCTAGTAAATCTTACAAAACGGTCGTGTACACAATTGACATTTTAAATTTTATAATGCCAATTTGTGTGTACAATAAAGAATAACAAAATAGGCGTGTGTCGCATCGCTTCAACATGTGATGTAGTGATTCTAAATCACATCAATTGCAAGTTACTAACGTAACTACAACAAGTACACGACGGCATTTTTGAAACAAGTTGTCAAGGGTGAACGCCGTCCAGAAACCCAGTGACTCGGTTTCGAGTCAAGAACAATAGAACAAAATAATTATGTCTATAATCCTGGAGGCTGACTGCCTAATAATAAGCAATAGCAGTAGCAATCAAATGAGTAGCTGCAACTAATCTGACAGATGACCAGTCGTCAATTGACTTATCTAAGTATCGCATGGGTATCATTCAAAACCAGCCACTTTTATGTGGATTGCTAAATTATATTTGTCATTATTACTTTCTTTTCAACAAAATATAGAAATGAACTGGCACCTAGACTCACTTAGCTTTAAGACGTTTCAAAGTGAGCCTTTATATACTACTGAATAAATACAAAGTGTATTTATTCAGCAGTGATTTAATTTTGGTAAAATACTTAGCGGTATTTTATGCTACTACGAGTACCTACTAGAGGACAAATAGAAGACCAATAACTACTAAGGTCCAAAAATAGAGCTTTTTTGTTAGTGGGTTGCCATTGACTAGCACGATATAGGTAGTAGGTAATAGCGATGAGGTTCACTTATTCAATAAGCAACATCTCATTTCACAGCATCTACTGCTGTCGCTATCGCTATTGCTTGTTCTTAGAGAATGCTCCATAAAATGTCAACAAAAATCGTGAATACAATTCAAAAACGTGTATGTATCATCTTCATTATTATACATTGCAAGTAAACAGTGGTGCGTAGTTTTCTTTATTTACCTACCAATATGTCGCAAGTATGGGACATTTTGGTGCCTAACCACCATGACGGTTACGGACTACGGATATTACGTACTGGCTACCTTCATTGTCACAGTAGAAACATTTCCTTACGCCAATATACAGATAGAAATACGAAGAACTGATATCAGTAGAGAGCAAGCTTACATTCGCAAAGATTATGTATTATGATTAGATCAAATAAACAAACCATGTTTTTTCTGTGGGCATGAAACATTTTGACAAGAAAAAAACTAAAGAAAAAGCTCCTGGATGGTTACATTACGAGGTTATAATTCAGCAATTCTGTGTCAAGTGCACGAAAGGTATACGAAAGTACACGAAAGGTATAAATAATTTAAAGTGTGCCTCTTCGAGGCACACTTTAAATTATTTCACCATACTTAGTTTGAAAGCACGAGTGACACGATAAAAAGAAGAGCATTCAAACAGTTATATAGTTAAAATAGCTGCAGTTCACGAACAAATAAGTAAATTTTTTGTTATGGATTTTATGATATTTGGAAATCATATTTTTTTTTATAACGGAGCCACGGTTGCGTTAGTGCCGTAAAACCAGTCCCTAAGAGTAATCTGTCAAGTGTGTTTAGGATCTGAAGACGCGTGCCATGAAGAAGATCGTAGATTCAAATCCCGCTTGGCTCTTTACTTTTGAGACATTATAATAATAGATAATTAATAGCTACGACTATGTTTATGTAGATCACAAAAATTGTTAGAAATTTATAGGTGGAATTTTGACACTTACGTAATAATCTCCATGTCCACCTCCACCTCCGCCAGAATGCCCGCCGTATCCACCGTTTCCAACGTATCCACCGTTTCCAACGTATCCGCCGTCTCCAGCGTATCCACCGTGTCCAGCATATCCCCCTTGGCCGCCGTAGTTGCCGTACACACCGTCACCAGCGTAGATGCCTTCGCTAGCGTATCCACCTTGGCCGCCGAAGCCGCTATATCCACCTTCGCCTGCATATCCACTGTTTCCGCCATACCCGGCGTCTCCAACGTATCCACCGTTGCCAGCGTATCCTTCGTTTCCGTGGTACCCGCTAGCGCCAGCGTATCCACCAAACCCGCCGTATCCACCGGCTGCGTTGCCAGCGTAGCCAGCCCTAGCGGCGGCGCAGGCGGCGACAAAAATTAATACCTGTAATGAAAAAAAATAGTGAACGTGTGTGTAAGCACTATAATCAATTTGTTATAAAAAATAAATTCTACCAAATCAAAAATAATCAAACAACACAGTTTCCTTTTTAAAATTCATAATTCGTGTAGGTACCAATAATAATGTCAGGTCCGTATAAAACCAATAAACACTTTTACAAGTGATCACAATTAAAAAAAAACAGTTCACAAGAAACATTGACCATTGAACTACTACAAATCAAGTCAACAAAATAATCACCCTTGACTTTTTTTTCATGGGCAATTTATATTAGAAAAACATTATTGTAGCACAGCCTAATAAGTATTAAACCTAGAACAATGAATGTAAAAACAAAGGAGGGAAGTATAAGGTCAATATCGTTGTTATTAACAGTTATCTATCTCACATTATCTCTATGCGTTCATCATCATCATCATCAGCCTAAAGAAGTCCACTGCTGGACATAGGCCTCCCCTACGCATTTCCGCAGGAAGAACGATTCTGAGCCCTTTCCATCCACCGACTTCCTGCGATCTTAACAATATTGTCGGTCCATCTGGTGGGTCTGGTGGGTCTAGTGTGATAATATTTTCATAATTCAAAACTGTCCATAATTTTAAGACTAGCCTCTCAGCCCAGTTGGTAGTAGCTCTGCCTTCTGCGCCGTAGGTCATGGGTTCAATCCCCACCAAGAACAAACATTTATGTCGTGAACATAGATGTTTGTTCTCTGTCTGGGTGCTAAATTGTATGTATTACATAAGTGATAATACATTAGCTATAATGGTTCTCATAGCACAAGTTCTTCTTAATATGGGTCTTGATAGTGCTGTGTGGATTGTCTATTATAATATGTATTTATTTTACTTGACTGAATCAGAAGTTAATGATATTTACAATTCAGATTTTTTTGTCATTATCACTGACTATCATATTTTGTTAATTTATTTTTGTGATTTTAAACTTTTGTTACTTCAGATGATTTATTAATCCCAAACTACTGAAGCGACTCCAAGCGATTTTCCTAATCCAGTTTTGTATCAATCTATCATAATTTCATCGGCAATGTATTGCGTATATTTTGCGACAAGCGTCAAGTAGATACAGCTCACGACCATTGCTGCTGTGGCACGTTGTTATGCGTCCTGCGTTGCGTTTATATCTTAATAATCTTATTAGGGCATTCATTAATAATAATACGGCAGCAAAACACACTTCAAGTATCGATCTATCTCTTTGTTTTCAATGTAGAATGTAAGTTTTTTTTACATTAATCTTGCATTAGGCGCGCACATATTATACTATTATTATGTGCTCAATTTTTTTGAATAATCCTCATAATACTGTCTAGTCCCGCAAATTAAGCAGAGCTTATAAATGGGAACCAGATAGCTGGTATAATCACGTTATTTTTGTAAATACATACTTAGAATACAAAAACGATTGAACCGTTTGTTGCTGATGCCATAATATTTGGCAAAAATATAGACTCATTTTCTTATTGTTCGTTCTAACAAAGTATTGACCGAAAACTATGCAACTGGTGAAGTGAACTGTAACCAAAGGTGGCGTTTATAATAATAAGCTCTTGTAAAATTCTTTCGATAAAATGTGGGTGACCAACGTTTTTTATCATCTTTAAGATTTATTACTCTAAGTTACAAATTCTGTGAACTGCAACTGTGCTGAAATATTGAGAGTCAATATTCACAAAATTTAATCATGGTAAATATTCCGTTGTTCAAAAAATAAATTGTGTGAAATAGGTGAAATTTTCCGGTCTTAATTAATAATTCAATTTATTAGAAAAAACTTTGAAGTTGAAGTTGAAAACACGAAGAAAAGCGATGCTTTTCTTCGTGTTTTTTTATTGTACCTTGGATTTACATACGCTGAGCTTAATGTTTTTGTACCACATAGAATTATGTTATCTATATTAAAAACAACAGCCCTGTCTTAGGGTTTTGAACACACAAAAACCAGAAACATTATTGGTGGAAATATTATTTTGCTAAGATCTTTTAGATTCAGTGTTAAAAAAAACGAATCATGACTTCTTATTTTCTTCTTCTTCTTTAATTTAAGAGCTCAGCTCTTGTCAGGGTTGAAGTTTCCTCCAATGGAGTCTTTCATTCAAGACTAATAAAGAAACATTTTAACAAACCAAAACAATGCTTATTAATTTATGACCGTATTACGGCCTAAAAATAAACCTACTATTTTTTCTACTGTGGCCTATATCAGTAGAAGTAGTATAGTATCGCTTTGCTATCTATGGATGGTAAAAAGACTTTGACACTATAAACTCCTTTTGTGTTAATATTATTTGCGGTTGTTAGACGCTTTTTTAATTTGAATGATCGAAAAAATTGATTTTCATGCATTTTCCCGTCAATTTTATTTTAGATTTGCAAAGGTATGGATCAAAGAATATGTAATAGTAATCTAATTTTTGCAATATTATCTATTACTCGTTGTATATAAATTATTATTGTTGCATCATTTGTACCTACGTGCTACGTTTTCCCATGGGGATGTTTACGAGTTCAAATGGAAAATGTACATTAATTTAGCAACATTTTTATTTATACGTAATAAAATTTTATTTTATTTTTATTTTTATTTATAAGATATAGTTGATATGATTGTATAGTATGACAATTATGTTAGCAAAGCATAGGTATTTCCTTGAATATTTTCAAAATGTAGTCAATTTTGTACATCTAAACTCATCTTCAGTTTTTCTTTTAATTTTCATTCATACCGCCATATGCCTCTATCAGAAAGCTGCTAATTCGGTTTCACAGTTTTTTTTTAATATTTGTAGAAAAGCTCAAGTACTTTCTTAAATTCAATTAAAACTTTTTTTGTTCGAGATTTTTAGACTTTTACTCAATTTCTTGTTAATTCGATCCACATCACTAAACTTACTTGGAATGAACGCATTTTTATAATCCTTTCACACACTGGTCACTTTCTTCCTCTTCAGCCAAGCCGACAGGAGCAGAACTGACACTGATGCTTGGCTGGGCCATGCACAGTATTTATAACTACTAATGGTTGCTCCACCGTTGCGCGCCTCGATGACGTACGTGTCAGTTGAGGGATGTAGGCATTTATTGTTTTTCATAGCTTACTCTTCGAATTCGTACAATACGCAAGCTCTGCTTTAATTAAAAAAAAATATAGTTTAAAAAACTAAAAAAACACGCTTTTATAACTAATTGAACTTATTATAAAAAGCACCCCACGCTTTTTTGTACAATAATATAAATTTTTCAATTGATTATTACAGTTTTATTTTTAACTTTTTAGTTCAATTAGTTATAAAAGCGTGTTTTTTTAGTTTTTTAAACAAATTTTTTTTTTTACTTTTTAGTTTTTTTTTCATATATTGCATTATTGTCATCGACCTTTGACAGGTGTGCAAAGTTTGAATCAAATCTGATCGTTCAAAGTAGGTCAAAATCAAGCTCAAAGGGGTCGGTTACATACATACAGGTGAAGCTAATAAAAGCGTTATAAAAACCGATGACTTCAAACGCATTTTTTATAAAACTTTGTGTTTCTGGTGACACAATAAAAAAAATGGAATATTCCTAATCCGAACGACGACCGCCTCGTGTTCGACTGAGAAAGCGTTGACGTGACGATATGCCTTTGAAAGGAAATGGTGGGAGGAGGATCGAGATAGGGAAACCTGGAAGTCTTTAGGGGAAGCCTTTGCCCAGCAGCGGGACGAAATAGGCTAGGAAAAAAAACAGTCGTGCAGAAGATCAAATCTCCTTTCAGGTCAATTTGGACTAAAAGTCAATGACCAACAAATGAACTAGCAAAAAAAAACTTTTTGTAAGTTTTCTGTTAAATCATCAGTTGTCCGAATCGGGGTTTTCTGGTTTTAAAATTAAATAATCATGGATTTTAAGTTCATAATTATAAGCTATAACAATCAACGTCTATTAAAAACAAATAATGTAATAAACATAACCGTTTATCAAATTCCTTACGATTAATAAAAAAAAGAATTCGACAAAAAAGTTTTAAGTAGGTACTCAAAGACGAAATAAAAAACAATTAGTAGAAATATTTTCTTATTCATCGCCATAGTCATCAGCCTACATTAATCCACTGCTGCCTACAAAATTAGGAAATAAAATCTATGAGGCCTATGTCAGGCCTCATAGATTTTATTTCCTAATTTTCCAACTATTTCAGCATAATTATCAGCAGCCAACGTCTTGAAGGCGCTTCAAAATGGCACTGATTTAGATCAGTTCAGCTATCCTTGGATATTTGGCACGATTTGCAGATAGTTAAACTTCGCGTACTTACTTATATATTTGGTAGGTAAATTTTGTAAAATTGATATTCGTTGCCATTTGATATAATAAATACTCAACAACTATGGTAAACAGATTGATTGCAATAGCCAACACCTGCTTATGCTTTAGACATGCACAGCATTATGCAAGGGAAAAGTGGATCAAGTCCTGTAGATCGATATCACTTAGTAGTTACAATTATATGGGAATTACAACACAATTTAAGTGCTTGAATATTTCTTGAGTTATGTTAGCAAAAAGCCTGCCCCTTGGGTTTAAACATAGACTTATATATTGCTTTGCAAAATTTGTACAGTATTTCTTTTTTTTTTGTATAGATAGCTAAGCATTTGTGTACCATCACACCTGTAGGCCTAGCACAAGCTCTGCTTGGCTCTGGTTTTGAGTCTGTGTGAGTGTCGACTAAATAAATCATACGTTGAAACTTCACACACATAGTCTGATCTTTCACAGACTCAAAAACAGACCCAGAGACAGAGCTAGACAGAGTTTGTGGTACTGATGGCATCCAAATCATTTAATCAGGTCGTCTACAAAGTGAAGCGTTCCGCTTTGAATCATCATCATTCATTTTTTCTAGGCATTTTTGAACCTATGTATTCCAAAATATTGGAAAACAATCACACTTACGAATCATATTCTGATTTGGTCTTCATATGATATCACAGTAGTTTGGCAAGGCATAATCTTTATCTTTTTGCTATACGATAAGCGATAATAATATTGTTCATAGCAATTAGATTTTAGTAACTTGGCAGTTAAATAAAACAAGTAAATTATAAAAAAAATGCTTTTAGCGTTTTTAACTTGTTTTAACTTCAAAAATAATTGATATAATATTATTAAGTAATTAAAATATTTTTTACCTTTGCATAAATTGAAAAATAAAATGAGCTTTAGCTTTGAGCAGGATTTCCTCAGCATTATAGACTTAGGAAACGTTCGCAATTAAGTTTAAATAAAATTGACACAATAAAAGCCTCAATTATTTGAAATTCAAGTTTTAAAGAATAGGATCTTAACGGGTCTTTTGCACAGCGTGTTATCAAATGTAGCGTTTTTTGTTTAAACAAAATTAATAGGCTCACGACTGTTGTGGGGGACTATGGGTACCTAGCCCCCCATCAATGGTAAACATCCAATTTAAGATGTGTTTCATTCAGGTGGGCATAGACCTCTCTTTCTTCACTGCACTTCTTTGTTTGTCACCACGATCTTTATATACCCTCATCTTTCTGTGACCCAAACCCTTTTACTTCCTTCTACGAACCTTCTAGATAAAAAAATATTCAAGTCGGCTCATAAAATTAAATGACGAATTTATGTGATAACAACTTAATAAAAAAAAAATTGAATTTTAAACCTCCACCTTTTTTATTTGAAGTCAGTTAAAATGGAAAAATTAGGCCCTTTATAGGTCAGTAAATTGACAAATGAGTACATAGTTAATCATCAAAATGCCATGCACACGTTACTTATACATTAGAAATGATTTCATGTTATTAGCAAGCAATTACTTAGTACAATGATTTGGACTTGTTTTATTTTGTAGTTGGATTGGTACTTTTTAAATTGAATATCGACGCAATGTTCGATAGAGATAAATAAGTAGGTGTTTAAGTATTTATTTTAAATGGCCAACTCTCGCGGTGCAATTTTAGGTGGTTCAAAGCTCTTTTCTTATGGCTTAGTGACTGTTAGAGCTAGGATGACGGCAAAGGCAAAATGGGTTCAGACGTAAATTCAACTAGCAGTCACCCATCCAAGATCCAAGATCCAAGAATATGGTTTTTTAAGCTATCGGTTAGAATGATTTTATTACACCACGAGCACATAATTTATTGTATGTTAATAGGTATTGTTATACGTGAATGTTCAGTTTGAAAGTTGTCTTTGTGCCTCTTGTATTAATGATATGGGTGTTTTAATATTCAAAGAATATATTTATCTATTGTACATTTTAGCACTAGGTACTTTCAATACAAAGCAAAGTTTATTCCATAACGCAGTTACTACAAACTTGGGCGGTTTTAGACTAGCATTTTTTTGACGCGCATACGTATAACCTCAATAACAAGCGTATCGGCGTTGGGTCACATACGGAACTCGTACGCAAATTGATGCGTTTATAAGCTGATAATAAGTGTGAGCCACGAAAGAGTTCTTTCCCACTTCCCCGGTTCAAGCGTTGGCGTCGCCGCCTAATTAAGCGGATTCGGCATTTTGAAACTCAAAATAAAGCTTTTAAGCACCGTGTTCCTCAACAACTGTACACACGCAAAAACGCCAGTTTGAAAGCGCTTTTAGAGCCAGCCTACAACATCGGTATTTGTATCGAATAGGCATCCACTTTACACTGGAGTTTCGCAAGTCTATTGGATTGATGTGAGACCACACTCAATAACTTAACCGATTGGTATGCTAGTGTGGTAGATATTATGTTGAATTGAACTTAAAAGAGTATAATATGATAATAATATCGAAATTTCACACGTTTACACTTCAAAATAATAAAAAGGCTAAAGAGAAAAAACATAAAAAAAAGCTTGGACTACAGAAATAAAGATAACAATTAAAACGAAGGTTTTCGGCCATGGTCGTATAAATCGAATAGCATGTCATGTGCATGACATGCTATTCGATTTATAGTCAATGCTCTAAAATAAAACTTGGGCCGTACCTACCTATTATGAATCCAATTTACGCTACATATTACTTGTCCAATAAATTGTAGCCCTTCTGCGCCATAGGTCTTGGGTCGATCCCCACTGAGAACAAATATTTATGCGGTGAACACAGATGTCACAGGTGTGATGTTTTCTGTCTGGGTGCACATACGGAACTCAAGCTCCTAAAAAATCCTGTAGCTCGACTGGTGTGCAGTCGAGCTACAGGATTTTTTTATCCTGCCAAAAAAACCCTTTGTCCCACAATTTTCACTACTTAAATATGTTAAAAACTAGCTGCCATTCAAAAATCGATAACTATTGGTTTTAATTTCATGTGGAAGTTCGTAATCGACGCCAAAATAATTGTGTGCACTAAAATATTAACAACAGGAAATCAAATACTTACTTTATAAATTCTTTGGTTTATTACATCACGCATAACAACTTAAAGGTAACCCTGGTATCCAAAGTATTGAGTATTGAAAAAACAATTTCATGCTTTAAAATAATAAAAGCCAAAAAATTGCGATATTTTTTATTGTTGACAAGGGCACGAAAAAGAATTTTACAAAAATTTTGCAACACCCAAGGTGATGAAACCAGAAACCCCCAAAACTTGGAAAATGCTTCATAGATTTCTATCAACTCTGAACCATCGGTTTTCTCATAAAAAAGCGCATCCTATTCATATTGGAGCATTTGGAGCTACGAGGCAGACAAACAAAGAAACAAACTTATTACACTTTTATTTTTGTCCTTGGGTTAACAATAACTAGCATGAAACTATTCATACAACCCTTTTCATAATCACTGTCCCAAATAAGTCTGCTGTTGGACATAAGCTTAAACTTAGATGGCCACCGAATATAAAAACTATTCTGAAATTAGGAGATGATAGATGAATCAAAGCTTAACTACCAGCTACTAAATTCCTCACAGCCAATCATTAAGCACCCTACAATGATCTAGGTTTCCCAATTTCAAGCAGCGCTCATCGGCAGTTATTAATTCGTCAAAAATTGACGATATTCCGGTTGCAGAAATAGAACAAGGCAACGGTTATTGCAAATGTGGACGGATTAAGGCGGATCATTCACCAGCCAATTGCCCCCTTCCGGTACGACTTGATCAATTTCAAGCTCAATGTTTGAGCAATAAATTATATATATTTATTTGCTACTTATTTGGTCACCGAATCCGTACACCATCTACTCAATCTACTCATACAATCAAAAGTTTTAAAAGAGTCAACTAGATTTCTTAACAATTTCGTAGGAGATAAAAGGTTGTTATAGATAAAAAAATAGTGGCACTCTTGTAGTGCTGATAGAAATGAATAAATTATGGTTTAAAAAAACTAAAAAATCATGCTTAAATAGCTAATCGAACTAAAAAGTAGAAAATATTTTTTAATTACGGAGTTTCAGAGTAAAAAACGTGCTGCTGAGTAAAAAGCGCGCTGGACAAAGGTTTTCTCTAACTGAAAACCTTTGTCCAGCAGTGCGATGAAATATAAATAAACGAAGAAAAAAAGCAGCCAAGTACGAGTCGGACTCGCCCATGAAGGGTTCCGTAGCATCAAGTAACATAATATACAGAAAATAAACAGGAAACAGGTTCTTGTAGTTCGTCGAAAGGTAAATTGCGGTTTACGATTTATGACGTATAAAAAAAAAACTACGGGCTAGATCTCGTTCAAACCAAATATCGTTGAAAGTTTGCATAGTAATGTACAACATATATTTTTTTTAGTTTTATCATTCCCTTATTTTAGAAGTTAGAGGGGGGGGACCAACTTTTTTCAACTTTGGAAGTGTCTCTCGCGCAAACTATTCAGTTTAGAAAAAAACGATATTAGAAACCTCAACATCATTTTTGAAGACCTATTCATAGATACCCCACACGTATGGGTTCGACGAAAAACATTTTTTTGAGTTGCAGTTTGAAGTATGGGGACCCCCAAAATTTATAGTTTTTTTTTCTATTTTTGTGTAAAAATCTTAATGCGGTTTACAGAATACATCTACTCACCAAGTTTCATCAGTGTAGCTCTTATGGTTTCGGAGAAAAATGGCTGTGACACGGTCGGACAGACAGACAGACAGACAGACAGACAGACAGACAGACATGACGAATCTATAAGGGTTCCGTTTTTGCCATTTGGCTACGGAACCCTAAAAAATAGCCCCTTTTGTAATCCTGAGTGCGTCCTGCAAATTTGTAGCAATTCAAGTAAACCCTTCATTAGAACAACTGATGATAAGAACAATGCTTTTGTAATTACTAATCGATGCAACCATTATCGCGGCCATCTTTCATTCTCCTACTGAAGTAACTACATATTTAGTAATTCCTATAATCGAGCTTTTTCTTAGATAAAACGCGTATTTTAAAGTGATTTTAGACATTATTCATCATCAATGATGAAACAATACTCATAAGTCTTGACAATATAATGTTATGTTACATAAAAATCTTTTGAACTGGCGCATATTATGTAAAAACTAAGCAAAAAAAATCTATGTAGTGCACCAATAATTGTACAGGGCCTCCCGCCGCTCACAAATAGGGTTGACACAAAAACCACACCTCAGTGAACAACGAAACTTTGAGATCACAATAACTGATTGGAACTAGCTGAAAAACTGAGCACAGTGCATGTCAGTGGGCCAAGGAGACACATCTACCTATGGGGAATGATATTATGTGACTATGCTTTTAATTCAAAGGATTAAAAAAAAGGTTTAGAAAATTGGTATTTGAGCATCACCGTATCATCACATCAGGCAGTGTCACGTGACGGTTGACTAGTCAACTTCTTCTTCTTCTTCGATTCAGCGTTTTTCCAAACTAATTTAATTTCACAGCTGGAAATTTTACTGCTGTCCAACCTTCATTTACCTACTAATACGGTGCAGTAAGATTCATCTTTGTTCCATTTTATAAACTAACATAATTTGACAGCTGGGAGATAATGCTGTCTTTGTTGTTTCAATTTAAAAAGAAAATGACAGCAGTTTTTTCCGTTTCAGGTTTGTTTATTTATTTATAAACACCATGTTTTATTTGAAAGCAAATTGAAAATGAGTTCCAGTTAATATAAATTTTCAGGAACCAAAGTGAAGTTAATTTACTCAGTAGTATGAAATTGTTGAATTTAATATTTTTTTTATTATTTTACGTGATAGAGTTCATATCAATGATTGATCAGGCGCAACGAAACAAGGAAAAACCATAAAAAAAAGTGATAAGCCATTGAGTCACGTTTATTGACTGTGACGAAATTCCGTCAATTGGTTGTCCCTCAATACACTATGTTATTATCTACTCAACATTCTGTTCAGGCTGAATTGTCTAATACGTGGTTAGAGCCATTTCCGTAGGCTGTGCAATATTTACTTATTATATATTTGTGACCGAGCAACATAAAATATAAAGGTTTATATCAGATAAAATAGGTAGATTTTTATTGTAAATATAGATGAGTACCTGGTAAAAAAAATTGCAACACTCAAGTTCAGTAAAGTTGCACTATTTATTAGCACTAGTTGAAAGTAGGTCGCTATAACAAGGGAGTTGTTCTCACGCTAATAAGGCATGCTAAACAGAGATACACAAACTATAACGAAAATAATGAAGTGGAAAATAGAGAAAAAAAAATTGCGAGGCCTACCACAGATAAATTAAAAAAAAAGCAGCCAAGTGCGAGTCGGACTCGACCATGAAGGGTTCCGTAGCATCAAGTAACATAATATACAGAAAATAAACAGGAAACAGGTTCTTGTAGTTCGTCGAAAGGTAAATTGCGGTTTACGATTTATGACGTATAAAAAAAAAACTACTGGCTAGATCTCGTTTAAACCAAATATCGTTGAAAGTTTGCATAATAATGTACAACATATATTTTTTTTAGTTTTATTATTCCCTTATTTTAGAAGTTAGAGGGGGGGGACCAACTTTTTTCAACTTTGGAAGTGTCTCTCGCGCAAACTATTCAGTTTAGAAAAAAACTATATTAGAAACCTCAACATCATTTTTGAAGACCTATCCATAAATACCCCACACGTATGGGTTCGAGGAAAAAATTTTTTTTGAGTTGCAGTTTGAAGTATGGGGACCCCCAAAATTTATAGTTTTTTTTCTATTTTTGTGTAAAAATCTTAATGCGGTTTACAGAATACATCTACTCGCCAAGTTTCATCAGTGTAACTCTTATGGTTTCGGAGAAAAATGGCTGTGACACGGTCGGACAGACAGACAGACAGACAGACAGACAGACATGACGAATCTATAAGGGTTCCGTTTTTGCCATTTGGCTACGGAACCCTAAAAACATGTTAGACTACCTATTTGTATAATATGTATTGTTGCTGGTAAGTATTTGCTTTATTTGACGCATTACTTTCTTGGGCAATCATCAACTATATAACTAGCTCATGATACAATATGTGGAAACAACAAGAGGAGCCTTTATCCGGTTCATAAAAAAAAATATTCGCGAAAATTTATGTCGTGCGCCACCTAGCAAAATTTTCACGAACGATTCATGAACTTATCCGATACTTAAGCTAGCACGTACAGCAACGGTATATAAAGGCAGTAAAATAAAGCATATTATTTTATGTACTTAGTGCGCCATCTAGCAGATTTTTCATAAACGATCTAAAAACATAAGCGATACTCAAGCTGGCAGACACAGTAAAGGTACAAAGCAAAAGTCTCATTAATTCAATACTCAGTTCGAATAGTTTCGACTTCATATGCAATTTAGTTGATAATATTGTCAAGAGATGGCGTGATTATTGGTCTTTTCAATTTGTAATTATTAACAGAAAAATGAAAATGAGTGACTTTATAACAAAAGTGGCATTATGACATTACGACACACTAATTATGTCATTAAAAGCAAATTTTTAAATCTGCCAGTGATAAAAATATATCCATTTCTGTTTAAGGTCAAAAACAGTAATTTTCTATTCGATAAATAGAGCGGTATTATGAGATGCGAGCATTAGCCCTAAAGAAAAAAAAAACAATAAATGGTTTGCGTTTTTAGTTTTACGATCTATTTATAAAAAAATATATTTTCATTGAATAATATAAATAAAAACAATCCGAGTTATCATATAATTTCGTATTCGAGAGCTTGCTAATGTGAACACTAAATTGAATAATCTCAAATCATTAAAAATCATTGGTAAATTATGATCTCACCAATTTAAATACTTAGATACCAATTTATTTTTATTAATTTTAATTATTGCAGTAAGAGCCATGCCTTCGAGTTCTTAAGAGAGCATCGTGCGAAAATTTGAGATTAAAAAAAAAAAAATCATAACTAAATAACTAAGTGACATTTTAAAAATCGCAAAAGGACTAATTGTAGACTATACATTTGAGATTAATTCGAATTTATGTGCGGTAAAAAAATATACTATTTAACATGACATTCTATTTAACGCTAATGAAAATCGTATGTCAGCGTCAAATAGAATGTCATGTTAAATAGTATATTTTTTTAACACACTTAAATTCGAATTAATCTCAAATGTATAGTCTACAATTAGTCCTTTTGCGATTTTTAAAATGTCACTTAGTTATTTAGTTATGATTTTTTTTTTTTAAATCTCAAATTTTCGCACGATGCGCTCTTAAGAGTTTAGTACGAAGTACAAAGTATAGGCATGATCCTAACAATTTGTGGTATACCTAGATGGGAATGTCTACAAGACCTAAACCTTACCGTAACCTTAGACAATCCCATATAGAGGTAGATATACAGGGTTATTCATTATTAGCTGCAAATACTCAGGAATTAGGTTCAACAAATAAAATAAAAAATATTTATGAAATGATTTTTTTTAAGTTTTGTTATGAAAATCCCGAGAAAATCGATAAAGGAATCATTGGCGCCTGACCTATTTTGACCTTTGATCCGCGCCCGCGCGCCGTGAGTGACACTCTGCGTTCAGTCACCGCCTGGGTGGGTCATCGTCCTGTTCTCCATGGCAATCATTATGCAATAGCCGTAAAGAAATTAATAAAAATAAAATTTTGATACAAAAACTTAAAAAAATTTTTGATCAAAATTTAAAAAAAATAATTTCATAAATATTTTTTATTTTATTTGTTGAACCTAATTCCTGAGTATTTGCAGCTAATAATGAATAGCCCTGTATAACTTACAGTATGAAAAATTGGAGCTTTCTTTACTCACCGCCTATAAGCTGTATTTACTATGTGCTGTCTTGCGCTTTGTCCTCTGATTTTTTATTTTCTAAAGCATTTCATACAATATCAAATATAACTTTTCCAAACACACCACCACAAATAAAACAGTCTAAATGAGGACAATGTAACTCGGAGCAAAAAGGCATTTACGTACTTTTGAAAACAGGTGTAGCTTCGTGCCTAAAATGTCACCATATCCCACAATCTTCACTCCTTGTCAGGACAAAACAAGGTGATGCAATCATCAAAACAGATTGCCTCATAGCTATTCGGATTCAATGTCAAGTCCAGCGTAAATTCAGGAAAATAGCCTTTTGAAAAGTAAACGAGCTTTAAGCTGCAGTAGTATCTAATGTAATCGATTACGGTCGAGAAATAGCGAGGGTGTCATCAATATGATGAATGATTTTTTTTTCTGAACTTATTGACCTATCTACCCGTAAGACCTCGCTACCAAAAAAATTGAGTTTCTGTAAAAATACATGCGCATACAATAATAATATGTTTTGTGTAAAAATGCTCAAGAGACCAGAGGAGGATAGGAGGACCTGTTGTACCTCTGGTTTCAGTATTTTTAGTCCTAATAGCTAAAAGTAATTTTTACTTCCAAACAGCCTTTAGTATTTACCCCCCTTTAGTACCCTTTAGTATTTGCCTTAGCTTTTACTGGTGCTTAACAGCCCAGCCGTGAGATATAATGAATTAGTCCTCATATGCCTTGTTGGCAAGCAACGCTATACTTGCCGATGTAAATAGACTAAAGGCCTGCGCACATCCATATCTATAATATGCGATATTTGACTGCGTTTCAGCTGATCGCCTACACCTTGATGTACGCACTAGTACTTTTTCTGACGTTAGTCACACGCACGTCAGAAACGACCTCTCGAGTTATACCGCTTACGCCCGTAATGTAACGTCGACCAATTACACTGAAACCGTAGTTTTGTAGTAAATACCGATGGGCGTGCGCGATACCCGTTTTTATTGTCGCTTAAAAGGAATTTACAATGCATTGTGTTAGCTAAAATGAATATTATGCGTATATGAAATAAAACACTTTTTTGGGCTCTGAAGGATACCATCATTACAAAATTTAATTCCACTTTTACATACAGTAGGTAAGCATAATTTTTATAACATGGATCCCCCAGGGCCTAGGCGATGGTGATAGCGACTAAAATGCTGTCAAATATGACATCGATATTTGAAAGCGTTTCAGCTGATCGCCATCTCCTAGATGTGTGCAGGCCTTTTTTTAGCTTCGCTAAGTACCAGTACCATAAACGTCTAACGTTTAACTATCTTAGCGCTATAACATACATTGTAGCTATCATTCAACTATTCAGTTGTATTTGGGTCAATTGCAAATACATATAGAAAATACATGAAAATTATTCGGAATCCATCTGCATTCGATATGAAGTACCGCTCGCATAATAAATGACTTGCTTCACTCTATCAAAACCTATTTATTGCATTTGAAACAGAGTTAGCTTCGCTTTGAAACTCGGGAACTCTTACAAAATTATAAATGAAAATTATTTACGATCCTTGTATTAGGAAATCTGAATTTACTAAGTAAAGGCGTCCAATTTAGTACGTGAATGGAGGAATTTAGTGTTACAGGTGTGAATCAGATTAAACGTTCTCTAATCTATATTTATATCGATATCTAATAATTTTAATTTCTCAATTCTCTTTTAAGTATCTTTTAATATTTAATTCATATTATTATTTAGCAATCGACCTTGTGGGTATCGCCAAAGGCATTTTCTATTAATACCAACAGCAAACTAGCTTGAGGCAAATTTTGAAAAATTTACGAGCACTTTTCAAGTTCTATTTTTAAAGCTTGACATGACAACATGCTAACTAATTATTCATTATTTAATTAAAACAGTTATGAATTAAATAAATAAATAGTTTGGTGACATCTATGCCCTAGAATAGAATAAGGGCTGGTATCATAGATTGCTAATCGACAAATCAACTGAACAGGGGCCTTATTCTCGGGCCGATCTCGATTATTTTGCAATTTTATTTTATTGCTTCTTTTCGAAGTGAGAATGGCAGATTTCCTTGAGTAATTCATCAATGACCTCATCGTAAAAGCCTCGACACCTACGATATACGGAAAACGGTGAAAAAGTGCGGGGTTGTGAAAAGAAGCAATAAAATAAAATTGCAAAATGATCGAGATCGGCCCGAGAATTAGGCCCCTGCTGTTTAACAAAATTTTTTGCTTATCAAAGTCCTTAGTTTCCCTGGCAAGCTTTGCGTTACAAAGTATAAATATACTTTTTAATGGAAAAAACTGTAAAAACCATGCCACTTGTCTTCTCAATGCATTTTGACATATCGAACTATTAAGCTAATTTATCACATGTCTGTTATGGCTGGTCAACATTCTTATTACCATAATTCTACTTACGCTAATTTTACTTAATGCTGCAATTAACTATTTAGTTTGGCAGCATCGCCTAGTATTCAACCAAATGAAATAGATCTATGACTGGAATTCCTATGCGTATGGAGCAAGGAGGTTGGAAATCTATTACAATAGACGAAATGTCATTGCTTTGACTATTAGTGCTCGCAAGTTAACATGAAAAAAAATTAACTGGAATTAAGCCCGGTTTCCACTGCGAGCGGAACGGACCCATTAATGACTCATTTCTCATTTCTACTCTTTCTACACGCTCGGTTCTTTCTGTCCGACTATTTGTTGGTGGAAATACAAGTATGCAGTTTGCGTTTGCGAGTTCAACGGAGTCATTAATGGGTCCGTTCCGCTCGCAGTGGAAACCAGGCTTAAGGTAGGTTCGGTACAGTCCATTTTTTTGACGTTTTCCTTCTTCAGTCACGCAGAGTTATCTTTTGCGTACCGCGTGCCGAATTTAATATGTGGTTTTGGTATAAATGTATGGAAATGGTATCATTTACCGTGGTTTTATTAAAAAAAAAAAAGGGTTTTATACAGTCCATGCATGAAATGTCATTCTGCTGTAATAAATTGTTTTTACGCTAGTGATGTTATGTCGATGCATCATATCGATATCGATATCGATATTGCTTCATATCTATAGCTATTGACTGAATATAGGTCTTGCGCCCTATATAGGTAATATCACTGTCCAGGCTGTGCTTCTGTGGAACACATTCCCAGTGGGCATTAAGAAGGCATCCTCGCTACATTCCTTTAAGTTCAAGCTCTTTAATAAAGATTCACTGGCTCCATAATCTCTTCAGTTCATCTGTATTCTGTATCCCTTTTTTTATTTTTATTAATCTTCCTAGGTTTTATACTTTCTTATGCACGAAAAGTCGCAAAATATATTTATCTCTCTGTTAGCACATTTTTAGTAATTAATATACAGTTAGCTGCAAAAGTGTCAAAAATGTTAATTTCCACATAAACAAACTACAATTATGGTGTTTCAGCTTGTAACTGTGTCGATTGGTCAGCTAGGTTGGTCAATTACTATTTAATTATAAAATACTACTAACTTTTAAGCAGTTCCGTATACAGGTGAGTTTTTTTAAACACCCTCTATGGTGAAATCTAAACGGATAGAAAACGAACGTATAGAAAAATGTTGTAGAGTCATTAGATTATAAATTTTGATAATAATATGAACAAAATAAAAAAAAGGTTTTTTGTAAATATGTTTTTAAGAGCTTCATCGCTATTTCATAAGTTGATGTAACTGTTAATCCGTTTCTCCATTAATAGTAGGTTAACCAATTTTAGAACTAGATGGCGCTCATAAAAGTGTCACGATCCTAGAACGCGCTAACGTTGCTTTTCAAGAATTTCTTGTGAATCTATTGCATGAAGCTTTGCATTGTCACGGGAATTTTGATTGTTTTATTTATATTTTGTATATAGAACCCGATCTACCACCTATAAGGCTATACTCCTGTACACTGTTAATGGCTGTATGTAGGAAATTGAAGTGTTTACATAGTATTTGAGCTGTGGATTTTGTTCAAAATAAAAATAAAAAAAACACTTTTAAAATATTAGTAAATAATCTCTCTACACGAGAGAGATACGAACATAAATAAAAGTAAGTTAGTAAATAAAAAACAAAACTAACAGCGCTTAGCATAAATGCAATTATAATTTCGACACGTTGGCATACAAAGCAAGTAATCTTTTAAATTTATTGATACACCTGCTTAAAAATCTATGAATAAAATTAAATATTTCTAAATACATATACTAAAACTTGTTGAGGTTCATGACATAGTAAAATCTATTTTAAGACTACTTAATCTAATCTAAAAATATATAATATATATAAAAAAATATAATATATACAAATAATCTAAAAAATCTATGGTCACCACGTTTTTTTAAAATATTATATTAAAAAAAACCTGGTGACCATAGATTTTTTAAAAGTTTTTAGCTGAGGTTTACCTATTGAAAACGATTTCATTAATTTCAAGTTTCTAAAGAAGAAATTATGTATTTTATACTCCTGGAACAAAATCTACAATCTAAAGATTATTAAAAGTAATGAAAGTAACCATAACACAAATCGACTTAACCACTTTCAAATAGTAAGATTATACTTACAATAAATTACATAATATAAACACAGCCTTGTGAGATTACGTTACTTAAAACTATGTCGAGTTTCGATGCACAAGGTCAAATTATGCATATTACTTTAGGTGCATGCATGGTGCATATTATTATAATTATAGTGTATAGCTCACTATTTCAATGATCATCCATTTAATTGAACAGTTTTTATTAAAACAGTTGAATACGCATGATAATTTATAATTTTTTGCTTTTTTTATAATTCATGCAATACAATCCGTTCAGGCCATCGGTGAATCCACCGCCACCGTGACTTTTGAATATTAAAATCGAAAAAAAAAAACAAATCGAAAGAAAAATTTTAAAATCGAACGCGGTTTCACCGATCAACAGAACAACTCATGTTGAAAAAATAGCAGAGCACACTGTTACATACGCACTATGCGGTTACCCGCAATGCGGCTAGCCGTTCGGCTGACCGCAAGCACAATTATGTACGTAATATTCATTTCTATGCGCACTGTGAACCGCTCCGGTCGCTCAGAGGGCTGCTGAGTGACAGCCACCCGGACGGTTGCTATACGCACTCTGCGGCTCAGTCTGCGGCTGCCCGCCATTGAGTGAGTGTGTGCAAAATGCTTGCTACTACGTCATCCCGCCGTCGTCGTCATACGGCTGCCCGCAATGCGGCTGGCCGCATTCGCAACCGCATCCTGTGGTCAGCCGCACGGCTAGCCGCATTGCGGGTAACCGCATAGTGCGTATGTAGCCTTATTGGCTTCTGTAAGAAAAAAAATCTACACACATTTAAAATAAAACGTCCGTAAAGTATAGACGTTATAGGAGATCTACAGACTAGTCATTCTTGAATGATCGTCCATCCTAGTTTGCGGTCAAGGCTAACTCCGTGTCGAGTGATAGATGATCTAGCATTTACTACTTTAGATAAGCAAACTAGCAATACTGCCACCTTTCTGAACATAATTTAAAATTCCTTGTGAGATCACAGTCATAGTCATAGCCAAAGTTTTTCATCAGAGTTTCAGTGGGATTAGAAATTTGGAATTGCCAAACACGTGGCACAGTCTTGTTAAATAAGGGTCTTTCATAATAACATATTTTTATTTTTTATTCAGACGTCTATGAGACCCATAATGTGAGTACCAAAAACAGAAAAAGTGGGTAACTTATAGGTAACTAGTAACGAATTAGTACTTTGTATATATTTTCATACAAGAGGACAACTTTCTTTTTTAGCATCAATCTCCTTCAGGATGCTGTTGCTACTCCTGAGCAGTGATATGCTGTTTTTTACGACAGATGGCGTAAAAAACATTATACTATTATTTAGTCAACACTCACACAGACTCAAAACCAGAACCAGAGACAGAACCAGACAGAGCTCATGGTAGGCCTATTGATTGGGCAAACCTTTAAGGTCCGCTGTCCCGTGCTGGTTTTTCAGGCAGGCTGTCAAATATAGCAGTTATATTTGGCAGCATTTCACTGATCACCATCGCAGATTGCTTAGATGTGGGCAAGGCTTTAGTGTTTGTTTGCTTGTCAACCCATGTCCTTGTTGCTCCGATTTGAATGCGGCTTTGACAGCTCTAAGATGGTTCTTAGCCTGGTTTGTAGTATATGCAGCAGTCTCCATGTTCCGAGTATAATCATCACCCCGGTGGGTTTTTAAACTTTTGTAAATTTAAATTGTATTGTATTGTCATGCCCATCAGCTAGTCTTTATGGATGTCTCATTATGCAACCACTCGCTGGTAGACCTTGTGCTCTTTTCTATTGTATGCGGTGACACCTCGTACTGGACGTGGATTCCGTGATAATGCGAGGATTATACGATTTGTACAGAAGCTTGTTGGATAATAAATGAAGTTATAAATGCTATCAGAAAAAACTAAAAAAAGGCAAAAAAAAAACTATTTTTGCGTATTTACCTAAGTTTAAGACTAACATGGAAGAGCCTAGAAGATATTCGGTATGCTTAGTTTTTGAAATATTATCTCAAAATCTCAAAATGGTTTTCATTTTATTTGGAAAAAAGTTGTCAAGTCCTTATTGGAAAACCCATTATTATAATAAAAAACGAATGATTTCTGTCAATATTATTAATAAAAAATTTGCTACTTATCAAAAATACACATACAAAAATACAACATACTCTGAGCTACCGAGAAAGTAAGGCAGTAGGTGATACAGTTTTGACGAATTTCTTTTCAACACTCTTGCTTTCGGTGATGACGTCAAAATCGTCATACGCGTCATCACTTGCACTTTCAATGAAAGTGAATTGGAGAAAGTGCTTAAGAATTTGCCAACAACGTCACTAAGCGTCATAATGTGACGTGTACTACACCAAAGAAAGGGAACTGTAGTTTGCAGTCAAACGTCTTACCCATAAATTAAAAACAAATATTCTATTAAAGATGTCTTATTTACTAAATTACAGTCGGATTGTCGTATTTGACTTATAGACTGGCGAATAGAGAGCCTGTTGCACGAATCAGAGATTTTTTTATTTAACCTATCATGTAAGACGACTACAAGATGTCAGCGACCGTGCGCGATACCAAATAACAGTGCCAAAAAACTGACTGAGAAAGTATAACAGTAAGTGATCCAGTTTTCGACTACTCCCTTTCGATTCGAAGTGCTACGTAATAATCGTCATTCGCATCAACACTATCGTAGGTCAAGGTTATTTGCACTTCCGTGGAAAGTGAATCGGCGAAAGTGTTCGAGAATTTGGCATCGAAAGCAGTAGACGTCACGAGTTGAAAGTGAAATATAAGACGTCAGTAGACGTCATTTATCATGAAAGTGAAATTAAAAGTAAATTTGTTTTCTGACGTTGGAGCTGACGCTGACTTTTAAAACTGGTAGCGTTATATTATGCGGATGAATGAAGATGACCCAAAAAAGTTGACATTGAAATATTACCTTGAGTTTGATGAAGCATATCGCATTCTTCAAAACAACGGGGTAACTGTTTCCGGGATTTAGCAAATATACAAACGCACTCTTCATCAAAAGTTATTTTAGCAATATAAGAACCTTAGTGCATAGAGGTCAAAACCATATTGCCGGACTCTGATGCGTGAAAAATCTCTATGATTTTTTGTTCCCCAAAGTACGGTTTGATGTGGCCGCAGCATCAAAAGGTTCTAAGAACAAATTCAATAATTGGTTGCATGCGTTTACATGAACTCATTACTGTGACATACCTAGCCTAAAATGGGTATACAAATAGTGTCACAGATATTCCACATGTTTCATTTTGTTTTATCCAAGACACGGAGTTAGCTGACAGCAAAATGTAGGCCAATTAAGCATTGACTGAGCAGCTTCTAATGAATTTCTTAAGCACCACAAAAGGGGTATAATTCAATCACTCTTAGAACTAGTTAACAATAAAATTGAGAATTTAATTAGAAATAACAGCCCTAAATCAAATTTCATATTCCACTACCTATTTATTTTATTACCTTCCAATTAGCAGTATTTATAGACCAATAGAAATATTCATGAAACTAATAAATGATTGTATTAAATAAATTCTTTTGCAAATCTTTCAAAATGTAAAACCTAGTCCTAAAACACAAATCTAAGTATTTTTTTTTTGTAGATTTTATGAACAAAAAACTCGTTTACGTAAAATGATCCTGTTTCATGGATCCATTTTTTTTTATCCCTATGAAGTCATAGTGATAATAAACCTAAAAAAATACTCACCATGACCAATTTCTGACGCAAAGCAGTGTCACTGTGTTTCGGTTTAAAAGGCGTCTGTGCCCACCCTGTATGGTTCAAATTGATGGACGCAGGACAGTGCATAATAGGGCACGTTCCTAACGTTTTTGACCTATATGGCATCAAGTGGGCCTTAAGATAATTCCATCAGCAACTATTTCTGTGTATGTTATGTTAAATAAATAAATTTTCTTTCTTCTTTCTTTCTTTCTTTAGTATAGAAAAACCACCCCGTGAAGAGCTAAATAAGACTTCTGTTGTAACAAGATGTTATTTTCTTATTTATCAAGATGGATAATGATTCAATACATACATATATCAGAATCAGATGCCTCTATCAATGTCGCATCAAGATCAAATTGTAACCTCGTCTTCATTTCCATGACATTTAGACCACCAATAAAACATTTATAACGTACTATCAAAATATAAAATAGACTAATAAAAATATGATAGTTCAATAAAGCTTTTTGCACTGCTCGTTTCATTATAAAGCAACCTTCAACATGGCTGTTAGTTAGACAAAATATCGTAAAACTCTTGAAGCCTTGAACACATTCTGCTTTCTGCGGTGGCGATCAGTGAAACGCTGCTAAATATGACAGCTTTAGACGATCATTTTGAAAAATAACTGGTCACGGTTGCAAGACGTCGTCAAACAAAGGACTCTAAAGTAAAAAAAAAATATTAGCCCATCTTGGAAAGTGTATTTTTGCACTTCAATATTTGAGGGCATAAAAGCTGTGTTATCTACTATAAAATAAAATTGAATTTAGAAAATTGTGTGCACTAAGTTTGAGAATTCAAAACATCATTAAACCTCCGGTGGTGCAGAATTTATAATACAACCTTTTTTAATTTGTTTAAAACTCTGACTCGGAACCAGAATGGTGTGTTACTTTTAATTTGCTTTACGCGTGCAGTTACATATTGTACTCGAGTGCAAAGATTTTCACCTGGCACTCTTTTGATACCTTTGCTTGCTCGGTCATCAAAATTGAGCACGCGGTTAAAAAGCAACTTTGCACTCTTGTACAACAAATAACTATTACCTACCATCTTACCCGTAAGAAAACTAAAATGTTTGCTTGCATGCACAATCAGAATATTATATTCTAGCTGGAATATAATTAATTCCTAGCGTTGCCTCTCACTTCGCCAACTAAATAAATTACTAAAGCTACTTTTTAGGACAACAGAGCATCAGGAAATGCATTTGTCACGACAACTTCTTTGAATTAAAGCTGCACGTCCTCCGGTCACGAGTCACTACGCAACGATGAAGGATTGGATATGTTGGAGAAGCTATTGAAATGTACGAGGTATAGGGTCGACCTCACGGATCACTAACCAACCGATAATCTCCAACTTTGCTGGCAGAATTTTGAGCTAACAGCTGCCATTTGGCATAAATAATTTTGAATAATCGTTCAATTAGCCATCTTCGAAACTGGCCCTGCCAACTTTATTTGCTTAGCCAAAAGAGCTGCTGTGCTGAAAAGAGAAATAATAAAACAAGGCTTACAAATCTCACAGATTTTTATTTTACATATTTACAAGCGTAATTATAGCGTAAATAATTGTAAAAATCAATAAACAATAATGACAACAAAACAATTAAATACCATTACTGAAAAACCTTGCGTTATAATCTAGAATCTAGATCGTCTGCGATGGAGAACAGCTGATGTCAAATATCGCACTGTCAAAGTTTGCGGCAGTATGTGCGTTGTTTTGAAACTGATCGCTATTGCAGATCGCCTAGAGTGTGCAAGGCTTAAAGGAAAAGAGCGTCGGCAAGATCAAACAATAGAAAGTTGCGATAAAACTAATCGTTTACTAATGACCACAAACAATAATACAAAACTTCTTTGTCACGGTATTACGGGGTATACGAGTACAAAGCAGCTACATAATGAACAATATGAGTCCTATTTTTGTTTGTAGCTGTCAAATGACAAAATAATGACTCTGATGTACCTGCAGCACAAGTTTTCAGAATATATCGATAAATTGATTTAGTCAATAATTTATTTTGTCAATATTTTCAAGTCAAGTATTTTTGGTCAAACCAAATATTGTACGTTTGATATAATAAGAAATATTTCGAGTTGGGCCTCCAGCGGACATGCATTTGAAATTGTGGTTACTTTGCATTGAATAAGACTGTGCAAGATATGAATGTGGATGGATATAAGATTAACAGGAAAATAAAGAGGATAAAGATGGATAAAGGACGAAGGCCAAAGAAAATGTGGTTAGATTGTGTGAAGGATGACATAGGAAATAAAAGGAGAGTGCTGAAATGACGGCTTATACAGGGTTATTCATAATTAGCTGCAAATACTCAGGAATTAGGTTCAACAAATAAAATAAAAAATATTTATGAAATGATTTTTTTTAAGTTTTGTTATGAAAATCCCGAGAAAATCGACAAGGAATATCCTTTGGAATCATTGGCGCCTGACCTATTTTGACCTTTGATCCGCGCCCGCGCGCCGTGAGCGACACTCTGCGTTCAGTCACCGCCTGGGTGGGTCATCGTCCTGTTCTCCGTGGCAATCATTATGCAATAGCCGTAAAAACATTAATAAAAATAAAATTTTGATACAAAAACTTAAATCAAAATTAAAAAAAAATTATTTTTTATTTTATTTGTTGAACCTAATTCCTGAGTATTTGCAGCTAATTATGAATAACCCTGTATAACGGTGCCGAACCTAGGTGAAGTGGGATAAGCATAAAAAATTATGATGATGATGAATAAGACTGAACAAATAGACTGCTGCTAACAATACTGATGATCAAAATTGAATGATGTTGCACATAACATAACAAGAGCGGAACTATATAATGGCGTTCTCTATGATGTATCTTAAAATACGAATCTATTTACAACAAACTTTATTTTACCTTAAACGGAAATTTTGAAATTTTAAAATTGAAAGGTTGTTTTTAGAATTTACAAGGCTGTAAAAATTTTGAATTAACCTTCAAGGCTATTAATTTGAGTTCTAATAATGAGTATACAAAAATGTTAATAACAATTGTGTATTGATAAACTCATTCTTAGATACTATTTTCCAAATTGTCACATATAGTTTTAAAATGTCTATTACTGCTTTCATTATTAACAGAATAATCTTTAAAAAGAAATTACATGGCATGTAAAAGCGGAAGTTCATTGCGTACTACGTATGTATACTTTCTGGCACTTTGTTTTAAACTAAACTAAACCTAGTTGTATTTACAGCTTTGATAAAAAAGTAAAAATTTCATGATTCAATTCTGAAGTAAAATGTGTTTTTACTTATCAAAAATATATTTAAAAATGTGTTCGAGTAAACATTTTAGAATATGGGCTTGATCACGCACAAAGATCACAGTTAAATCATTGATAACTATGATGGAATCATACAATTTTTACCTGAAAAACAAAGCAATAGTGTTAAAATAACTTAAAAGTATCTAATAATTACTGATGTGCTGGAGGGACGTACGCTGGCCAAACATACAGTGGTACTGTGACAGGAGCCTGAAAATAAAACATTAAATACATTTTCAATAGTTACATTTTGCAGCACCATAATTAGGTTTTTATCTTATAGGAATTCAGAATTGATTTAACACTGTTTTTGTGTGTTGCAAATAAATATTTATTTTATTCTATATGATTAAGCAGTACATAGATGATCAAAACAACAAATCCTAAATCCTGGTCAGTTAATTTTTTTGCAAGAATATACCCTTTATCCACCTCTAGTATCAATATCTTCAAAAAACAGTACTAAAATATGGGACTAGGAATAGGTAAGTTATTGTTGTAAATTACCTCATGCGTTTGTCTAAGGAGCCGCCGTGTTGAATCCTTTTCATACTTCCACTGAAGATCGCTGCCAGAGTCTCGACTGCCTTCACTCACTTCATTCGTCTCCAAAGCATTATGCTTAGCATCTTCCTGCCTCCCTTCTACCCTAGCTTGCGCATTGTTTATGTACTCCGGTAAAAAGTACCTAAGCCCAAAGCCTGGTAGACTCTGTGAGCTGAGGACATGAGTTGGTGTGAAGTAGTTGACTGTAGCTGGAGCCTGGACTTGTGGGTTGTTCGGAATGTATTGGTTGACGAAGCGTTGGACATTGTTTTGAGGCAGAGGTTCTTGTTGTGGCATGTTGAACACTACTTGTGTGTAGCTCGGCTGAGGGTTGAAGGGTTGAGGCCGCCTAGAAAATAAAAAATCATCAGTACAACTAGGTACTTCTATAGTAATCATAATTAAATTCTTTATTCAGACAACTACGAAGTCCATGGTGTTAGTAAAACAGAAAAAGTAGGTAAGTAACTTATATCTAGTAACGATTTAGTCCTCTGGATGAGTCTCCATACCAAGACAATTTTGTTTTTCAGCAAACGCCTAGGATGCTGTTGCTATTGCTACTCCCGCGCAGTCTTCTAAATCATCTATAAATAAAAGTTCGCAATAAAAGAGCTTGCTATATTTTATATATAGTGTTCATACTGACAGCTAATCCATTATTGATTTGAATAACTAGTCAACTTTATGTACTTGTTTGGAAGTATTACAAAGTTGCAGTGTAGTTTATAGCCTTCATCGATTACTCACTCTTGGCACCTGGTCAGGGATTACAGATGCCCTGCGCATACCTTGAGATTGTGTAATCGTGATCAAAACATTGTTTTCTGAGAATTTACTTGGCAAGTACTATAAAATGTGATTAATCGAAAATAATTGCTATGTTCAAGCAGGAATAATAATCATCCTTGGTAGATCTATTTGATGATACAGAACATACAAAACGGCCTACGCTAAGTGCCCTCCAAGTATTAAAAATCCATGATTTTCTGGTATGGTAAATTTGGTACCTGGGTTTCAATAGGCCCGTCTTTTGTGCTAGCTAATATCTTAAGGCTTTAGTTATAAAATGTGATGACATTGACCGCTAGGATCAAGCGAGTTGGTGGATCTTGATTCCCAGACCAGTACGGAAACTAGGTCCAGTGTGGTTCTGGCACCGGGGGTTTAATAAGCCTGGTTTTTGTGCCAGACAACACTACAGTTTCAGCTAAGTTATAAGGTGTGTTTACCATTGAGCATTAGGATCAGGTTTGTCGTTGTATCTTGCTTCCCAGACCGGTGCGGGAACTCGGTACGGCTGCGGTACTGGCAGCTGCGGTTCTGGCACCGGGGGTTCAATGGGGCCGTCTTTTGTGCCGAACTTCACCATGATGCCATGTGCGCTTGATGCGCACAGGAACAGGCAAGTCAGCAACTGTGGGCAGAGAAACCAGTTGAGTAATTTAGCAGTACTGCACTGTAAACGAACAATAGTGGCAATTTTGTAGGTAATAGTTTTATTGAATTGACAAGTTAGTTAAAAAAATATGTTTCATGAATAAATTAGCTTTGTTCACATTTTAGAAGGAGTTAATTCAGATAAGAACAACCTTGAATCACTGCCTTTCCCACGAGACCATCTTTTTAGCAAATAAATCTATTAAAATCCTTCATCAGTTAAAAGCGCGTTCCAATTGCATGCCATTGTTTATTTTTTAGATTGCATTCAGGCAAAAAGCAGGTAACCGGCGCCGATTAGACACAGACTAAAATGATGGGCAATACAATTCAACCCTCAGTTGCTATCAACCCAAGGTCCTACTACGCTATTTTATGGAGTAGGGCTGGTTGGGATGAGGTTTGCAAGGTAACAATGTACAATACACCCCATCGCGGGACGTCAGTGCAGACATTATTCCCCCAACTCAAATTAGAATAAGAAGACACAAATTGGTTAAAATAGTTATTGAGGGAGTTTTCGCGAATAAATCTTAATAATTGTCCTGAATAATTCGTAATCAAAACTCTTTGTGCTGTATTGACTCAGTCATTTCGGTATATTTGACTCATATAATAAATTTTTTACTCATTCTTATTAGCGTGTTTATTTTATGTGATGTAACCTGCTTTCTGCGTTAAAGTTGTTGTTGGCACGACCTGTTGTAACTTTGGTTTCCAAAGATCTTAAAATGCAAATTTTATCGCTTCATCTTGACGATTTTATTAAGTTTTTGCGTCTAAGCCAGTTCTAATTGCCGTGGATTAATGTACCACGTCCTGATGTGGTGTAATAAACTATTTGTTTTGTTGTTTCAGGGTCTTGCGATCACTGGCATACCAAAGACTACTTTTATTCAATTCAAAGAAATGCGTATTTCAGTTGAAACAGTTTTATTAATCGGGAATAGACCGATATCGGTACAGCATGTTTATCACAACTCATTTGTGCACCCATTTTAATTTTAATGCTCATGCAAATGCATAAACTTTATCTTTTATCTTTAAAAAATATATTAATTCTTACTATCAGTTAACATGGGATGTTATAAACTTTTAAATATTACAAAGATTTTATAGATATCCCAAAAGTTACCAGCCGAGTGGGATTTGAACCCAAGACTTTCCCTTGGAACGGGGATGCGCTAGCCTCTGCACCGGTCGCGGCACCAGCAACCTCATCACACATCATTTTATTTTTTTATTTCGTTATTTTCAAAAGTCAAACACGAAGCAGTTTTTCCTAAAACTTTCAAATATTTATTTATTTATCTATTCATTCAATTTTTGAACCATTAGAGATGCTTTCAAACTGCACGATAAAAATAATTATTATACTATATAAGGACTCACGAATTTCTAATCGACCAATCAAATATTGGACAGTTGTTCAACTCAAAATAAATGTTTCCTTAAAAAATCTAAGATCAAAAACTGTCAAATATTTAATTGTTCGATTAGCAATACCTACGTGCCACCGATCCTTAATATGTTCAGTATATCTAAGTTTGGTTGTATTACCTGTAATCTCGCCGAGGATCTCATATTGTTGTGTTGCTGCACTTAGGTTTACGTTATCATTCGATTCTTTTTCCTGAAACAAAACAAATAATAATTTAGGTTCGTTGCAAAGTTGGCCATATGGCAAGAAAAGGAAACTTAGGGCTGATCAATGCTTGAAAATAAAATAAAAATAAAAAGAATAATATTGTAGACAATGCACACAACACTAGGTAACCAGCTCCAAATTAAGTCGAGCTTTTACTGTGGAAGCTGATACTTAAATATTTTTTTTTTGTAAATACATAATTATTTAGAATACAATATAACACCCAGACAGAGAACAAACATTTGCGTTCACCACACAAATATTTTGTTCCCGATGGGATCGATCACACGACTTACGGCGCAGAAGGCAGAGCTACTACCAACTGAGCTAGAGGACAGTCAAAAAAAGTTAAAATAAAAACCATGATTGATTAATCCATTGCCCGACCACCAAAAGAAGATTATTTAACATCTTCATTACGAAGTGACCAAGTACAAAGTGGGTAATTATTTCCCAAAACGGGGTAATTATATTCCAAAAACTTATGAATGAACTGTTCGTTTATCGGATTGCAAAAGATTTAATTAATGATGCCGCAACCTTTTAATTTACATATTCACGGATTATCATTGTTTTTATTACATAAAATAACACATGTTTTTCATGTTGGTGAGCATTTTTTTATGTTATGTAATCATACGTCACGGATAAACAGTCAACATTATAATTAATTTTTAGATTATAGAACTTGGAAAGACCCACTATTGTGAAACCCGTAATTTATGAATCATAATAATTAATTCGCACGAATGTCGGTAAGTTCAACAGTTATTAATTAAAAATATAAACATTTGAGGCCCATTACATTTTGCCTTATCAAGGCGTGCAAAAATATTCTAAATAGAAAGAAATAAAAGAGGAACGAACGAAGAAGGAGATTCATAGGTACATGACTGGACCAGAAACGGCAATCTTATGATTGGAAGGAGTTACTACCACTTAACCACTAGTACTCTCGCTAACAACGTAGGTACATTCTAAAATCTAGATTATTATAATAATAATAAATGTAGCTAAAATTTGTTTTGTTTTATTCACATAAAAGTTAGTAACAATAGTTTTTTACAAATCATGTACATTTTGTTGCAAATAATAAGCTATTTCGTTTATGAATAAATTCTTAATATTGTTGGTGCTATTTCTACTGATTCTAAGCTTGGAAACTATGCACAATCTCTCAGAAAATGAAGCGTGAAATATAAACCTAGCAATAAATGTCGAAAGAAGAAAGGTGAACTGGTTGGCGTATCTGTGCTCGCATCACAATACTCACTGAGTAAATAGAGCCTGACATATTACAAACTAGATGTTGCTGCTCCATTTTGTAACCACCCACCATCGGCACATCATGATAATATTTTACTAGCAGAGGAAATTTTATTTTTTGTATGTGTGTAACGAATAAACTCAAAAACAACTGGACCGATTTAATAAATATTCTACCATAAGAATGCTTAATTACCCTTAAGACTATATGTATTATTAGCGACATGCCCCGGCTTCGAACGGTTGTCATTGATAAAAGAAGCAGCTGAAAAATGTGATGTGTGATGTGATGAATATCTCCACCCGTGCAAAGCCGAGGCATCATTAGCGTAATATCACTAAAGGCCTGCGCACAACTAGTTCGCTGGTGATAGCTGTCATATTTGACAGTGATATTTGACAGCGTGTCACTGATTGTCACGCATTCAAATATCACCGCCGCACGCGCAGAACGCTTAGATATGCGCAAGGCTCAATACGGCACAAAAGATTATTACAAGGCTCTAAAATCATCTACCGGCGTTTGTTGTTCACAATGTAGTAATAAACCATTTCTTAACAAAACGTTTTTTTGAGTTAATACCTGTCCAGGTCACTAAAGGTCACATAATTTTCGTATCAACGGAGTTCAGTGCAGTAATTATTAACTCTTCATTTCTTTTGTAACTTCCAGTATTGCCAACATGCTCATTATTTAATTAATGAACAATTAAACGTGAATTTGTCCGTGCTAAGGTCAAGTTATTACGGGCGATTAACATTTACATTCGTATTTAAATAGGTAATTATTTAAATATTTAACCCATTATAACAAGTGTTACCTGATAATGTTGAGTGGTATGTCAAGTGCTTTTTGTTTACAAATTGCATTTTTTATCAGCTTTGTGTTTTTGTGCTTTGCTTTGAAAGACATATTGTTGTAACACTTCAAACGGCTTACTGTGGAAAATTTTAAGGATTATTTTATTTGTATAATATACTATCTACTGATAACAATATTTCTTTGTGTTATTTGATATACTTTATTAGGTATTTATTTATTGGTGGCACGGATTTATCTGTGTTTTGTGATTGTGGATGCCTTCTGTTCCGTAGGTCGTGGGTTCGATCTCCACCAAGAAAAAATATTAGTGTGGTGAACGCAGATGTTTGTTCGCCGTCTGGGTGTTTTAGGGTATTCTAAATATGTATTTAAAAAAAAAAAGTATCAGCTATCTGGTTCTTATATTTCAATATCTGCTTAATTTGAGGCTAGATAGTGTTGTGTGGATTATCCACAATACTATTAATTATTATTATTATTATTAACCTATGAAGACTTGAGTAGACTTGATTACTCAATATTTGTTTCGTATATTCTGAATTAAAGATTTACAACTGTTAAAACAACCGTTATAAAAGTTAGTTAATCTATGAACTTCAATCTAAATTTCACAGTTATTACCAAAAACCATCCATTAACAAATAGATTTCTTGATTATGCGATCAATCTATCTAGGTTAGTTTTCGCAAGGTCCACCAAAATTATTTTGGGCATATCAAAATATTTGAAGGTAACATTTTCATTGTTTTTAATTTATTCAGGGCCTTTTTCGCAAGACTTGCGTCTTGCGAAATTTTTAAAAAATATTAGAAATTCAAAACTTAACTATTACAAAAAAATATGTAGTGGACTGGTCGCAAACGTTTCGTCCGCAGGTTCTATATATATTTCCTAACTAATTCAAAATGACACTCTGTGGTGCTTATTAACAAAAATGTTGTAACAAGAAATGGTTGTTATTCATTAAACTGATAGGTTCTCTATAAATAAGCCACTCGATGTCAAACGTACGACCAAAAGTAGGAAGTTTATTTCCTATTAAGATACAGTTTTGCTAAACTAGGGGAATTACTTGTAAGAACATGGCAAGAACACGCTTGTGCCGTAGTAGTAAAAGTATTTGTCATAAATCACACGTTTTTATCAAACTGCCAAAAAAGGAGTGGGAATAAACTACTCATACTCACGTTAGATTTTATTAGGGTTAAAAATATCATAAGCGAAAAAAATAATATTGATGGCCACCATACTGCAAATTTACTGATATTTTTTTTGTGTGAAAGGATCATACATAAAAACAGTAGGGACTAAGCTAGTTCGTTGCCCGTCACCTTTACAGGCTTGGTCGCGTGGAACTGGCACCTAGACACACCTATAGCTTTAGGACGTTTCAAAATGATCCTTGTGATACAACTGAATAAAGAAATTTGAATTCGAATTTGATAATGGCCAAAGAGATGTTTTTGCACCTGTCAATTATTGATACATTAACACTCTAAAGATGTTTTAAAAATATATATATATTTTTGTCTCTACTTTACTCAAAGAAGGAAATATTTAAGCCCCGTCCTATACAAATCTAAATATCTCACGACGAGTTTCAAACAGAAATGCATAAACAACAGCATACAGAACATCAGCTAATCTCCACCATTTCACACTTGTCTTATTTTCTTTAATAAATCAAGAATTGCCTTTACCCATTTACGCACGCACGAGTTTCAATTGCAAAATGCTTTTTGCTCTCAACTGCTAGTTTAATTTATTATATTTGCACTCAATATTGCTTGTACAAATGTTGAAAGGGAAGATACCCATTGTGGATAATTCGCCTCATGAGCGAGTCATTTAAATGACTCGCTCGCGGCGATGGCGATCAGCTGAAACGCTGTCAAATATGACAGTGGTATTTGACAGCTTTTCAGCAGATAGCTATCACCATCGCCTAGATGTGAGCAGGCCTTAAGCCTCCGCTATACGCTGGTCTAAAAACAAAACACGACCGGAAAGTTGGAAAAATTTAAAATAAAGATGGCGTTGCCTGACCTGAGCTGTGAATTCATGTATTTGATACCAACTATTACTTATTCTGTGCTTGGGTCTGACATTTGTCACGACATTACAATGTGTTGACTAGAATACGCTTCGTTAGACAAAAACACAGACATATATTCAGTAAATAAATATAACCCAATTGTTATGTTAGCTGATTCCCGTCGCAGAGTTTCCATTGCATATTTTTCATCCAGGATTGGTGATAACAATGGCAAGCTGTGCGGTATTTTTTAAACTACCACGAACGCTACATTTTAAATCTAACTTATATAGTAGTGTAGTAGTAGTAGTCTAATTTATATAGTATAACAAGCAAATAGCCCCAGATTTAATAAAATAAACCTTCCACCAAGAGAGATTTTCCTCATATTATGCAAAACCAGAGTGAGTTGCAAGTTCATAAATGTCGGTAGTCGGTGAATGAACACTTGTATTTTTTAAAGGTAAAAAACGGAACCCTTATAAATTCGTCATGTCTGTCTGTCTGTCCATCCGTATGTCACAGTCACTTTTTTTCAAAAAAATGAAATGAAATGAAAAGAAATAATTTATTTGCTTGAAGTATGGTACTTACAAAACTGTAAAAGCTATATGTACTGATGAAACTTGGTAAATAGATGTATTCTGTAAACCGCATTATGATTTTTATACTTAGAACTGACACTCAAAAAATATTTTTTCATAAAACTTATGAGTTTTCTTAACATTAAGTAAAAGATTATTAAACCAGTTAAGTATTTACGACAGAGATGCGTTAACGTCATCGTAATTAGCCTTCTATCTATCGACTTTAAAAATTAATGAGGTATCGTCAGCAAATAGTACTGTTTCACATAGTTTTTTAACCAAAAAAGGAAGGTCATTTACGTACACTAGAAACAAGAAAGGACCTAATATCGAACCTTGTGGCACCCCTATGTCAATAACTGACCCAAAAGATCTCTCACCGCCCACATCAACTTTAAGGATTCTATCAGTCAAGTACGATTGTAATAAGTCAATGGAGCGATTTAGAATACCGTAATGTTTAAGTTTAGATATTAAGAGGGTGACGGACGCAGCTCGCAACTTCAATTCGAGGCGCGGGCAAAAATTGCTCCGAATATAGCTATCTCTATTCATTTGATGCGGGCGCCACGGAATATATAATAGTAGTATACACACACAGGCGCTCGTGTGACGCGCTACTTCTATACGTGAATCCAACCATAGTGCCGCGCTTGTGCGTGTGCGTCAGCCACTGATAACGATTTTTATGCATTGCCTAATTTCGTCAACGTTACTAACACCCGTTTTCACTAAACCTAGGCGACGCCTAAATCGGATGCCTAAATATTAACGGGCCGACGTACACAGCTCGCAACTTCAATTCGAGGCGTGAGCAAAAACTGCTCCGAATATAGCTATCTCTATTCATTTGATGCGGGCGCCACGGAATATATAATAGTAGTATACACACACAGGCGCTCGTGTGACGCGCTACTTCTATACGTGAATCCAACCATAGTGCCGCGCTTGTGCGTGTGCGTCAGTCACTGCTAACGATTTTTATGCATTGCCTAATTTCGTCAACGTTACTAAGCGTCAGATAGGCTAGTGGCTAGGGCGTGCGGATTCACACTGAGAGGACGAGGTGGGCGGGAGTTCAAATCTGGTCAAAGAGAGTTGACTTTTTGCACCCTACAATTTTATGTTTTTATTTTTTGTGGCTGCATTACCTGACTAACCCTCTAAGCTTATTGCTTGCTTGTTTCGCTTTTCTAGTATTCAATAAGCAAGGATTGGTCATGCTCTGAATGCAAGAATAAAGTGAAAAAAAAAACAACATTCCTGAACCGATAAAGAACCTTCAGAGTAGCTATTTACGCACTTAGAAAAGACACCAGGAAATTCTCTAACATGATACGAGTGAGTTTATTCATCAGGTAGGGTTTGTGCGGGTTCTGGACCAAATTGAAGAAGAGTAAAGAGAACCATTGACTCCGAGTTGAGTTGAGAGAGCCATTGACCCCGGCGCGGTGCGATGGAGTTGTGGTTGATGACGTTCCAGTAGAGGATGATGGGTGGGAGTCCGCTCAACATCAGGTGTGGTGTGGTTTGCTTGACCTCATTGGCCTAGTGGTTGGAGGGTGCGGGTTCAAAATCAGTGATAACGTTACAGTAATAGATGATGGGTGGGGTCCGCTCTACGTCAGGTGGGGTGTGGTTCGCCAGACCTCATCGGCCTAGCGGTTGGGGGGCGTGGGTTCAAAACCAGTCATGACGTTACAGTTGAAGATCATGGGTGGAGGTCCGCTCAACATCAGGTGGGGTGTGGTTCGCCAGACCTCATCGATCACACACACACAGCAATAAAAAACACGCAAAGCGGCTCACTTACCAAAGTACAGAAAGTCTAATAATGTGACTGCATTTAAAAATATACTTTATTCGTTGAGCAATTAGGTTGCTTTTATTCTGCTTATTTACATTCGCAAAACCAACGATTGCGAACATCGACCTACAATTACATGGACCTCGGCTTTCGCACAAAACTCGCGAAAAAAGTGTACCAAGCTAACCTACTATAGGTGGATACTTATATAATGATTATAAACAAACTGAAAAAAAATATATTTATGTCTTATCACAATTACTATATAGAACTCAATTTTGATTGCATGAAGCAACTTCTAGTGAACGTTACAGAAATTTTTCCAAGTCTTTTTATCAATATTTCCACCAGACGTTGAGCAGTACTCTGTTTATTGAGCTCCAGTTATATAAAGAAAAACTATTTTGTTAAAGTATTTTTCAGTCTTTTTATCAATATTTCCACCGGACGTTGAGTGGTAGCAGTTTTTTGAGCTCCAAATAAATAAAGTTTTTTTTTTAATTTCTTAGTCGTTTTATCAATATTTCCACCTGACGTTGAGCTGTAGTTTATTTCTTGAGCTCCAGAAAAATAAAACAGAAATATGTTGTTCAAATTTTTACAAGTCTTTTTATCAATATTTCTACCTGACGTTGAGTGGTATCAGTTTTTTTAAGCCCCAGATAAATAAAGAATAAAAATATTTTGTAGCCATTTTTCTTAGTCCTTTTTTCAATATTATAACCTGACGTTGAGCGGTAGTCGGTTGTTTGAGATTCAGATAAATAAAGAAAAAAAATATTTTGCTGAAATTTTTCCAAGTCTTTTTATCAATATTTCCACCTGACGTTGAGTGGTAGCAGTTTTTTTAAGCCCCAGATAAATAAAGACTAAAAATATTTTGTGGCAATTTTTCTTAGTCCTTTCATCAATCTTTCCACCTGACGTTGAGCGGTAGTCGGTTTTTTGAGATCCAGATAAATAAAGAAAAAAAATATTTTGCTGAAATTTTTCCAAGTCTTTTTATCAATATTTCCACCAGACGTTGAGCGGTACTCTGTTTATTGAGCTCCAGTTATATAAAAAAAAAACTATTTTGTTCAAGTATTTCTCAGTCCTTTTATCAATATTTCCACCGGACGTTGAGTGGTAGCAGTTTTTTGAACTACAAATAAATAAAGAAAAAAAATAATTTGTTGTAATTTTTCTTAGACCTTTTATCAATACTTCATATACAGGGTGGAATTTTGTAATGCCACCTGGAGGGAAAGTACTCTTAATACTCCAGATAGAAAATTTTACTCACAGGAAACATTCCTTTATTTTTGAATAGAAAGCAAACTGCATTCAAAGTTTTTCGAAAATTCTCTCACACCCGGGAATTGAACCGGCTAAAATCAGAAAAATTATACCTTGTACTTTTATTGCATCGATCGTTAGTCAATTATAAGGATGAAATCTCTCTAACAAACATGATAAATTAAATGAAAGAAAAACCAGGAAATCTTAAATTAATTTAATTATTTACAAAAAATGGATAACTAACTAGTTACTTGAAATTAGTTGCTTGAAATGGGCTCCATTCTCTTGGATACACAAATTTATTCTTTTAACGAATTCATTTCTTTAAAAGAATAAATTTATTCCTTTCAAAAAAAAAATTAATTTAAAAATTATTTTATTTTTAATTTTAGAAATTGCTTTCTATCCAAAAATAAAGGAATGTTTCCTTTGAGTAAAATTTTCTATCTGCAGTATTAAGAGTACTTTCCCTCCAGGTGGCATTACAAAATTCCACCCTGTATAGAAATTAATGGTTCATAATTTGTTTTAGTCGAAATGTTGGCTTTTTTCGAAATTTCGGCAGACTTTTTGACCTAGTGCTGCACCTTGATTTCGTTTACCCAACCTACAACCTACCTAGGTACTTAGTATTTCCCATCTTCACTTAGTACCCTTCCTAAACTAACAATTATCAAATATCTAAGCATTATGTTTTATGCCAGTGTAGGTATTTAACTAGTCCGAAGTCCGAGCGATTCACACACACAACCGAAGTGTCCCGTGTGCTTCAAGCGTTTCCTCCCCCTGCACCCCGCCACCCGCACCGTGCGTGCGCGATAGCAATAGTAGCCGTTCGAAAATGCCATGAATTTGATCGTGTTCCGTAATACCAAAAATGATGACTGAAAACTTTTTGTATTCTTTACATAGTATTGTTATTCTGTAACTAGACAATATAAACTAGGTTCCTTAACAAAAAACACGTAAGATATTGTTGTTTTTAGAGATATTGTTACGAAACCAATAGGTAGAAAACTTGATAAGTTTAGCATAAAAATGTGCAAAATGCGATTGGTGTTTATTTCATTTTAGGTAAGTAATTTGAAATAAAAACTGTTGAGGAACCTAGATAAATACTATGCAAATACAATTATTACAATAATATAGTGTAAATCTGTCTAAATTAGAAATCATTTTGGTATTCCGTTTGTATGAAAATTTTCCATACGTCAGCCCCTTAACTAGTTTTTTCGTGTGCGCGAGCTGCAAGCAGCTCGCGTGTCGGTGTGCTACTCCCAGTTTTACATTACACTTGCACTTGTAAAACCCCAAAAAGTAGTAAAGAAAGTCCTAAGTAACCCTAAAAGTCGATCAGTGAATCAAGTTCCTCAGTGTAGTAAAACCCCAATCAAAGTCCTAAAGAACCCTAAAATTGTTTACATAATCAAGGTCCTAAGTGAAGTAAAATTCCAATTAAAGGCCTAAGGAACCCTAAAAGTTGTATATTTTATCAAGTTCCTCAATGTAGTAAAACCCCAATCAAAGTCCTAAGGAACCCTAAAAATGTTAACATTATCAAGCTCCTAAGTGTAGTTGAAACTCCAATCAAAGTCCTAAGGAACCCTAAAAGTCGAACACTTAATCAAATTGCTCAATGTAGTAAAACCCCAATCAAAACCTTATACGGAACCCTAAATTGTACGTCAAGCCAAAACCCTTAACGGGTCGAAACCGCTGGAAGGAACCCAAACGTTGACTAACGGGTCGCGTGCATCGCGAGCTGCAAGCAGCTCGCGTCCTCAATGCGTTCCCACAGGGGCGGAACCCTAAACCAAGTGAAGATCCAATCAAACACCTTAAAAAACCTAAAATTCAATCTCCAATCATAGTCCTCAGTCGAATGAACCGTTTGAACGACCTTAATCGGACGATTTTTGCAAAACCGGAAGTGGCACAGCCGCCATTTTGAATTTTGAACTCAGTCTAGTGAACATTTTTTCACACCCCTAAGACACCCTAAATTTCAGTAGGAGGGGGTTCTAAATTTCAGTAGGGTGGGCGTGGTCGGGTGGCGGCTCGCTTCGCTCGCCGCAACGTTCCCCCCGGGTTCAGGAGGAGGGGGTTCTGGGGGCTTGAGGGGGGGGTCACAGCACGGCTCGCTTCGCTCGCCGCGACGCTCCCCCCGGGTTCAGGAGGAGGGGGTTCTGGGGGGCTTAGGGGGGGGGGGGGGGGTCACAGCACGGCTCGCTTTGCTCTCCGCACTGTTCCCCATTCGCTCGCCGCAATGCTCCACTCGAAAAAAAGGGTCAAAAATAATAAAGGGGTCTAGAGGGGGGAGGGGGGCAAAATTTATTTTGCTTTCAAAATAATCTCACCTTCCCTACATGACCCAAAAAAAAAGTCTTGCAAGTCACTCCGCTTGGAAGATACGAAAGGGGGGGGGTGAAAAAAGGGGCAAGAGGGGGGTGTTTTTTTTGTTTTTTCAATTCAGGAAGAAACCCTCTATACGAAACCCTAATCGAAAACCCCCTATCTCGACGGCATCCGGTAGCACTCACAAAAGGGGGGGTCCTGGGGGGCAAGGGGGGCAATTTTTTTTGTACAATAATATTCTTATCTTTTTTCTTCTCTTTCGTCTTCTCCCTTTTAATCTTTTTTTTTCTGAAAAGTAATATTTCATCAAAATCGGCTAAGCCGTTTTGTTTTATTATTTGTTACTGCATACCTTCGTCATTTAATTTTATGATCCAATTTAGTAAATTTTCTTTTATCTAAAAGGTTATACTTCCAGATCTGTATGTAAATCTAGTAAGTATAACTTAGTGCATAGAATTCATGCCTATGGAAATAAATAATAATAATAATAATAATAATGCTGGACAATTCACACAACATTATCTAGCCCCAAGCTAAGCAAAGCTTGTGTTATGGGTGCTAGATAACTGATATACATAATACAATACATTACATGCATAGATAATTTTCATTTCAATTCATAAATGCATTGAAATGGAAATTATTTATGGGTGGCTTTAAGCTTTGCACTCATTTAGGCCTTCGGTGCTCATTGCGGTGGAGATCAGTGAAGCATTGTGAAATAACACTGTCTATTCGACTTATATTATTGTATTTTATCGGCATTTAAAAATATTAGGTATACCAAAGAGTTTCGACAACCCCAACTGACTCTTCAAAGTTCTGTCAAACGCAAAATCTTGGGAAACTCCTTGCTGCGTGTATAGAAATAGGCACATGTATTTTGGTATTTGGGTATTTGAGCGCACCGTGCATGAAGCCTTTGACAGAAAGTTCCAGAATTCGGGACATTACAGGCACCTCCAGATTTAAAAGACGGCAATCAAAAATACTCAAAACCCATGATATTATTGTTATGACTGGGCTCTCAGCTCATTTATTAGTAGCTCTGCCTTCTGCGCCATAGGTCGTGGGTTCGATCCCCACCGAGAACAAATATTTGTGTGGTGATCATAGATATTTGTTCTCCATCTGGATGTTATATTGTTTTCCAAGTACCTATGTATTTACAAACAAAATGTATTTAAGTATTACATCAGCTATCTGGTTCCCATAATACTAACTCTGCTTAGTTTAGGGCTAGATAGTGTAGTGTAGATTGTCCATAATATATATATATATATATATACTTCCTTTTCATTGTAATGGGCTCCCAAACTCTTTGCAAAATCGACACTATTTTTATAAAGGCCTAAAATCGGCTACTAGTTTTTGAGTCTTCTTCTTGTCATGTCAATAGAAAATTAAAGCTGGTGTGGTGGATTATGAATGTGCCTCAAAAGTTTTGCTACTTCACGTTGGTTTCATTTATTGTTTTCCTTCACCGTTAGAGTGTACTGACATAGTGCACATAGGTTTTTTGGCAGATAAACTAATTTGTGCATGACGGGGTTTGAACACACGCCTTTAGAATCAAAAAGCGGGTCGCTACGACAATATAACCGGTGCTAAGCAACCAGAGCGCCCCTCCACCTAATGGACCGATGACATTCTAAAGATCGTGGGAAATCGGCAAATTGTTTTTTCATGGAAATGTATAAAGGAGGTCTATATCTAGCAGTGGACTTCTACTTACTGATGATGATGACGGAAAGCACTGGGTAGATAGGAAGATAGCTACTTATGCAACTACAAAAATGGAGGTATTTAACAAAAGCATTGCGCTTCGCTGGTCACGCACGATAGGAACGTGCCCTAGAATGTACTTGATAAGTTATATGCTACATAAAATATATACTTCTACAGGCTGATGATGATGTGAATACAGGTTATCGATCATAATGTACGATGAAGATGGTTTTATGTCATTTCGTTATACTGTGACAGTTTGTTTTATGTTACACTGTGGCAAATTTATAGTACCAGTAGTAGCTATGATTTAATCTAGGGTATATTTTACGTAGTCAGAGATGAAATGTCATGTCACGAAATTTGACATAGGTCCAACCTTCTTGGCCGCTCGGGCTGTACTGAGAAGTAAGTACAGAAACCTATCTATTTATATTTTTGAAAATTTTATTTTTTTATAAAAACTACGGCAACTAAGAAAAATGCAATAACATCAGGTTTTTACGTATTTATTAAGGTAAACGGGAACAAAACTTTCATTGCAATGGCTCTAACAGCAACGGAAAAAAACCATTTCAAATCCAAAAAAAATTGAGAGTTTTTGGCAAACTTTGCGTTCAATTTTATCGAACCCTGTGAGTTGAGGAGAATTTCTAGCCTAATCATAATTTTTTTACACCATTTAATTGTAATATTTTACAAAAAAAATAAATGGATTCGTCCATACAACGAAAAAAAATGCTACTTTACATTTTCGGTTTCACCTCATGTAGGCCCTTAAAGCGCACAACATAGAACTGAATAACATAACTCTTTAGTTTTAACCCGGTTTTGAACTAAGAAAAAAAAAACCTTCTGCGTATCTAGTTTGAAACCCGGTTACGTTCAAGCACTAAAGGAAAGTAGTTTAAGACCTAAAACCCTTATTGTCTGATAAATAAGTTATATAAATTGTGTAAGGTCTAAGTAACAAAATGCCTGAAATGCTGCCTGCTTAGCTTCTTACCTAATATTCGATTATTTGATAGAACTTTCCAGTAGGCTCGGTTTATTCTTCATTAACCTCAGTATGAGTAGTATGAAGTATTTTCCACGTAATAAGGATTATTTCTTATGTCTGTACCCGAAGTCCCAGTGCATTTACAACATTTCGTTACCAAATGTTGTTTTTGTTTCGCCTATTTGTCTCTGTCTATTGTATGGAGAAAAGATGAGACAACAACTCTAACTACGTAACGTATTTTTGCCGTCTCATATTTTCTCCATGCAATAGAGAGAGACAAAAAGGCGAAACGAAAACAACATTTGGCAACGAAATGTGGTAGCAAAACCCCGACTTCGGGTTCGGATGAGAAATGTCATAAAGTTTTTTTTACAATTTAGGCTTACACTTGACCGCAATCTCACCTGATGAGTGAAGTAAGTGATGATGCGGTCGACGGTAGGTATATCATTTAATTTAGTCATATTTATTGTTTCTAATAGACCATTGTACTATTGTGTAATGTTTTGTCTAGTCTGTTAATGCAAACGCACTTATTGCGATTCACTTATCTGATTTGCTGTCATTTGACAATATTAATGATTTATATACCGTCGTGATAATACAGTCAGTTTTTCAAAGGTTAAAGACATTTGGCCAACCGTGGGTTGGATCTTTTTTTCTGTGTAAGTATATTATCTATCTATGAATTTAAAAGAAAGTCGTGTTAGTTACACTATTTATAACTCATTAACTGAACTGATTAAGCTGAAAATTGGTGGAAAGGCAGCTTAGAATTTGAAAACGGATATAGGATACTTTCATCCCGAGTAACGGGAACGGGACGAGATTAAATAGAAGATAAAACAGATTATAATATAATATAATAGATAGAACATAAGACCTTTGCCTATTCTTGAAGTTTCCACGATAAATTAATCAAATTTATTTCACCGTGGCATTCCTTTATGCAATTCAGTTTGAAAACCGAATTTCTACCTTAATGCACATAGAATACAGTCAATTGTGCCGTTTTAATGAATGAATAGATCATGTAAGTGCAAGGAAGCATTGTAATTGTCCTGTCTCCTTGATTCAATACCTTGACAATGCATCAGGTAACAAGAGGTAACTTAAGACCGGTCATGCTAATTCTTCCCCTCCCATTATAATTATCACAGGTACAAAATGAGATTTGATGTAAAGATACCATATTCATAAGGCACAGTTACATAAGTAAGAGATAAACAACTTTCAACCGATTAAACGCTTATCTATTATATGTATACCTGCAAGTGGGGCGATGGTCAGTTGTTAGGTCTAGTATCATTCACAAAGTTTTTTTTTTTTTTTTTTTTTACATGATATAGACCAGCCTTTGGCTACAATCTCACCTGGTGGTAAGTGACGATGTAGCCAACGATGGAGCAGGATGGTCTAGAAGACACCTATTCACTCTTGCCTTGAAGAGGCCCAGATTGTAGTGGTCAGGAAAAACAGCCGCTGGCAATGAGTTCCATTCCCTGGAGGTTCGCATAATGAAGGTGGAGCCAAAACGCTTAGTGCGAATGGGTGGTATGCTAACCAGGTATGGATGGTACTGAGCCGTGCGTCTGCTAGTCCTATGGTGGAAGGGAGATGGTGGTATAAGATCATGCAGTTCCTCACTACATTCCCCAAAATGTAACCTATAGAAAATCGATAGGCAAGCAACTTTGCGACGATGTGCCAGACTCTGGATTTTAGTCTGCGACGTTGCTTTTTGATCCTTCGATGTCGGCTCTTCCTATCATTGCGAAGCAAAATTCGCCAAGCGTTGGATTGTTCACCCATCAAAAGGGAACGTGAGCTGGGTTTAGACCGTCGTGAGACAGGTTAGTTTTCATCAGCCTAAAAGCTCTTCGCTCAATCGAGTCTAAGGCAGCAAGCTGGTGTTTGGCAGAGCCGTCCCACAGGTGACAGCAGTACTCCATACCAGACCGGACTTGTGCTTTGTAAAGGCTAAGCAGCTGTCCTGGTGTGAAGTACCGCCTTACCCTGTTTAGGATGCCAAGCTTCATGGAGGCTGTTTTAGCCCTAGACTCGATATACGACCCAAAGTTGAGAGCAGGCGTAAGCGAAGCACCAAGGAGCTCAAGGTGATCCCGTATCGCTATAGGTACATCTCGGAAAACAGGAGCGTGGGGAAACTGACTTTTCTTTGCTGAGAACAGGCAAGCTTGCGTTTTGGATGCATTGAATTTGACCAAATTGGCGTCACCCCAGTCAGACACCAATTTGAGTTTCATATTCAAGCGCTGCAGCATTGCCTCTCTCTCTTGCTGAACCACATTCTGTTTGGCCTGAGCATTTGAAGTATATCTTTCCACAACTGTGCTGTCGTCTGCATATCCCATGATACCGGGTATGAGCAGGTCGTTAATGTGCAGCAAAAACAGAGTGGCAGATAGTACTGACCCCTGAGGTACACCGGCATTAATAGCCAATTGATCCGACGAGCAGCCATCGATAACTACTCGAATGGATCGTTCCCTCAGAAAGTCTTCAAGCCAGGAACAGAATTGGGCTGGAAGTCCGTATGCTGAAAGCTTGCCAATAAGGCTAGCATGCCAGACCCTGTCAAATGCCTTTGAAATGTCAAGTGAAACCGCTAGTGCTCCACCGCATTTCTCTATGGCTTCACTCCAGAGGTGCGTGGCATACACAAGAAGATCCCCAGTAGACCGGTTTCGGCGGAATCCGTACTGGCGGTCACTGAGGAGGACATTGTCTTCAAGGTATGCGAGGAGCTTACCGTTCAGTACACGCTCCATACATTTACAAAGTATGGAGGTGACCGAAATAGGTCGGTAGTTTGACGGGTCGGCGCGACTACCTTTTTTGGGCACAGGCTGCACATTGGCTAGCTTCCAAGACTTGGGGACTATACCAGTTTCAAGAGATAGGCGGAAAAGCCGTGTAAGTATTGGAGACAACTCAGGTGCGCAGGTTTTTAACACTATGGCTGGAATACCATCAGGTCCACTAGCTTTACTCACGTCAAGACCACGTAGCGTTTTGAGCACTTCCTTTTGCTGGATACGGATTTCCGGCATCGATGCTTCGCATCGCGGAAGGCTAGGTGGAGTTTCGCCTGTGGTGTCTAGACGTGAATTTTCCGCAAATTGAGTAACAAATAGATTTGCTTTCTCAATCGCGGTGTGAGCCAGTGATCCATCTGGCTTCAACATTGGTGGAAGTGAAGGACGGCTGAAGTTCGCTTTGACCGATTTGGCCAGAGACCAGAAAGCTTTACTTCCCGTGGGGTATGCGGCAAGCTTAGCTCCCATTCGGCCAATCCGATCAAAACGAGACTTCCTTATCACCTTTTTGCAGGATTTGGCGGCTTTGTTGTAGGCTTTCTTCTTCTGTCGCGTGTCAGAGGCTTTGCCGTTTCGTGCATCAACCCAGGCAAGGTAAGCTACATGTTTTTGCGCTTCTGCGCTAGCGCATGCAGGACCAAACCAGGGGCGAGCACTTGTCGAAGGTGAAGCGTCAGAGAATGGAATAAAGTATTCCATTGCTCTTTGGATCACCTCCGTTACGGCGTTAGCACAGCTCGTAGAATCGCAAGAAGAAAAGCAGGTTTGCCGCCAAGGATAAGACGCAAAGAAATGACGCATCTCATCCCAGTCTGCTGACTTGTATCGCCATATTCGTCTACGTCCTCTAGGCGAGGGGTCCGGTGGCGAGTATGACGACACAGACCTCACCACACAGTGGTCTGAAGTACCCAAAGGAGGCAACACTGACACTGTGTGACGATCCGGTTCATTCGTCAGCAGAAGATCCAAGCATTTGGCTGTGTGGCTCTCGACGTCTGGTACCCTTGTTGCTTCACCGACCAGCTGTGTGAGGTTGAAGTATCGTAAACAAATTGAATCTAAAAATAAATTTATAAAGAAAGTCGCTTCACATGTGATTGAAAAGGTTCCGATTTAATATTCAATATTAAATCGTAAAATTTAATTTGATATTCCTATATTTATGCCTATATTAACTGATTTGGATCAGTTGATCATTTGTAACTTGTAACGGTCTCTATATAGCTCAACTGTTTCTTGTAAATTTGTAAATATATGTTTAATTGTTAATAAATATTTTAGCTGCTGGAACAAGTATTATGGCTCATCTGATGCTTAATGGTAACCATCGCCTTTATCAAAGCATTGTCTCGTAGGTCACGTCAGGAACGTGCCCTACGATGCACTACCTTGCGTTCATCAACTTGTATTTGTATTTCATAGTATTACTATTAGGTAAGGAATGACAAGACTCATTGATAAGAAATAATACTAAATCACACGCACCTGACAAATAAGTATGAAACAGACAAAACGAGTGATATTAGAATTTCATACAGTTTTGTTTAGTCAATCAATCGCGTCACGTAAGGACATACACTAGATGTTAATCTCATTCGAATAACATATTCATGAGCTTTTATTGGGGACGCATGTGGCGATGCATAAATAAACAGTTTTATCTCTATTAGGGCTTATTACGAGGTAGAAGAATATAAAGAATTGCCGACACTTGTATTTTAGATATTAATTCTAACAGGTTCTAAAATATGTCAACAATACTTTTAATTTACTAATATTGTATATAAACTTCAAGCATGGTTTGTATAATAGGTACGTCAATGTGTTTTTTAAAATATATAATAAATATTGTGGACGACAATCCACACAATACTACCCCCAAATTAAGCAGAGTTTGTACTTTGGGAACCAGATAGCTTATCTTATACCTTTAAACGAGAAAATCTTGTATATATATATATATATATATACTTAGGATCTCGGAAACTGAGCCAACGATTTTCATGAAATTAAGTATACGGGGGTTTTCGGGGACGATAAAACGATTTAGCTAGGATTCATTTTTAGAAAATGTCCCCTTAATTGTAAAGTAAATAATCAACTTTATCATAAAATCATAACTCCTAGCGCCATCTGTTGATTAAGTCATGAGTTAGTGGGACAGAGAACGCCATCTATTGACGAGTAGTGGTGTTTATTATTATGTCGGTAAGATCGAAAAATATTATTATTTAATCAGTATGTAAGTAATTCGTATTTAAATATAATTCACAACAACAGCATACAAAAAAAAAACCGAGCGAAGCTCGGGCACCAACTGCTAGTATTCTAAAAAACAAACATCTGTGTTCGCCACCTAAACATTTGTTCTCAGTGAGAATCGAGCCCACCATCCACGGCGCAGAAGGCAGAGCTACTACCAACTAAGCTGAGAGGCCAGTCGCATATCTTAGGTATATATCAAAATATGATGATGTGATAAAATTGCCACTAATAGTTCATACAATAACCTTTGAATCGGACTATGCAGAAGAGTCTAAAAAGTGACCATAAAAAACGGTTCTTCCTCATTAACGACCTGAGTAATTTTAAACCAAAAAAGTTACTCTCAAGGTGTTATGACTTCAAATATTCCATTTTACTAAGTACTTGCTTTAGAGTTGTCTACAATAGTTTTCTAAACACCGTATTAGCACAGTTGAAAATATTGGGTACCATTTTCCTAATTCCAGTGGCCAATAAATGTGTTGCCATCTCTATCTCTTTTTATTGACATGAAGGGATGAAGATGCAGCTACAGCATTGATGGCATCGCTTAAGGAATCTGTTGCTGAGCGCACCTGATCGCTCCAAACAATTACAACTATTACTATGTGTATTTTTATTTACCTGAGTAAATAAAAACAATCATTATCTTCTGCCCGTTTCTTGAGCGAGAAAATAGTAGATAGCTATTCAATTGCTCGAGCGGTTGAATAGACTGTGGTATCAGTGTCAGTGACGGGCAGATACGTAACAAAGCGTAACAGGTTGAATGGGAAGGGCACGTCTATCTGATACACGCCCTTTCTCTGCCCCTGCAACGCGGTATCGAATGACAATACTTTGACGGTTAAAATTAGATCGGCCTTGGTAAGGCCTTGGTCGAAATTGCTGCAAAGCGGTTAGCGAAAGAGGCATTGATAGACAAACGTGTGCCTTTCGCACTCTTAAGGCCTGCGCACACCTAGTTCTCGTTCGCCAGTGAACTAGGTGTGCGCAGGCCTTTAGGCGTTCTGCGGTGGCGATCTGTGAAATGCCAAATATCGCTGTCATATTTGACAGTGTTTCACTAATAGTCACCGCAGAGCGTTTAGATAAGCGCAAGCCTTAAATGTGAGCCGATGCGAAGCCGAGGCCCACATACCATCCATCGTGCCTAGTTGTGACCAAGGCTTGTTAGTGCTTTTCTCAAAGTATGTGAGGAAATTAAAACTAAGTACAACTTGTACCAACAACTTGAACTCATTTTGTCAAACACAAATTACGACAAGTAAAGGCCTGCGCACACCTAGGCCACTGGCGACCGCGATCAGTGAAACGCTGTCAAATTTGACAGCGTTTCATTTTTCGTTCGCTAGCGGCCTAGGTGTGCGCAGGCCTTAACGAACAGCACTAATCTTCCTCGCGTTGAAGTGCTCTTTTGCTTTTTTATGTCAAATTTTTAGATTTTTTTTAAATGTGATGGTCTCTGCCAGTAGTGATTTTTTTGGCTAATTCTATATGCTTATATGATGATGATTATGATGATTTTAGTGCTGAGCAAATCGGTAGGGCGTGTCTTTAGAAATATTTTTAACCGCTGCTGCGATCTCCATGAAACTTAGTAAGGCTTTGTTCAATAGCTTGAGTGTAGGATCAGATGACAATGATAACAGCCTATAGTTTGCTATAATGATAAGTCATTTATAGTCACTGTCGCCCTTTAGAATGATTGAGGTATTAAATGACATTCATTATTCAAACTGAATTAACATTCTAATGTTGAAATTAAAATAAAATGTGGAATTTATCACTAATACTAGAAAATAATGTCATTAATTTTTGTTTTCGTGTGTGTTACGAATAGTAATATAATTGTAAGTGACTGTACAATAGGTACAAGGAATAGGTACCTACTTAAAATTAAAACAAAATGTGGAATTTATCACTTGTAATTTTTTTATAAAATAATGCCTTTAATTTTTGTTTTCGTGTATGCTATACGAAGAGTAATATTATTGTAAGTGACTGTACAATAGGAACAGGGAATAGGTACTTAAAATTAAAACAAAATGTGGAATTTGTTACTTGTATTTTTTTATAAAATTAGGGATTTATATTTTGTATTCGTATTTGATAAACGAAGAGTAATATTATTGTAAGTGACTGTACAATAAGTACAGGTAGGTACAGGTAAAAGGTTGTTAAAATTAAAACAAAATTTGGAATTTGTCACTAGTTTTTTTTTTTAAATAATTAATTCATTTTTATATTCGTGTTTGCTATACGAAGAGTAATATTATCGTAAGTGACTGTTCAATAAATACAGCTTTTTATAATCTGTAATCAAAGTTTTTAAGAAGGTATGATTTCTTAGAATCGTCGAACGTGAGACGTAGGTATCTCCTTAAATATCTAAAAAATCTATAAGCTAAATGCAAAAACCAGGCAGCAAGAAGATTGCTGCATCATTCCTTATCGCTCAAAGCGATAAGGTCATTGTTTTGCCAAAAATCTTCATGAATCCTGTATTATGTTTCTGTGTGGTGAACAATAAAGAGTTATCTATCTATCTATCTATCTATCTATCATTCGACAATTCAAATTATAACTTAAAGGCCTGCGCACATCTAGGCGATAGCGATGGCGATCAGCTGAAACGTTGTCAAATATGACAGCGATATTTGACAGCGTTTCAGCTGATCGCCATCGTAATCGCCTTGATGTGTGCAGGCCTTAAACACTGCCACTTGCCTAACTTTTTGTGATGAAGAGCAACCTTCACATTTTGACTGAAGTACCAATGTAACTTAGTTTTAATTAAGTACGTGCTTTTAGCTTTTAATATGAATGGACATGTTGAGTAGGTTAAAGTTTATAATTTCGTACAGTCAAGATATTTTCTGCATTTTATTCGATTATTTGAAAATTACCTAGGCAGTAATATATCTAACTAAAACCTGTATTGTTAGATATATTAATGCCTTGTAAAACTGTAAAAAAAGGCTTCCAAAGTGATCCTTATAATACATCGGAAAAAGGAGTTTTGAATTTTCCAAGTAAATTATTACAGAATTAAAAAAATATTAAGTACTTTTGTATTCCTTTATAACGATACTTAACACACAATAACTTGGTATTAACATCACATAAAAAATTATTGCATCAATGAAAACGTCAAAAATATACGATTTCTATAGGTGATTATATCATTCGGCGTAAAATATAGTTTGATAATGTAAATAGGTAGTTACTATTTGTCAAATGATATCACAGGCTGTAGGACAAGGTTAGCTCGTCCATTACGTATTAATGTATTTTATAAGTAATATTCATCATTACCTAAGCAATATCTTATTAAGGGGTGGCCTTACTGAGCCGTTCAAATATGAATTTGTAGGATTAGATACAAAATAAATATTGACAGATATATTTGTATCGCCTATGGTTCATATGCCGGATACTCTTTGGGCCAAAATATTAACAGATTGGGTCCCACAAGGTCGGCGTAGAGGAAGACCCTGGAGAAGATAGCGGGACTATCTCGATTGTCATATGAACGACTGGCCCACCGTAGCCAAAGATCGAGAGGTGTGGAAGAAGGGAAGAAGGGTCTTTGCCTTGCAGTGGGACGACCCAGGCTAAAATAAATAAAATAATACAAATATTCTTATTCAGCCATATCACTCCTAGATGATCTAGCAGAAAGTATAAGATGTATTTTGTTTTTCTAAATATAAGTACACATTTGTCTTACAATATTATTATGCAAAACAAAATACAAAAGCTAATTATAATGTTTTAAACCCTTTTATAGAAAAAAGCAAACATTGTTTTTATTATTACTGTTTTGACCTAGTTTATGTAAAATCTAATTCATTTAGTTCTAACACAAAAAACAAATGCTTATAAATTACAGACAAAAACTTGAAAATGTGTCTATTAAGTGTTTATTTTGTTTCTGACGTTAAAATTGTTCATGTTTATTCAATAAGCCACACGTTGTCTCAATCTAACCATAATCATTACATAAGAAATAACGACTCTATTTTTCACAATTTTGTCCTCATAATTCAACAAAACAAGGTTATAACAACATTATACATAGTATGTATAATGTACATTATCGCTCTACAATGTTGCAAGTAGTGGTACAGCATTGAATTTAAATCGATCCTTTAATCGATGTAAACTCGTAAGTTATCTACTTTATCGATCAAGTGTACGATAGAAAAAGGGTTGGATATGGATATCATATTACCCTAGAAAAAAGACCTCCAACAAGTCGCATTAGAGGTTAGATTTTCTGTAAGTGTATTTATTGTTCCATTTTTTTTCAGTCTTTACTGTCCCACTGCTGAGTAATGGTCTTCCCTATTTTTCTCCACTCTCAAAATCTTTGATCAACTGCACGCAAACGTTGTGGAAAGCGTCAAGGTCAAGGTCGTCGCGCCAGTATTTTCACGGGCGGCCGCGTCTTCTACCCTGCGGGTATCCATCCTGCTGTGATTTTATTTTATTTTCTTATGGTAGACTCTATAGGCAAAGTTTTTAGCTTCTGTAATAGTTTGCGATTGATCTCAGTACTTCACTGTACAGATTGATCGTAGTTCTGTTGACTGAACTACTGGCTATATGGACCGACCCACTATATTTTTCCCCATTAGTTCTGTTACTAAAAAAGCACACCTTATCTCAGAAACACTGAGATTTATAAATAGTTTATTATCTACTAACCAAAATTACAAAAATCTTTCTCAACATTAATGTTGAATTAATCATGGAAGTTATTTTCCGTTTGAAGTACAACAAAAACAAACAGAGAGGTGTTTAAGTACAATATACTTCCGATTAATGTATTTCTTCCATTGTCTTACTTCCCTGTCAATGGTATTCAATTAAAATACTTGTTTGTTCTGTGAATGAATCACTCATCATACACAACATGTCATGGAAAATGTTAAAGTAGCGTCTCTTAACCAAGTTATACCGTAATTTTGATGAGTTTTATTATTAAATAATCTTATTTACATTAAATCTCATAGCTTTTTTTACACAACTTGTTGATGGAACAAACATAATATGGCCCCCCTGATGTTACGTGGTAACCATCGCCAATAGCAAAGCATTGCTTGGTAAATCACACACGACAGTAACGTGGCCTACGATGCTCTTATAGTGTCACTGATTCTTTCGAACCAAGTGTGGTGAAAGGATTTTAAGTGCGTCTCAAAGAGGCTCATTTCGTGCACTTGACACATAATATATTTTCGTTTTTTTTAGGTTTAACGATGCACTGCCCTGCGTCCATCTACTTGAGCCTTACGTGCCAGTTATTCATCTATGCACTTAAACCCAAAATAAATACGCTCGCCTGAAAACTAAGGTCATCTGAAACAGATATCTTGTTTAGCGATAAGACATTAGTGTGGAAGGTTTGCAATAAATGTTTTCATTCATTCAATTATGTACGTAACATGTGAGCAGTATTTTCTCAGGAACCTCCTTATTGAAATAGTTTTTCTAACAAGCCATTGTTTTAGCCGAGTATTTAAGGGTGATTAATGTGAAAAAACAAGGAAGTAATTAGTATTTATCCATAATTACACGGTATGTGAATCGTTTGCAGGAAACTTGTTTTGTATTTATGGCAAATGAGGCCGCTGGGGTATGATCTTGTAGGTGCATATTTGTAACTATAAAACCCTGTGCACATCTAGAACGTTTTTATGTTTTCCATGACATGTAATTTGACCTATCTATACTAATATTATAAAGAGGAAAGATTTGTACCTATTTTTGTATGTTTGTATGTTTGTAATGAATAGGCTCAAAAAGTACTGGGCCGATTTAAAAAATTCTTTCTCCAATAGAATGCTACATTCTTCCAATTTGACATAAGCTACATTTCATTTTGAAAAAAATTAGGGATCCTTGGTAAAATTTGAACAATGTAACCGAAGGTGTAGAAAAATGAGTCTTAAAATGTCTTTCGTCGAATGCGCTGCCGAAACTATTAGCGGTAGAACAAAATAATGTACAACAATATTGTCTACCCCGTGCGAAGCCGGGACCAAACTATCAGCCCGCTAGTTACTAATAAAATGTTATGTTGATGGATGCAGGGCAGTGCATCGTAGGGCACATTCCTGGAGTGCGTGACCTACGAGGCAGTGCTTTGTTATAGGCAATGGTTACCGCTTAACATCAGGTGGGCCATATACTTGTTCCATCAGCTAGTAGTATAAAAAATAAAAAAAAAACACTGACTTCCCGCGATTTTAACAATGTCGTCGGTCCGTCTGGTGGGTGGGCTTAATCTGTGTAGCAAACCAAAGTATTTAGCTATACCTAGCTAATTACTACATACTACAATAGTAGGAAATAATCAATTATCGTGTACACCATGTTCCACGTCGTCGAGTTCACGGTCATGTAACATTAATCTAAATATATAAAACTCTTTCGTTACTGACTGACTGACTCACTGACTGACTGACAATCAACGCACAGCCTAAACCGTTAGTCCTAGAAGCATGAAACTTGGAGGGTATGTTCCTCTTATAGCGTAGAGGTGTACTAAGAAAGGAAATTGGAAAATTCTTTCCCAAAGAGGAGAAAAAGGTGAAAAAAGGTTTAAAGAAAAATCAACACACAGCCTAAACCATTAGTCCTAGAAGCATGAAACTTGGAAGATGTGTTCCTCTTATAGAGCAAAGGTGCACTAAGAAAGAAAATAGGAAAGTTATTTCCCTAAAAGAAGAAAAAAGGGAAAAATAGTTTAAAGAAAAATCACAAAAAATTGCTTTACAAAATACGCAAAAAAACAGTAAAAAAAAATCTGCTACCGCAGCTTCTGTCACCAAATTTGAATACACACAAAAGTTTACATAAACCCCACCGTAACCACTAAGACAAAATCGCGGAAAACACCTATCATACCGAAACTAAACACCGCACCGCTTCAAAAAATGGCTAAAGAACATGCTCAAAACTATGGTAACCAGCTGGTCATGTCAAATTAAAAAAATCTGATTCGATTATACACCAACACGCATACGAAACCCTAAATTAGCCACTAATCTTCTAAACATATAAAACTCTTTCGTTACTGACTGACTGACTGACTCACTGACTGACTGACAATCAACGCACAGCCTAAACCGTTAGTCCTAGAAGCATGAAACTTGGAAGATGTGTTCCTCTTATAGAGCAAAGGTGCACTAAGAAAGAAAATAGGAAAATTATTTCCCTAAAAGAAGAAAAAGGGAAAAATAGTTTAAAGAAAAATCACAAAAAATTGCTTTACAAAATACGCAAAAAAACAGTAAAAAAAAATCTACTACCGCAGCTTCTGTCACCAAATTTGAATACACACAAAAGTTTACATAAACCCCACCGTAACCACTAAGACAAAATCGCGGAAAACACCTATCATACCGAAACTAAACACCGCACCGCTTCAAAAAATGGCTAAAGAACATGCTCAAAACTATGGTAACCAGCTGGTCATGTCAAATTAAAAAAATCTGATTCGATTATACACCAACACGCATACGAAACCCTAAATTAGCCACTAATCTTCTAAACATATAAAACTCTTTCGTTACTGACTGACTGACTGACTCACTGACTGACTGACAATCAACGCACAGCCTAAACCGTTAGTCCTAGAAGCATGAAACTTGAAGGGTATGTTCCTCTTATAGCGTAGAGGTGTACTAAGAAAGGAAATTGGAAAATTCTTTCCCGAAGAGGAGAAAAAGGGGAAAAAAGGTTTAAAGAAAAATCAACACACAGCCTAAACTATTAGTCCTAGAAGCATGAAACTTGGAAGATGTGTTCCTCTTATAGAGCAAAGATGCACTAAGAAAGAAAATAGGAAAATTATTTCCCTAAAAGAAGAAAAAAGGGAAAAATAGTTTAAAGAAAAATCACAAAAAATTGCTTTACAAAATACGCAAAAAAACAGTAAAAAAAAATCTACTACCGCAGCTTCTGTCACCAAATTTGAATACACACAAAAGTTTACATAAACCCCACCGTAACCACTAAGACAAAATCGCGGAAAACACCTATCATACCGAAACTAAACACCGCACCGCTTCAAAAAATGGCTAAAGAACATGCTCAAAACTATGGTAACCAGCTGGTCATGTCAAATTAAAAAAATCTGATTCGATTATACACCAACACGCATACGAAACCCTAAATTAGCCACTAATACAACATAAAATCACAAAAAATTGCTTTACAAAATACGCAAAAAAAACCATTAAAAAATTTTCAGCTACCGCAGCATCTGTCACCAGGTTTGAATACACACAAAGGTTTACAAAAAAAACAATGATAATCACTTAGACAAAATTGCGGGAATCATCTATCATACTTAAGCTAAACACCGCTGAAAAAAATCGGCTACAACAGCACTCGCCTTCAAATTCAAATAAACTCTAAAGTACATGCTCTAAACTATGGTAACCAGCAGTTGGTCACGTCAAATTAAAAAAATTGGTTCGATTATACACCAACACGCATACGAAACCCAAAATTAGCCACTAATATAACATAAAATCACAAAAAATAGCTTTACAAAATACGCAAAAAAAAACCTTAAAAAATGTTCAGCTACCGCAGCATTTGTCACCAGGTTTTAATACACACAAATGTTTACAAAAAAACCGATGATAACCACCAAGACAAAATTGCGGGAATCATCTATCATACTTAAACTAAACACCGCTGAAAAAAAACAGCTACAACAGAACTCGCCTTCAAATTCAAATACACTCTAAAGTACAAGCTCAAAACTATGGTAACTTGCATTTGATCATGTCAAACTAAAAAAACCAGATTCGATCATACACCAACGAATACGATAGCCCAAATTAGCCACTAAAACAAATCACGAAAACGAGCTTTACAAAATACGCAAAAAAAACATTAAAAAAATTTCAGCTACCGCAGCATCTGTCACCAGGTTTGAATACACAAAAAGGTTTACAAAAAAACCGATGATAACCGACAAGACAAAATTGCGGGAATCATCTATCATACTTAAACTAAACACCGCTGAAAAAAAACAGCTACAACAGAACTCGCCTTCAAATTCAAATACACTCTAAAGTACAAGCTCAAAACTATGGTAACTTGCATTTGATCATGTCAAACTAAAATAACCAGATTCGATCATACACCAACGAATACGATAGCCCAAATTAGCCACTAAAACAAATCACGAAAACGAGCTTTACAAAATACGCAAAAAAAATAAAATAAAATTCAGCTACCGCAGCATCTGTCACCAGGTTTGAATACACACAAAGGTTTACAATAAAACCAAAGATAACAACTTAGACAAAATTGCGGGAATTATACGACGTCGCTGCATCCTCCTGATTTTATATTCACTAGGTAGTCCATTGCTCCATGCTCTGGGCACCGAACACTTTTTTAGAGCTAAAAACCTTTAAAACAAATCGCTGTAGGTGGCGCCACCGCGCCTACCGCTACCCGGCTGTCAAACTTCATTCATTGTTTGTGTTCGGGCATCGAAACACGTCTTATTTAAATTTTATTTTTACAATTCTCGAAGTAATTTATTTAAGTTTATTATGTAAGTAGTTTGTATTTAGTGCAAAGTGTATTTGCCTTAATAACTATGGCGAAGATCCAGAAGAAATACGACGTTAAGAACGTCACTTGGAAATGGAACAAAAGCAAAAAATGCATGTAAGTACCTACACGCATACTTGCTTATGAATTTTGTTTTGTTAACTATGCCTATCGCTAAACGCTCACTAGAATTACGGGCTTGCGATAATAACTAAATGAAAGTGACATAACTGTATCGCTTGCACTTTATCTATTAAATTTTTACTTAGCTGCTTGACTGAGTTGTGCTATAACGCCACAAAATAGCAGCTATTGAGTGCAAAATATTTTAAAGGCATACCTGCCTACCGATTTATAATTGATGATGCATAATCAAATGATTTTTCTATATTATAGTTATATAGAAAACTGTACCCTCGAGTTGTAACGTGATTACGGCCTATTGTAATTTTTGTTCGGTGTTAAATACCTAGCTTCACTCATAGTTTTTTGCTGTAAAACTGTGTTGCGAATGCGATTGCAATCTACCCAATTATCATTGTATTTTGGTTTATTTCTTTTCTACATGGGGCTTTATAGATCTACCCTCAAATCGTAATGCAATTACGGCCTATTATCATTTTTATTACATCATATCGACTTACTTTCACTCGTCGTATTTTTAAGTTTTTTGAAAGAACTGTGATGTGATTGCAGTATGCACAACAATATCTATGCATTATGTATACATTTTCTCTATGTGTGGCTATGCAGGCATGGTCTACTCTCGAGTCGTAATGAGATTACGGCCTCTTGCAATTTCTATTCCATGAAATTATGTACCTACCTTCATTTGTATTTAATACTACATTTTTGTAAGAACTGTGATGTGATTGCAGTCTGCAGAATAATAATATCTTTCTATATGTGCTTATGCAGACATGATCTACCCTCGAGTCGTAATGCGATTACGGCCTCTTGCAATTTCAATTCCATGATATGTAATTACCTTCATTTGTATTTAATACTACATTCTTGTAAGAACTGCGATGCGATTGCAGTCTGCACAATAATGATATCTTTCTATAATTATGTGCTCATGTAGACATAAATCTACCCTTGGATCATAATGTGATTACGGCCTATGGCTATTTGTATTATATGATATCCACCTACTTTCACTTGTTGTATTTTCAAAATTTTTATAAGAATTATAAAAAAAAAAAAAAAAAATACTGCGGACAATCCACGCAACACTAACGGGCCCCAATTTAAACAGAGCTTGTACCATGGGAACCAGATAGCTGATATGCTGATAGCTTCTATGATGCGAATGCAGTTTGCACAATAATAATATTTTTTCTATATGTAGTTATACATACATAATTATCTACCATCCAGTCTTAATGTGATTACGGCCTCTTGCCAATTTTTTCCATGATATCTACCTACCTTCACGGGTAGTATTTAACATTTTTATAAGAACTGTGATGCGATTACAGTCTGCACAATAGGTATAATACTTACCAAGCAAGTATCATTTTGAGTCGCAATGCAATTACGACCAGTACACATATCTACAATATGACAAATGCATATTACTGCAAAATAAATCAAATATTAAGATGAGTTGTGATGCGATCACTACCGCATACTGAACTAAATACCTACGCATCGAATCGTGACGGGATCACGATCTTAAACGCACTTCTTATTGCTGAGTTGAGTGGTAATGCGAGGTACCTACCTCCTAATAAACTCTGACGAGTGACCGTGGTATCATACCCCTACAGAATTATGTTTCTGATTACTCATTTTGGTCAACCAGTATAAAGTAGGTATACGACCAGATCCAGACCAGCAGTAGAACTTCAGAACCTGGTATATGGTATAAACTCGACCAAGCACAGCACTGCAGCATAAACTACCGTCCTGTACGGTCAATGCAACTGATTGGTACACCAAGAGTACCGGTCCAACGATATTTTTGTTTACCAATAATAAACCTGAAACATTTGCGCCTAAGATTAGAGACGAGATCTCTGAACATTGGGGAGTAATCATTATGCTTGTCTATTGGATTAGCAAAAATCCATACTAATTCATGAAAAATTAACGCATTCAAAAAGTTTTAAGTTGCTTAATCAACTTGAAACTAAGAAATTGAACAAAAGTTGATAACGTTGGACACGTCGAATAGTTCCTTAGACTTTAAGACGTTTCAAAGTCATTCTTGCGATTCTGCGATTTTTGAGTTTGGAATTGTTCAGCTAATAGCTCTAAACAAGAAAAATCCATAGTTTGTACATGTATTTCTTTAACAAAAAGAGAAAAGAACAAGTTTTTAATCCGTATTATTATAAGAAAGAAAATAATCAAAAGATCATTTTGAGTCACAGCCATCAGCGATCGGCTGGCCAGGTAAAATAGCGCAGGCCCTCCAAGGCACAGTCACCGACTCCGAGAGGTCGGAGAGGTGGGCATGGACGCGGGTTCCAACCGTCCAGACGTCTTCCAGCAACTACCAATCCGTACAATATAACGATCAATATCACTGAGACGGAAAAACATTCCAATTTACCGGAGGCCAAGAATTAACAGAGGCAACGGTTTGCTGATAGATTATAATTACCTATTATATAATATATACATATTTATATACATATTTTTTCATAAAATATGGTAACCAGCAGTGGGACACAAAAGGCTCATAATAATAATGGTAACCAGTAACTAATCATAAGGCACTCGTGCACAAGACATGCTATAATATACCTTTCAGTAACGTTGGTATTTGGAACTGCGAATGCCTATGGAATCATCTATCTTTTTTCCATCATCTTCCTCCGGTTGTGTCACTGGTTCTATTGAACCTAGAAACCGTGCGGTAAAAGGATTTTAAGTGTGCCTTAACGAGGTTTTACCCTCTTAATGATCACATTAAATACATAAAAAGACAAATAAGCTATTCCCATTAGATTGGCGAGCTATTTTCTCAAAAGCCAACGTAGGATGAGAAATACTATGGATTTATATATTAAATCTTAAAACTTATAATAATAAAAAAAAAAAAAAAAAATATGTTATTATAATATTTTATGTTGTGGTAAAAAGGATATGCGATGTCCTTCTTACCATGTTTCATAATTTGACTTTATAGGGAAAAGCTAATTAATTCATTCCATTATGAATAAAATGTTCGAAGAAGCTGTTAGCTTGCTACACGATTACAGATTTATTATAAGGCATTGACCCCCACCAGTGGGGCAGAAATAATGATGATCAATGTAAAATATTTCTACTTACCGCTTCTACCTACCGTTGGCCAAAATACAACTTTTTGATATGATCAAGTATAGATCTAGCATACCTCGTATATTCGAAATTTTTGTTTATAGATATTCTTAAAAAGTTCTTTATTGCACAAAAAAGAACTTAATGCTAATTAGGATTCTTACGAATCGGTACCTATTTATGTAGGTATATACCTCTGCAATATTCAGCTGTAGAACTTGCCTATACTTAATGCATAAACGAAGTAATTTGAAGGAGCAACTTTAACCTAAGCACTCCAAATCATGAAAAATTATTATTAAAATTAAGCTAAGTACCTAATGAATTTGAATCATAACTTAGAACCTAGTTTTACTCGGTACAATGATCACGACGAAATCAATAGCGTCGCTTCTTCATATTTTCAACAGACATCTAAAAATGGGTAGACGCAGACAGAGGATCTAGATGCAGGAAATGATGAACTGGCTAGAATTTATCTTTAAATGCTTTCAATAAAATATCCAATAGACTTGGGTACCGTAAACTTACTCATTTAAGTTTCTCAAAATACGTTTTATGTATAAGAGACCAAACGGCCCCTAATATTGATGTTTATTCTATAAACGGGAAAGCTTGCGTTTTATTTTACCTTCTTTCCATCTCACATGAACTGAAATATTTACGCAAAATCTTTGATGAAGAACTGCCAGGCATCGTTGTTGCCCTTGAATAGCTCAACCCTATGGTTTCAGAACTTTGATTTTCAGAGTTAGCTATTTTTTTTTGTCTGATTATGACTCGCTAATATCCTGTTTCAGGCATGACGGTCAAGTGGAGCCTTACAAGGTTGTCGTGCTGGTTAATAAATCATTGATATTATAATTGCAGCACTTTCCACAGAGTATTGAAACAATACGGCATATCATATTATGTAAGGTTGTGGATTTTTAGTTCCAAAAATTAATTTGACGACTGATGGTCTATCGGAGCTCTATTTGCATTGAACTTTATTATTGACCAATTCAATTTGGGAGCATACTATTCAACAATAAACACAATTCAATTGGTTATCACTCTAATATTTAGCAATAAGTTCAGTTAAGATGCAGCGTTCCTTGGCTGCTCAAGGGTGTAAAAAACTCACCTTTTTTACCTTTAATTGTTGACTGCACAAAGTACGCTGGAGCTATTGTCTATAATGTTATCTAATATAAAAATGATGATGACATTATTTGCATTGTTGAGGTAATAACTTGCGATCCAATCACTATTTCTTATCCTGAGGGACGCAACAATGTCTAAGGGTTCCCTATTTTCTCGATAAATATAAAAATAATGTGCATTTTTTATATGCTTTATCAGCTTACCTAAATACAACAAGTTCCATTAGAGATGCAGTTAGTTGCATGGAAAGTTAATTTTAACAGGAAAATCCACATCACAAAGTGACCACGAACGTCAGAAACGAACGTCGTAAATACGAAAGCCTTCTCAGCACATTCACACCCATCACACTGCAGTGACGTTAGCAGCTGATTGTAGGGATGTTTGCTTTTATCTACTCGTAGGACCTGGAACCTGGACCTGGTATTTACTCTTATTTCAAAACAATAGGCCTGTTACGCTCTATATTGGCTTGGCCTTTCAGTGATGAAGTATGTTCTCTATCTGTATTCATGTCTTCTTTTATTATGAAATTGTATGTTTAAGGAGAGAATGAATCAAAATATGGCTTTTTATGCTCAACCTTTTTGATTCATACCTAATAAGTAACACGATTTCCCTAAAGCTCTAAACATCTACCTAGTGAATATAAAATCAGGAGGATGCAGCGACGTCGTATAATTTGAGGTTAAACAAACTTACCTGAAGTGAAGTTTGACCGTAATTATACGAGTCGCTGCATCCGAACTGATTTTAGTCCCTCCCTCCCTTAAACGTTTTCTTTTCATGAAAACGTATCCCGTTTTAAATTGAGTATCTTTATTGGAATCGTTTGTTCTCTGAAAAGAATGAAGTTTGACAGCCGGGTAGCGGTAGGCGCGGTGGCGCCACCTACAGCGATTTGTTTTAAAGGTTTTTAGCTCTAAAAAAGTGTTCGGTGCCCAGAGCATGGAGCAATGGACTACCTAGTGAATATAAAATCAGTTCGGATGCAGCGACTCGTATAATTACGGTCAAACTTCACTTCAGGTAAGTTTGTTTAACCTCAAATTATCTATCATACTTAAACTAAACACCTCTGAAAGAAATCGGCTACAACAGCACTCGCCTTCAAATTCAAAGACACTCTAAAGTACATGCTCAAAACTATGGTAACCAGCAGTTGGTCATGTCAAATTAAAAATTCAGATTCGATTATACACCAACATGCATACGAAACCCCAAATTAGCCACTAATATAACATAAAATCACAAAAAATAGCTTTACAAAATACGCAAAAAAAACATTAAAAAAATTTCAGCTACCGCAGCATTTGTCACCAGGTTTTAATACACACAAATGTTTACAAAAAAACCGATGATAACCACCAAGACAAAATCGCGGGAATCATCTATCATACTTAAACTAAACACCGCTGAAAAAAAACGGCTACAACAGCACTCACCTTCAAATTCAAATACACTCTAAAGTACAAGCTCAAAACTATGGTAACTTGCATTTGATCATGTCAAACTAAAAAAACCAGATTCGATCATACACCAACGAATACGATAGCCCAAATTAGCCACTAAAACAAATCACGAAAACGAGCTTTACAAAATACGCAAAAAAAAACATTAAAAATTTTTCAGCTACCGCAGCATCTGTCACCAGGTTTGAATACACACAAAGGTTTACAAAAAACCCCATGATAACCACTAAGACAAAATCGCGGGAAGCACCTATCATACCAAAACTAAACACAGCTGAAAAAAATCGGCTACAACAGCATTTACCATCTTTCGAACACACTTTATATAGTTTTGAATGCAAACTCAAAACTAAGGTAACCAGCACTTGGTCATGTAAAACCAACGCATACATAACCCAACTTAGCCACTAAGGCAAATTCACGAAAAATAACTCTCAAAAAATACGCAAAAAACAGTGAAAACATATCAATAGTTGTCCGCTTTCCACCATAAAATAGTTTCTTTTAAACGAACTCAAACTATGACTTTATACTAACCACGCGGACGAAGTCGCGGGTGACAGCTAGTTCATAATATTTGTTATCCAAACGCATCAAAAACTTACAAAAATATTGAATATTCACCGTCCAATATTAGTTAGCGCCCTCTGCGCTCACCATTGTCCGGTAGTGCTGTAAGAATTGTCAGACAAACACCAGCACTTAGACCATTCGAAAAAAAAACGTCTTATCAAAATAACCTTTTTTTTTAGTTTGTGTGAGTGCTAACAAAATAAATCCTTCAATTAGGATTTATTTTGTTAGCACTCACACAGGCTCAAAACCAGAGCCAGAAACAGAACCAGACAGAGCTTGTGGTAGGCCTACAGATTGGACGCTTAAAAACGAAAAACGACCTCGCTAGACTACGGCCAAGATGGAGGAATGAATAGACACCTACTAAAAAAAATTAAAAATAGAGACAACTGGAGAGAAAATTAATTGATTCAGGCGTGGTTTTGCGGAATTCCTTTCATCATCATCATCATTTCAGCTCGGTATCACCCACTGCTGGGTATAGGCCTCCTTCATATTTTGCCAGCCTCCCCTGTCCTGCGCGTCTCTTGTCCAGGTGTTTCCTGCGACCTTCACTATGTCGTCGACCCATCGCGCTTTCGGACGTCCAAGATTTCTTCGGCCTGACTTCGGCCACCATTCGGTCAAGGCCTTACTCCACAGACCATCACCACGTCTAGCAAGGTGTCCTGCCCAACTCCACTTGAGATTTATTCCAAATTCCATTGTTAAACATAAAACTAGAAAAATTGTTTAATATTGTGTTGCGTAGGGTGCACACACAAGTCTACATTATACTAAAGTAAACTTACATAGATTATATGAGCGGATTAATACTAAATATTTTTACTAATTTTATATTTAACTGGAGAGAAGGAAGGAAGACCTTTGCCCTGCAGTGGGACGCCACAGTTAAAGTTCTGTTCTGCTTATGTAATACTCGTAAAATGATAATAGCAAAGGTTCTTGAATGGTTTGAAGAAAACAAATGAAGGTGATGACGGAACACCGCCTTTAAGCTTTGAAAGGTCAAGTCATTACTAAAGTAATTGGTAGGTAACTTATAGCACCACTCACTAACTTATTCATTATTTAAGCCGCTCTTTCATTTATTTTTAACCGACTTCCAATCAAAAAGGAGGAGGTTCTCAATTCGGTTGTATGTTTTTTTTTTTTTTTTTTATTTTTTTTTTTATTTTTTTTTTTTATGTTTGTTACCGCATAACTTCGTCATTTGTGAGCCGATTTGAAAAATTTTTTTTTTATCTGAAAGGTACTGCTTCCAGATTGGTCCCATTTTAATTTTATTAAAATCGGTGTTGCCATTTTTTTTAAATAATTTTTTTAATGTTTGTAACAGCATGCCTCCGTCATTTATGAACCGATTTAGAAAATTATTTTTTTATTTGGAAGGTTATTCCTACGTCCAGATTGTCCCAAACAAATTTCATAAAAATCGGTTTAGCCGTTTGGCAATGAAGTCGGTTTCTCAAGTTTTTTAAACTTATAATTATATAATCTTATCTTATTGTGTACTAGCGGCACCCGCGGAATGTCACGCGTGGTAGCTATTTTTTACCTCATTCATCTATTTATTTGAGAATAAAAAACCAGGTAATAAAAAATAAAATTACTTTCCATTGTAAATATATGTATATATATTTTGATGATATACCCACTTACACACTTGCCCTTGGGGCACGCACTTTGATCAGGCGCCCTGACAAAATTTTGAAAAAAATGGGCCACCAGCGCGCTTAGAAATATGCAATGACATTGCAATCCAGTCATCCAGTCTTTTATCTTCGGACTACCAGGCGTACGGATAAGTGTCACCCCTTCATGGTTGAGGTGCCGCAACATCTCACAAAGCGCTTCGCTTCTACTTTTTTAGGGCAAACAGCCAAGGAGTGGTTGGAACTCTTTACCGTCGTCAGTATTTCCGAAGCATTACAACCTTGGAATTTTCAAGTCAAGAGTGAACAAGTGGATTATAGCTAAGCGTGCTCCACCTTAGGCTGCATTTTCACTTTCCATCAGGTGTGATGGCAGTCAAACGTTTTGTTATCAACAATTTAAAAAAAAAAACCAGTCAGGAGATGGTTTGGCAAATCTCGAGCATAGAGCTTTTTAATTAAAGCTTCAAAACAGCACTAGAAGGAGACCGAAATCATTTGCATAAACACTAAACTTAATACTAAACTCTTGAGTTACTGTTACGGCCAACAAATTACGCATTTACAAATTGTAGTGGGTTCTAATAAAAGGTTAGCTGTATGCTTCCTATTTCATAGCTGTTTAGCGATTGCGTGTGAAATTAGAGTTTTGCAAGTGGGTGTAAAGAACTCGGAAACCAATGAACCGATTTGATATCAGATTATTAGCACAAGTTTGCACATTAGTTTACACCATGTCTTTCCAGTGGATTAGGCCGACCAAGCTGTCAAGATTGTTTATGTCCTGGGTAAGCCTTTTCTATCTAAAAATCCTGTCCCATGCACTTTAGCGTCCCGCAAAAGTAGGGCTTGTGTGTAATCACCAGTTGCTCCTAACACTACATAAATCATCTACAATAGATCTAAAGGCCTGTTTTTTTGCACATTAGACGAGAGCCGAAGACTGAGCACAGTGGCCTATTGGAAAGTCTTATGAGTCTCAGTTGACTGCAATAAGGGATCAGGATGATGATAATTCATGACACATACTATTTATGAAAGCCTTTTTAAAAAACCATTCAGTAATTCTGGATTACACACCATGTGTCATTATAATAGTGATTAAATTACATAAATACACTTTGGCTCTAATTACACTAGAAAAAATAAAGATTAAAAAGCTTTGAATTGAATGTTGCTCAAATGTTGTTGTGTTTCATAAGTTGACAGAAAACGAACACCAGCCTAAAAATCTATTTACAGATAAAAGTTGTGTAAGCGTTGCGAACGCTGTATCTCATGTTTCGAATGTCAAAGTCACAATCAAATTCAAGACTTGATCTCTTTGTAACGTAGTGTAAGACGTAATGTAATAATACTATCTCATTCAAACCTCTGACACTTTATTAAAGCTCTATAAAATAATTGCTTTTAAGACACTTTCATCTGAAAAAAAACGAGATGACATTTGGAGACAACTTAGCGGCATTTGAGCTTGAGCTGTCAGCGTTCAATACGAGGGTAGTCTTTTCAGATCAGTATTTTTGTACTGAACGAATTAATTCTTAATTCACACAGAATTTCCACGTGTTTTAATGTTATAAAAGCTTCGAAGTAATGATTCTTAATGACACTCATTTCAGTGAGTAAGTGCCTGTCATTCATTCGATACCACACCACTGTTCGACATCTTTAAGTATGATTCTTACCACGGACATAAATTATTGCTGTCCTCGTTTAACTCAAGTTTATTGAATTACTCGCTGTTAATTTTGACATTTCTCATAACTTATTGTTGAACTCAATTGAGTTTTGCCAATTTCATCCAATTTGGATGATTGCATACCAGTTTTTGGGTACTGTAATGTCATTTGGGCTGCTTGGGCCCCAAAAAAAAAAATTGCTTACTCTGCTCCATTACTGTGTCAGTTCCGTATACACCTTGTGAGCGAGAAGTAACTATATCGACGGTGGTTTTTGCCTTAATATTTCATATTCAGGCGAAAATAATATATAGTTTTCAATTGTTTAAGTATCTTTTTTTTAATTTATAGGTTTGCGTTTGATCGCAATCTCACGCTGTTATGCGGTCGACGCACACGTCTACTATTTTGCGTTTGTTTTTGTTGAATTCACGTAATTTATTTTATAAACTTATCAAAGTATAAATAGAATGACGGAACTATTATTATCACCAACTTGAAGGCTCCATATTAGCATGCATGTGATATATTACCTATGTTACCTACGCAAGTCATTACATCAGGAAAGTACATAGACAGGTCCACCGTCTTATGTAAGAATACGAATCTATACATGGAATATGGGTTGTTGAAATCACTTTGACATGGGAACGTACGCACTTTATAATGCTTCGGCTTACTAAACACCGTTTGTTCTCGGTGGGGATCGAACGGCCAACGACTGCTATTACTAAGAAAGTGTACTTTTCTTTCTTTGTTTATGTGTTTTAAAATTCATGATAATTTATAATAATAGCGGTTATAAATTTGAGAGCTTTACGTCTTGAAAATGATTGAGGTGCCTGGCGAACACTATGTGCGTTGAAACGACAAGACAGAGTTCAAAATATTGTGAATAGTAGTGAACCGAACCATCCGTAATCATGTATCATCACCATTACTATCATGTAATTTTTGTGAGGTCAACTTGCGGTGCGACGTAATATGTATTAAAAACCGTGGTAAACAATCATGCCGGCAGAAGTGGACGATTACCCCCCATGACATGTGACGATGACGAGTACATTAGTTGTTTTCCCCCTTCATCTTCTTATCGTGTCACTGATTCTTTTGAAGAAGTATACACTAATAAAAAATACCCCATCAAGTCAAAATAACCAAGTTTTCAGCCAAGTGCTAAAACTATGGTAATTTCTTTTAAATTAAACTTTGAAGTTTTCTAACTTTAGACAGAGGTCAACCCAGGTGTGCTACATGTTTAAATACGAAATCACGAGTCGAGGGTGGATAGTATTGAGTATAAAAAAAGTTTTTTAATAACAAGTGTATTTTTTTCTGCTAATAAGAATTGTAAAAATGTAATTCATATTTTTTTCCTGTAAAATGAAAAGTAAACAAGCAATTTATTCTTATTTTAGTATGTAGTAGAATAAATTACTCTGAACAAAATTTCATAATCAAGATGAATTAAATTTTACTTTTATTATACTTATACATTACAATTTCATAATTCATTATTGTTTTATTATTTGGTACATTATTCTTGTCCTAAGAAAATTATCCTTCCAACTTTTAATATAATAACACCTTTGTAACTAGGCCTACATAATGTCCAAGAACTCAAGCAAAGACCCCTTTCCCACACATCATCGGTATAATTATAAAATAAGCGTGAAATTAAACCCAGGAGTTTGTGTAATCGCCTTCAGCGCATCGTGGAAATAGTTTTGAAATGCTTTTGAAATTATTACCCACCGTTTGAAATGTACACCAACAAATTACTGTTAAAAGGCTAAGAATTGTTTTCTAGGAAGCGGCGATCGTTATTTTACAGAATCTGATATTATTAAAAATTGTGTATTCCTAAAAAACACTTTAGAAAAAACTTCAACGATCTTCAAAGCGATCGATTTATTAAATCTTAAAAAAAAGAACTATGACAGTCTATGGGTGACTTCATCCTTAATCATCCGCAGCCCGACTTGACCCACTGCTGGGTATTATACCCAGCAGTAGGCCTCTCTCTGTATGTGCCACTGTCAAAATCAAAATGTTTATTTTGGAATTAAATACATGGCACAAATAATTTAGAAATACGATAACATTCGCAGAAGCTATAAACTTAGAGAATTCCAAACAATAAAATAATTGATAATACTGATATGTTTACTGACGCACTGGTAACATCATTTCGAGTAACTTTAAGAATCGACATCCCATACAGTCATATATTTTAACTATTTAGACAATTATCTCCGTCATTACATCAACTTCGTTAGAAGTTATTAATACAACCGGTTTTTGACGGTGGCTGCTCCTCAAGAAACCATATATTGTTAGGCATTTGAATAGAGTTGTGAATGCCCTTCTCCCCCCGGACCTCGCACAGAGTAGACGTGTCCAAAGTGTAGCCGATTTATTTCTTATTTAAATAAAAGTTTTATTTAAAATCCGTGAATTAAATCAAGCACCAAAAATAGGAGATCAGAAATACCAAGGAGGTTTCAAGATAGCTGCGCGTGACGCCCGTACCAAGATACGAAGATACAACCTTACGCTGTAAGCATAGGTGTTGGCTCTACGCACACTGCTTTATATCCAATCGCAAGTAAGGCACGCACACATTATTCAGCGCTGCTCATTGAGTTACTCTACGCACACATCGAGTACTGGATACTACGTGCGCCCGCGCATCCCCGCGCCCGCACCCGCGCCGGAGTCTACACAGCCTGACGCTGCACACACACAACGCCGGCCATTCATTCATTCCGGTTAGTCACCTCTCTGCGCTTGCTGTTCGCCTAGTCACCGCTGCCTGTATTTGCGCCTTTTCAATTGACAATTAATATTTACCCGCTTTGCTGCTTTATTGTGATAGACAATTAGCTATCGCTCATAGGCGTGCTGTAAACATTATTACACCTACAATAGCGTGGTGTGAGCTGTAAAGCATTAGAGTTAGCTGTCTACTGATTGTACATACGCGGTACCCTGGTTGCTGTACCTACTTTGAAGAAAGGGAAAACTAAAAGTAATGCAGAATACACCACCACCAACAGTAAGAGGTTCTCCAGGTGCCTTTAGGACGCCTCTGGACCACTACGCTTCGGACCCTAACATAGCGGTTTCGCCGCAACCGCTTCAAGAAGCTTTTTCATTCTCTAATATAGCAGCACGTAGTAGCTCACGCATGTCTAAACGTAAAAATGATGACATAAGTAAATCAGAGATTTTTGATCTTTTTACTTCGCTAAGAGAAGACCAGGATTTAAAGTTTTCAGCTATTATTAGCTCCATAAATGAGGTAAAGGTGTCAATGGACTGCATGTCACGTAAATACGACGAAGCGCTGCAAAGGATAGATTTGCTAGAAGAAAACAAAAAGGCGCAGGATACAAAAATACAGTTTCTCGAAAATAAGATTGAGATCCTCGAGCGCATTGCCAGAGGGACAAGTATTGAGATACGTAACGTTCCTCATTCCGCGAAAGAGACGAAAGAAGATTTGAGAGGTCTTATCCTAAAAACTGCCGAGGCCCTAAGAGTTCCTCTAGATAGTTCATCTGACATTAAGGACATCTACCGCATCAACTCTAAATCAGAGGTAAAACCGATCATAGCAGATTTTACTACAGTATTTGCTAAAGATAGCTTCCTGACGTCTTTCAAAAATTATAACAAGCTGCACGAGTTGCAAAAGCTGAGCACTGAGACCCTGGGTGTTAGCGGTCCGAGTAAACTGGTCTATTTATCGGCTAATCTAACTCAAAGAGACAGAAAATTGTACTTCCTTGCTCGTGAATTTGCAAAGGCCTGCGGATACGCCTTTTGCTGGACGTCTCCTACTGGACGAATATACTTGCGCAAAGAAGAAGGATCGCCGCAAATACGCATCGCCTCTGAAAGTGATCTGGACAACCTAAGGCCGTATTAAAGTAGCAGCCTCATTCTCGTGCCACATTGCGTTGTAAATTAATAAGGGACCGATAATCTTCTTAAGTTTTTTATTTTGTGTCTTCTTTTGCTTGGTTTATGTAATAAACCGGTTGGCTCTATATTTGGCTGTAGTAACTTAAGAACTGGTGAAACCTTCGTTAAATCCTAATACTATATTCTTAGGGCAAAGTTAGTACCTAGTTACCTATCTACTTGCTTTTTATCTTTTGCTTTCTGTTCTGCATAAAAACATACTATTCTATTAAATACCAAATTAATGTCAGGTTAGTTACGTTGGTTGATTATACCTAGGTTTCTGGCAAGGTATTCGATAGCTGCCTACGTTAGGCAGCCTACTTACACTACTTACCACTTTGCTTACTCTTTACGATAGATACATTAGTTGTAGATACATAGCACATTTAGTTACCCTACTACTACTACTACTGCTACATTCGTTACATTATTGGCTTAGTTACACTTGTTACATTGCATTCGTTGTATTAGCTGCAGTGGCTACGATAGTTACACTGGTCACCATAGAACATAAGCTTGATTAGTCATATTAGTTACATGTGTTACACTAAATACACTCGTTACATTAAAACATATTATATTACCTGCTTAGTCTTATTTATTACACTGGGTATGCCGCTACCTTCGCTACTCAGGTAACATAAAAACTTTCGTTACAATCACTACATTAACTACATTAATTTTTGTTGCACTCGTTACGTAGATTGCATTGAATACCTGCGCCGTTACTTTGGCTAGTGTTTTTAAGTTATTCTACTTCAGGCAAACACACAATACTCGTACAATGGTAAACGATCTCGAAGTGGTCAGTGCTGACGTTGATCATGTAATCAGTGTTGGTGAATCGTTTTTGGTTGATGACCCAAGTGCTTTTTATGAGCTTAATCTTAAAAACAATACTTCGCTGAAAGTTATTTCTCAAAACATTCGTAGTGTACATAAGAATTTTGATGACTTTGGAGTGTTTATGGCTCGAAGCAAGTTGGATTTTGATCTGATAATTTTAACAGAGTGCTGGCTAAAGAGTTGCAGTTCCATACCAACCCTTGACCAATACTGTTCGTTTAATTCCTGTAGGCACATTAATCAAAATAGTGGGGTCATTGCATATATCCGTAGTAATTTAACTGATGTTTCTGTTTATGAACCAGATTTGATTGATGCCGACTGTTTGGTGGTAAAAACTGGGAAAAATCACGCTTTTATCTGTATCTATAGATCTCCTTCGTTTGCTTCAATTGCAAACTTTTTGTCCTCTCTTGATATTTTGCTCACGGATCTTAAAAATGTTCCTAATATTTATATAATTGGTGACTTAAACATAGATATACGTAGTGACACAACTGATAATAGGTCTGATGAATATCTAGATCTACTTGCCACCCATGGATTACAACCAGGCCATTTGTTCCCAACTCGTCTAGAAAAGTGCTATGATCACTGCATTATTAAATCGAAAACAAAGGTTATTACTGCAATCTGTAATTCCTCCGTTACTGACCATGGATCACTCTTTCTTGCTATATGTAACCAAGATCTCAGTAAAGCACAAAACTCATTGCACAGACTCAACAACAATAAAGCTCTTAAACTATTATGCGAAGAAAATTGGGACAATTTGCTAATAATAAAAGACGCAAACGAAATGACGGAACGGCTCACAGGTATAATCTCTAATGTAATCAAAACTTGTACTGAAACACTCCCAGTACCGAACAGAAAACTAACCCTTCAACCCTGGGTTACACCAGGGTTATTACGATGTATGAGATTTAGAGATACGCTTCATCGAAGGCATAAAAAATCACCGGATGATAAACCCCTAGAAACTTCGTATAAGCGCTACAGAAACCATTGCAACAACATTCTTCATAATCTCAAAAATGCATATGATAGATCTGACCTCCAAAATGCCAACAATGATATAAAAAAAACTTGGAAAGTTATTAAACGCGTATGTGGCCTCAATAATAACAATAAAAACGATGGTGCAGGGGAACTTACTAAACTCAAGTTGTCACCGCAAGAATCCTCTGATCATATCAATGACTATTTCGCGAATGTAGGCCAGAACCTTGCTGCAACCATTTTGCAAAATCTAAGTTTAGAACAAGAGGAATTAGTAAAAAGGTTCCAACCTACTGCTACACAGCTAAATTCGTTTATGCTTTTAGAAACTGATATATCAGAAGTTGACAAAATAATTGGGTCACTTAAGAACACGACTTCTTCAGGCTGGGATGGTATATCTTCAGTGTTTCTTAAAAGATTTGTTGGTGTCCTTGGTTCTCCAATTACTCACCTGTGTAACCTTTGCCTGTCATCGGGAGTTTTCCCAAAACTGTTTAAAGATTCCATTGTGGTTCCCATTTTTAAGTCGGGTGACAGAGGCAGTATCACAAATTATCGTCCGATTTCCCTATTGTCAACTCTGGCCAAGGTACTGGAAAAGGTTATTAACACTCGACTGGTAAACTACCTCGAATCCAATAACTTGCTTGCACCAAATCAATTTGGATTTAGGGCAAAAAAATCCACTGTGGATGCAATTGAGTGCTTGGTTACACAAGTTGCTAGTAATCTGGATGAAAAACAAAAATGTGTAGGGGTCTTCCTAGATCTAGCTAAAGCTTTTGATACTGTGTCTGTCCCTCTACTGCTACGTAAGATGGAGTCTATTGGACTTCGGGGTGTTCCCCTGAATCTCTTCTGTGACTACTTATGCAACCGGTCTCAAGCTGTGAAGTTAGGAGATACATACAGCTCAAAAAAACCTATAAATTTTGGAGTTCCGCAGGGTTCTGTACTCGGGCCAACGTTGTTCTTAATATATATAAACAACCTATGCCTCACTAAATTGGCCAACGCTAGAATTTTAACTTTTGCTGACGACACAGTCATATTATTCAAAGGAACTTCATGGGAAGAGGCACGCCTAGCTGCTGAAAACGGGATGCGTATAATCATTAACTGGCTCGATAATAATTTGCTAACACTCAATCTATCTAAAACTAAGTACATAACATTTTCTATTTATAAAAACTCACAACCAACCTCCGATTTCGTTATAAGAGCCCATACTTGCCCATTAGATCAAACTATGAGTAACTGTTCGTGTCACACTCTTTCCGCTGCTGACAGCATTAAGTACCTCGGTATCACGATCGACAAAAACTTAAACTGGAAGCCTCAAATCGATGTACTCAAGTCGCGTGTTAGAAAACTTATACACATTTTCAAAAAAGTTAGGCACTTGAGAGACGACCGTACCAACAGAACTGTCTACACTACCATGTGCCAGTCAATTTTAATGTATGGAATATCTGCTTGGGGTGGAGCGTCTAAAACTTCCCTTATCAAATTGGAGCGAACACAGCGTACTATCCTCAAAGTCCTGAATTTTAAACCGTTTAGGTATCCTACAGTCAACCTTTATAAGGAATCACTAGTTCTTACTGTACGGCAGCTTTTCATCAGAGTTGTTGTCTTACGACAACATGCCTATCCGGGTCGCACAGACAATGTATGTAGTAGAAGAGCGTACGATGTTTATAAAATTCCTGCATGTAGAACCGGTTTTGCACAAGGCTTTGCTCATTTCCTGGCACCGTTGTTATACAACCGTATCAACAAAGTTGCTATGCTCGAAAACAAAACCAGATTTACATGCAGAAAAACTCTTGACGAGTTTCTACTGCAACACGACTACGACAGCACGGAAAATTTGCTATCAATTGTTAAATGAAATCTTCCTTCACTGACCTCCCGTTACTGTACCTTTTTTTTTGAATTTATTGCCTTTTTTGCCTTAATTGTTTCGTTACCTAAAATGCCTACATAATTAGTCCAAATCATAATACGATGCGTGTTTCCTCTTTAATTTCGTGCTTATTTTATTAGTAGTCCTGTTCCTAGCATAGCATAGCCTTAAAGTATATATATATATATATATGTAATCAAGCATTAAAGTATTTAATCGAGTCAAGCAAATATAACTATTATAATTCTGTATGACTTCTTATTTGCTTTTAGTTAGCGTAGTAAGTATATAAGTTAGTTCATCTCTCTGAGTTACTTTCAAATAGGTATTAACATTTAGTGCCTCACCTGTCTACCTTTGTTGTGTATTGTTTTTGTTTTTCTTTTCTCTTTCTTTCACTTTGTTTTTTTTTCTGTTTCTCACTTAATTCAAAATTGTACTCAGTTTCACTTAAGAAAGTGACCTGTAACATCTGGGGTGAGAAGCTTACCTTGCCGTAACACAGTTTTTTAACTAGCACGGAAGGTAAAGCTCCAAACCACAGTATGTGCCTATCGCCTAGAGTTGCCTATTGTTTCCAGGTTCAGCAGATGCTGTTTCTGGAACTAAAAGGCAATAAAATGGCATTAGGACTAGTAATAAGTATTAATATAACTGTATGTCTTGTTTGTTTGGAAATAAACGTTATTATTATTATTATTATTATTATTATTAATGAATTGTGTTGTGTAGGTATATACAATTAACGACAGGGAGTTTATTATATTTATTCACTTTTTTTTAATGTAAATGGAATCAAAGTTATTTTATGCAAGGAATAACAGCTATTTAGGTATGTGTCACTTAACACAATAAGCGATGGCTGTCATCAGTAGGTACCTACAGGTATGTCAATTATCTATTTAGGTTGTTGCATACTTGCTATGTAATTACTGACCTCACGCAATCTGATGAGATAGGGTCAAGGACGATATAGTTTATTATATCATCAATTTAGTAGTAGAATGACTACATTTGCAAACATGAATCGAGTATCGATATATGTTAATAAGTAGTAATAGAGCTCTTTGTGGAGGGCTCGTCCGGGGAAGTACTACCACCATTTTTAAAACGCTTTTATTAGCTTCACCTGTATGTATGTATGTATGTAACCGACCTCTTTGAGCTCGGTTTTCTCCTACTTTGAACGATCAGATTTGATTCAAACTTTGCACACCTGTCGATAGGTGTGCAAAGGTCGATGACAATGCAATAATATGAAAAAAAAAAAAAAAAAAAAAAACTAAAAAGTGAAAAATAAATAATAGTTTAAAAAACTAAAAAAAAAACACTTTTATAACTAATTGAACTAAAAAGTTAAAAATAAAACTGTAATAATCAATTGAAAAATTTATATTATTGTACAAAAAAGCGTGGGGTATGTATTTACGTAAGCTGTTCCTTTTGGTCAAGACAGCATGGACTCTTTGCAAAGACATTAGGCATTGAACTCACTACAGAATTCACAAAACCAATGAAATGGGGTTCGATTTCCATACAAATTAGTTTTAAAATTTATGGCCGATGAGAATATAATTGTACACTGAAAAAACTTTTTGGGCTTTTATATTGATGTTTATGATGTTTATGCAGCAAATAAATGAATGTCTATGTCTATGTCTATGTTTATATGTACGGCAACCTAAAATAAAAAAGTTTGTCTAGATGAAAGGCCCGACCAAATCAAGGCGATAACACAGCGATCTGCGATAAAATGACAGCAATAAAAGCATCGCTGTAGTAGCCTAGCAGAAATTATAATAACCCTCCTTTTTCTTCATCGTAGTTGGGTAAAAAGCTAAAGCCTAAAAGCCTACTAAAGTAATTACTCCACCAAAGTAATATTCTCATCGACTTCAAATGTTAAAAAAACAATTTAATTTTGAGTCACAGCCAAAGACTTCTAATGCTTTGGCATAAAAAACGTGCATACTAAAAAATGCATCATTATTTTCATACCTACGCATTTGTCTCTCTTGTATGTCACCGCCTTTAAGTGGGTGAAGTCTTATAAAAACGTGTGCATACCAAGATTGAGCAGGAAAAGTACTAAGATACGTGGTTTTTGCATTTAAAAATAGTGACAGGCTGGTTATGTAAACCAAAGTAAGTAACCTTTTCATTATTTTCGTCAATTTAATAGAGAGGTCAAGTACTGTCAAGTACCGGACATGAGCAAGTTTAGAGTGTGTTATTTTTACTTAGGGATTATTACATAATTAATTAATTACAGTACCAACCTACGTATATTAGACTGCGTTAAATGTTGAAAAAAACAAATGAATCGTCGCCTGGATTGTGTTGGGAGCCACATCATCATCAACCTTTACCAGTTCACTGCTGGACGTATTAAGTTTCTCCCAAGACACGCCACTTAGCCCGGTCTTCGTCTCTCCTCCTCCATTGCTAGCCAGCTACATTTCGCAGATCTACTCCACACTTTTAAAGAATTATCTAGTCCTGCCAATAACTGCTTTATTGATCGCTATACGAAAAAGCATTACTTATTTACTGATCGATTTTGTTATAACATATTAGAACACCAACAAAAACTATTATTCGGAGATAAGGGGAAGCTGAGACAAAGCAAAGCAATATTATTTCAAAAAGAAGGCGTTATTTTCATAAGTACTCTTATTTCATTATTAAAAGCCATACTCTTATAATTTAGTCTTTGGCTCCATTAACCAGCATCTTACAAAACCTCAAATAATTATGTGCCAATTTATTCACTCACAGCTAATGTTATTTTACAATCAGATCTTATCAGAACATTGAATGGTACTGTAATAAATATATATCATAATCGTCTCAGACATCAAATTATTGTTGTATAGGAGGAGGCCTAAAAATTATTGTGAAAGCCAGAGATTGTTTTAATATATAGCAAAAACTATTATTCGAAGATAAGGGGAAGCTGAGACAAAGCAAAGTAATATTATTTCAAAAAGAAGGCGTTATTTTCATAAGTACTCTTATTTCGTTAGTAAAAGCCATACTCTTATAATTTAGTATTTGGTATTTTTGACTGGCCTCTAGCTCAGTTGGTAGTAGCTCTGCCTTCTGCGCCGTAGGTCGTGGGTTCGATCCCCACCGAGAACAAATATTTGTGTGGTGAACATAAATGTTTGTTCTCTGTCTGGGTGTTATATTGTATTCTAAGTATGTATTTACAAAAAAAAAATGTATTCATGTATTATATCAGCTAACTGGTTCCCATATTACAAGCTCTGCTTAGTTTGGGGCTGGGTAGTGTTGTGTGAATTGTCCACAATATTTATTTATTATTATTTATTTATTATAGCTTGACCAAGCTAAGTTTGCACCTCTTGTCGATTACAAAAAATCCTCAAGAAATCATCGGTCTACAGAAATACATAATAATAATGCCTATTTATGTAAATTCGCTATGACTTGAAAAAATTTAACAAAATTAAATGTTTGTTAAATTTTACTTCTCATCTATTGTTTTTAACATTATATAATATAATGTTATATACATAGGTACATTAAATTATAGACAAAAAAGCGAGGTGCAAACTTAGCTTGGAATAGATATATAACTAAAATCATTCAAAAGAAGTTTGGGTAGGTTTTTGGTAAAGCTCTGGAATTTTAAGTATTGTGCATATCTAGGCGATCTGCGATAACGATGGCAATAGCACACATTTCCGCAAACTTTTACAGTCCGATATTTTGTGTATCGCTACACAAATCGCCATCGCAGGCGATCAAGATGTGCGCAAGGCTTGACCGGGAAACATAGCCCATGTAGGCTCCAAAATGCAAGGTATCTTAAAAGTAAAATGGGTGGCCTTATCGCTGAAAGCAATATCTTCCAGGCAACCTAATGTTACGTTTAAAAAAAGCTCAGGTACCTAAACCATATACCAACTAAGTACCTACATGTTATTTGCTTGCTGAATTTTTCTGGCGAAGTGTAAGAATCTATATTTACTTATACCTGCTAAAGTTCTATAATAGTATAATAATAAAATAGTCCAATAGTTCGAATGTATTATTAATTTCATAAAAACTATTGATATTTGCTGCACGGTCTTGTATAATTAATTTAAAAAGTAATCAATAACACTCGTTAAAAATTAACAGGTGACAGCGATATTATTTATTGGATTATTATAAACATAATTTATATAACCTAAGTTATGTCTAAACATAGTGTAGCAATATAATATAGTATAGCTGCTTAAACCAGCTAATTAAACCAGGTCATAGATAGATGGAAGATAGAAAAAACTTTATTGCACACCACATAAAATGAACAAGGAAATACAGAAAAACATCAAAGAAAAAAATACAATCTGTCTTATCACTAAAAGCGACCTCTTCCAGACAACCTTGGGTCGTCTTTCATTGATAACAATTTTTTCTCAGCTTTGTATGCCTGTATTCGTTTTTCTTTTCAAAGAAGACATCCTAACATTTATTATTATCTAACCTATATTTTTTTTTGAACCCAAGCATTCAAATAATTATCAAATTAAATAATGTATTTCACAAAATTGGGATAAAAAATATAAAAGTACAAACGAGCTACAAAATCAATATCTTTCTATTCTATTCTAAGGAAATAATTAACTAATACGTACTCAATAGTAAAAGAGTTTTGTTGTGTATGAGATCTATTTTCCAAATGAATAAATTCTTAGACACCATTCTGCTGGAGTGTTATTTGATCCCATTTTTGATACAAAACATAACTGACATCATACGACCTCAAGACGCAGTGTCATTGCGCAACACGATACTGTGTACATAGTAAATCAAAATTATAAAAACACAGTCAGGTGAAGGTGAATCCAAAATGAAATGCAAGCATGTAAATATAGATATAGATTCACTAACTTTGCCAGAAAACCCAGCATGCAAACACGATAGTACTTAAACAGTAAAGTAGAGCTACATTATTTTTCATTTTTCAGTTTTGACTCCCGATATTTCAGCACATTTGCATGCACCATGATCACGGTTGAACTCAAATATCCCATTGTTCATAAAAATAGGGTTAAAAACCTTGATAGTTTCAAAAGTTATAATTAGGTACATGGTGGCGGTAAATTAGGCGCTAAAATAAATTATTTGGGTAGACGAAGTTAGGCAGGACACCTTGCCAGACGTGGTGATGGTCGGGGGAGTGGCCATGACCGAACGGTGCCGAAAATCTGGACGAAAAAATCTAAAGCGAAACCCTGGACAAAAGACGCGCAGGACAGAGGAGGCTGGTAAAAGATGAAGGAGGCTTTTACCCAGCAGTGGGTGCAGGCTGAGACGATGTTGATGATGAGACAAAATATCAAATCAAATCAGTCAGATTCAACAATTTATCAGACAGTGTAATTGAGACTGAATCAAGTCTGACATTTTTCATTCAACTTCGACCAAATAATCGGTCAAACACTTTTGAAGATGCTTATCGTATACTATTTGGCAATAAACGTTCTTTTTGTAAGGGCGTTGTTGCCATTTTACAGGTTGATCTAAATAATTTGATACTTAAACTGATCAAAGGGTACCAAGTTTCAAGTAAGTATCACAGTACTTGAGCAACAGCAAAGACATTTAGCGCAGTCGCATGGGAAGATGCTGTGACGAAATCAAGCGTAAGATCCGAACTAGATTAAGATGAAGTAACACAAACAAGGAGATTAGATTATAGGAGTGTCCGCTGTCTAGTCAAAGGTTTAAATTTAGAACAATTTATTTGGAGTTTAGATACCAGTTTCACGTGGCTTAGCCTAGAAGAAGAACCGGATAATGTAAGTTTTACTGGTAAGGTATTTAATATACAAGCCTCGCTTAAAGTTAGGAGTAGTCCATCTAATGATCGTACTACCTCCTAATAAGATAATCGTTTGATTTACGTGCCACTGTTAGCAGCGGCTATTTATGCAATTATATTAATGCTAGGTACGAAACCAGTTAATGACTAGAACTTTGCCCTTTGACTACTGAGATATTTTGATGGAAATAATGCCTATTCGCTGCGAGAGGCTTGCGAAAATGTATTATTGGTAATAATAGAGAAATTTAAAGCGGACGGTTTACTTGTTTTGCAATTTGAAAATTTGAAATACGCATTGTCGTGTACGTTGCAAGTGGTTTTAATGTCCGAACGAATAGTTTTTTGGATAAATAGGCATATTACTATGAAAAACCCCAAAATTTAATCTTGTACCGTGACCACAGGGCTCATCATCAAATGAAGACGTCTGTTCGTGTTAGAATGTATGCTGTAATGTAGAACCCATACTTTTGACCATCGCTAAATCATCATCATCACCAACTTTTAACAGTCCACTGCTGGACGTAGGTCTCTTCTGTGACGCGCCACTGATTCCGGTCTTCACCTCTTCTCCTCCAGTGCTTGCCGCTACATTTCACAGATCGTTGCCTCACCTTGTCATAGGGCGTTCTAAGCCTAAACGGTCTCCACTCTAGTATCCGTTTGCTCCAACGATTTTCTATGCTTTATACACCCTGTAAATGAAGAATCGTTATCCTTCCTTACCAGAAGGCGACACTATGCCGCTTAGAATGTACTCTTGCTGACTTAGATTTCATAGCAATGCTTAGTTTGGGGCATGTTAAGTTTCCACCAATACTTGTTTGTGTAGGTCCTACGGTCATTTCAGTCTAGACACGCGATCAAGATGAGGTGAATGATGATAAGCTTGATCGCAAAGATTGATAAAGAATGAAACCATCAAAATATAGTGACAGAACCAGCAACAAAATCTAATGACAGAACCATCATCAAGCAAGAGTCAATGACCGATGTCAACCAGCAACCATTTCAAAATCATGTCACCAACACACGATTCTATTAGTTTCATTAAACTCTTTCATCGGGAAGGAAAATAATTAATTATAAAGTCTTATTTACATTCAACTCACTTCCGTTGAAGTGAGAAGGAAAGGAAGCATGACATTTAGACAGCGTGACTATTGTTATTTCATCTAAATGAGAGGAGTTTGTCACTTACTCGCACTTCCTTTGCTGTTGCCGCATATATGACAGCTGATGAAGAGAATATGACACCTCGAAAAGCAGTGGCAGGAGTCAATTGGAGACAGGTGAAATCTGGTGAAATGGAATCAACTCATGACATTGCGGCTTATGTCTTGTGGAACATGATAGTGACCGCGTTTGCTATGTTATACAATCTAAATGACCTCTATAAGTGTTGTGCTATAAATAACAAGAAGTCAAAGGCCTCTTAATAAATCAAATGACAAGTTATATACACAACATCTCTGTTAAAGAGGTTTGAATGTCTCAATACATTATCTGTTACATAATGTGACGCGTCAGTGCTTAAGGTTAAGTTACAGTAAGTAGGGAATGATACAAATGCAATACCAACTACACATATAATAATATAGCGTGTTATATATTTAATAGTACTACTAGGTAGAGCGCTGGTGGCCTAGTGGTAGTGGTCCCGCCTTTCAATCCTAAGGTCGTGGGTTCAAATCCAGTCGTGTACCAATGAGTTTTTCTGCCCAAACGTTTATGTACACTATGCCAGCGCTCTCAAACGGTGAAGGAAAACATCGTGAGGAAACCGGCATGTCGTAGAACCTAAAAAGTTCGAAAATATGTGTCAAGTGCACGAAAGGAGCCCCGTTGAGGCGCACTTAAAATCCTTTCACCACACTCGATTCGAAAGAATCATTGACACGATAAGAAGAAGAATAGTACTACGTAGTAGGTTGTTACTAATAATGTTTGTATAAGTAATTAATTACCAAGATTATATATTTGTATATACCTGCCTGAGTAGCTAGGTACACATATTTTTTTCAGAGATCTAGAAGGTTTAGGTCCAGTTGGGAGCATAGATCTATAGCTTCTTGTCTATAAACTTCCAGTGTGTTATTGGAACCGTAGTTTAGCCCCTGGTAATAATTGCCTGCCATGATTACGTTAAGACCCTGAAAAAGGCCTTTGCCCATCTTATTGTATCATGGCATATCATTTTGTATTGTAGCTTTAAAGTAAACAATGTACCTAGGTACTTCCCTCTTTTCTTTATCGTGTTTGCATGCTGGCTTTTCTGGCAAACCGTGTGAATTTATATTTACCTAAATTTAAGATCTGAATCTGAAGTGTACTGCTTGCTTTAAGCAAATAAATGATTTAATTTCATTTCAATGAAGTTACTCGGGCTGGAGACAAAATTTTAAAAAGAAATGTTTCTGTGCAGAATGTGTCACCATGTCGTCAGTCAGCGCAATGTTATTACTCCAATTATGAAGACGTTTATTCCACTGCACGTAACTTAAGTCGTATTCTCACGCCCTACTTGCTAACCACCAGGAAAATCCTACTCCGAATGGCTAACTAGTGACTTCATCTAGTGAAATGCTTTCTGGGCAATGTCATGCCATAAAAGTTTATGGTTGAGTCAACCGACTTTCCGTCGTGAATTTATTGGTGCGAGAGCCCACAGTTCACTTACTATCACCATTTTTTTTGATCATTGCAGGTTAAAAGCCTTTCTAATCTTCTTCCCCTTCTATTCATAATACGTTTTTCAAGTCTAATAGTTTTTCATAAAGGTTGGTGTCGAGGTCACATAGAGGTCACATGATGGGTCAACCATGGTGCCACTTTCCGATATTAAGAATCAATTATGTTGCTCTTTTTTAGGGTTCCGTAGCTAAATGGCAAAAACGGAACCCCTAAAGATTCATCATGTCTGTCTGTCTGTCTGTCCGTCCGTGTCACAGCCATTTTTCTCCGAAATCATAAGAGCTAGACTGGTGAAACTTGGCGAGTAGATGTATTCTGTGAACCGCATAAAGATTTTTACACAAAAATAGAAAAAAAACTATAAATTTTGGGGGTCCCCATACTTGAAACTGAAACTCAAAAAAAAATTTTTCATCGAACCCATACGTGTGGGGTATTTATGGATAGGTCTTCAAAAATGATGTTGAGGTTTGTAATATTGTTTTTTCCTAAACTGAATAGTTTGCGCGACAGACACTTCCAAAGTGGAAAAATGTTGGCCCCCCCCCTCTAACTTCTAAAATAAGAGAATGATAAATCTAAAAAAAAAATATGATGTACATTACTATGCAAACTTCCAACGATATTTGGTTTGAACTAGATCTAGTGAGTAGTTTTTTTTTATACGTCATAAATCGTAAACTACAATTTACCTTTCGACGCACTACAAGAACTTATTGTAATTGTTGCTACGGAACCCTTCATGGGTGAGTCCGACTCGCACTTGGCCGCTTTTTAACTTTAAGACCTCACCATGTAACATAATAATTGCATAAAATAATATGAGTATGAGCATTTATTTATTATAATACCACTAGTTCCTGGACTATCGAAGATAGAAATCTGAATTCAGGTATCCAGACAAAAGCCATGTTAAGGCAAGTTGCTATTATTGAATACAAAATGCCTTTATGTTCCTTAGGATTTAATAGTGTACCTGCCCTTTTATGCTTATCTATTCAGGAAAATATTTACTCAGTAATAAGAAGACAGATAGAGTAAAATGTAAACTGCAAATTGGTAATTCTGTTAAACCACATAATTATATCAATACTATTTTTATAAAACAACGGGGTACCATCGGGAAATATCGGGAGTCAAAACTCATAAAATTTAATTATGCTAAATATCCCGTTGTTTCATAAAAATAGTGTTAAAAACCATGATAGTCTCAAAAGTTAGAACTATATTTAGTTTTCAAGACAAATATTATGCATTTTTTCAGCTTGCAAGTTTTTTTTTGTTAGTTCTTGAAAAAAAAACAAGTGAAGTGAGGACTGCAATTCAAATTTACTCACAATACGGTATGTTAATTTATAGTTACTAATACTCTTATAATACTAATTAGTTGATGATTCAAGAATTAATCAATTAACACGTCAATTAAATTAAATCATAGGTGAGACGCAAAAAAGAGCTGGACTTCATATATTTTTTATATAAATAAATATTGTGGACAATACCCAAATAATATTGTAGCCCCAAATTAAGCAGAGCTCTTACTATGGGAACCAGATAGATGATATAATACATACATTTTTTTTTGTAAATGCATACTTAGAATACAATAAAACACCTAGACAGACAATATACCTCTGCGTTCACCACAAAAATATTTGTTCTCGGTGGGGATCGAACTCACGACCTACGGCGCGGAAGGCAGAGCTACTATCAACTGAGCTGAGAGGCCAGTCATTATAGTATGATTTACGCCAGTTAAGATATCCTAGAGAACTTTTAAAAATGAAAAATATGCGCCTTAAATGGCTATGTATCATAATTTTAACGTTCCATACTTGAGGAATGTACTAAATGATATAAAAACTCGACGACCTCATTAGAGCTAAATGTCACGAAGATAAATAGAAGAATTACTCGTACAGTACCACAAGCTCTGTCTGGTTCGGTCTCTTGCTCTGGTTTTTAGTCTGTGTGAGTGCTCACCAGTGTATTTCTACTGCGTGTGTGACGTTTCGAAGATTTATTTTGAAAGCACTTACACAGACTCAAAACCAGAGCCAGACAGAGCTTGTGGTAGGACTACAGTAGATCAAATCTAATCACGATATTCAACTTTGCAGAATACCACAGTCAATTATAAATAATTTGATTGAATGAGACTTTAAAAAAACATGAAAACCTTTGCCAATCATGCTCAAAACTATTCAAGTTACGTAGTTTGTTGTTATAGATAGCCATGAGTGAATTTATCACATAATATAGAAGTGAATTTATGTATACAGAAGTAGAAACACAACAAAACACACAACACACACAGGAAACACACAGTGAAGTAAAGGAGAAGAAGTAGTAGAAGTTTTAGTAGTTGTTTCATAAAAATAGTGTTAAAAACCATGATAGTTTCAAAAGTTATACAGAAGTGGTTATTACGCCTGCCCAGGCAGTATAAATTGTTTTTTATAATATTAAAGACACGTTCCCTACATGTGGCATATCCATGGGACGCTCTGTATATAAGAAGATAATAATCGGCTTTTTGGACATCGTTTTGGGTTTATAATATACTCTCATTTGTGTCACTTTTGCCATTGATGGTAGAAGCGACACAACTTTGTATCCTCAGTCGTAGTCATAGAGACCCAAATAAAGACCCACGAGAAGATGGAGGAACGATCTCGATTGTCATTTGAATGACTCGACAACTGCAGCCAAAGATCGAGAAGACGTGTAGAATTTGTGTCACTTTTACCATTGATGGTACAAGTGACACAACTTTGTATCCTCAGTCGTAGTCATAGAGACCCAAATAAAGACCCAAGAGAAGATGGAGGAACGATCTCGATTGTCATTTGAATGACTCGACAACTGCAGGCAAAGATTGAGAAGTGTGGAATTTGTGTCACTTTTACCATTGATGGTACAAGTGACACAACTTTGTATCCTCAGTCGTAGTCATAGAGACCCAAGAGAAGATGGAGGAACGATCTCGATTGTCATTTGAATGACTCGGCAACTGCAGCCAAAGATCGAGAAGTGTGGAATTTGTGTCACTTATACCATTGATGGTACAAGTGACACAACTTTGTATCATCAGTCGTAGTCATAGAGACCCAAATAAAGACCCAAGAGAAGATGGAGGAACGATCTCGATTCTCATTTGAATGACTCGACAACTGCAGCCAAAGATCGAGAAGTGTGGAATTTGTGTCACTTTTACCATTGATGGTACAAGTGACACAACTTTATATCCTCAGTCGTAGTCATAGAGACCCAAATAAAGACCCACGAGAAGATGGAGGAACGATCTCGATTGTCATTTGAATGACTCGACAACTGCAGCCAAAGATCGAGAAGTGTGGAAGAAAGGGAGGGAGACCTTTGCCTTGCACACGGACGATTCAGGCTAAAATAAATAAATAAATAAATAAGTTAGAACTATTGATCAGACCTATCAGTAGAGACCAGGTAATTTTATAGTTTAGTGGGTACTTATCTGAAACATTAATGTCGAATTTGGTATTGCCTAGATTTTGAGCCATTCACCAAATTGCCTACTTATTAATGAATCAACCTACATCGAAGTATTTACCAGAAACTGATAAATATCGATGGCTGAGACAACATAATTGTATATCTTAAAAGTACTGACAAGTTTCATCAAAATCCAATGGGTATACTACAAAGCTACTAAAGACAGGTTGACATACTGACGATGTCAAATATTTCCAAGAGTTCAGCAGGGCTACCGCAAGCTCCTTAAGGTTATGGCTATCGCTGTCAAATTGTGTATAGATTGGCTGACCCACACATTAATTTTCTTCTTGGGTTTGAATGTGTTGACACTGTTGACACAATTTTGACAGCCATAACCCTAACCATATGAAGCTCATGGTAGGCCAGCAGGAGATAGCAAAGCTGGTGGGTATATGACGCAGCGCATTAGCATTGCTAATCAACGTGGCAATGCCGCCAGCGTCTTGGGAACGCTTCCGTTTAGCACTGATTTGGATCAGTTGAGCTATCTATGCATCGTTTGTAATGGTTTGCAGATAGCTCAACTGTTTCTTGTGTATTTCGTACATTTTGAAGAACTTGTATTCACTGTAAGTTTATTTGTATAAATACAGTTACTTTAAGCTCCGAAACATAGCAGCTGGGCAATTATGTATTTCTATTGCAATCCAAAATTTGATACTAACAAATCATTGATACTCATAAGAAACAGAGATCACACACCTTGTTGCTATCATTTAAAATATTAAAAGTAAAAATATTAATAAATATTAAAATGTAAATCATGTTATAGACCACCACCACCAAGCGAACAAAGCCGGAGTTGGCAGCTAGTGTTTTAATACAACACACTGGAAACTTTTTATTGCCAATGGACTTTGTTTTTATGGGTGTCATTATTTTTACTACAAGAATAAACAGACATGCCATTCGAAATGAAATAAAATACAATGCAATTTGTTGAAATCATAGGGTGTTATTAATAATCCTGGCGCAACGCTGGAGTAGTTAAATTGTGTTTTGTCACATTTGTTCGAGTTGACAATTGCATGTCAATGCAAGAGACAAAACACGGATCCACTAGTCCAACGCTACGCCAAGATTATTAATAACACCCATAGAGCTATAGACATCGTTTGCTATCGATGAAATATAAGTAGTATAGTGGTAGGCAATAAATATTGCACATTGGCTTTTCGGTTTCATTGAGCGTAATCTCTTTCTGACGCACACAACGTTCTATAAAACTGAAATTAGCCGATGTGGAATATTTGTTATATACCTAGTAGTAAATTGGTTAAAAATATTTTCTTGACTATCAGCAAAGAGACCTCCTCCTTGCATCGGTATCCTCACTGTTGAGGGTCGTGACCTTTGTGCAGGACCCTAGTCTGCACTATGTTTCTCCATTTGGTTCTGTCCTCCGCGGCATGGATGGCTTCGCTCACGGAGGAGTCTGTTACTGAGCGCACTTGGTCGCTCCAACGCATCGGGCTCCGTCCTCGCGGCCTCTTTCCCTCCACCTTGCCAGTCACCACCAACTTTTCGAGATTACTCCCTTCCTTCCTGGCAATGTGGCCGAAAAACTCGAGGACTCTGCAAAGACAGATGGAGGAAAGTCTTGTTTTTATGTTGAGCTCCTTCAGAATTGATACGTTGGTACGATGCGCCGTCCATGGGATTCGAAGCAGTTTCCGCCAGCACCACATTTCAAAAGAGTCTATTCGTGCTGCATTTTATTAGTCCCAAAATGCACTTAATCAAATTACACATTTCAACGTTTGACTTATCATCATTATTTAGCATTGTTCAAACTGGCTTAAAGCTCATACTTAGCATTACATAACATTCACAGAACAATAAAAAAATAATTGTTTATTGGCATTCACTATGTGCCATTTTGCCAACACTATTGTAATGCTTGTCAACAGTGAACAATAAAATGTGTTATTATTTTAACACCTGATACTATATGTGCGGATGTAGGAAAGGAAAACAATTTCCTCTGATTTCACGGAACCCTAAACGGTAAATGGTTACATTAGGCATTCATTATAAGATATTATCAGTGTATTTGGCGGTGCTATGCGTTGCCGGTCATGAGCCTATCTTTAAATAGTCCTAATGGACTACCTGATTTTATATAAAATCTGACAGCCGTTTATAATCGAGTGTCAGAACGGCGTGGCGTGAAACGGGTTGCGTGATCCCGAACGTAAAGCTCTAGGTTATAACTTATAACGTTCGGGATCACGCAGAGTAGAGACAAAATTATTTATTTATTAAGAAAATATTGTCTAAGATGATGTTAATTATGAGATGAAATACGTCATAATGATGCCATGTTTTAGATGTGACGTCATCTAAAGTAAGACGTGAAATTGTGTTTGAAATTTGTTAGTGATTTTGGGAAATATTTTTGATAAATTACATATTTCACCTAACTAGTTGTATGTGTATTTTTTGTAACAATAGATTCACGCTCTACTGACTGAGTTTAACCAGGTAAATTGGAAGTTTTTTCAAGAGTGACAAAACCTACCCGATCGGATTGGCCCTTAAATCAGAAGAATTGAAGGCTGTACTTACCTAGCTATGACGACGCCGTTTAACGTGTTTGTTTTTTTTGCATAATGATGAACGCCGAAGTAGTTGTCCTCGACTCAAGTACGAGTGCCTATGATGATAAATATCATCGTTATATACTTCCTGATTGATATATTAGCAGTTGTTAAGTAAAGTAGAGCAGGTATTAACTTGGAAAATAATGGTAGCCAAATATGGAATGATATAAAAAATTTATAAAAGGTTAGTGCTGATATTTTTATGTGTGATTTAAGATGATTTCTAACTAAATTCATTTTTATATGAAACTGTATCCTTGCAATATCGCAAATTGTGTTGATTTTACAAAGATTTTTATAATGTCAAAAAATTTAAAAGCCAAAGAATTTAAGGACTAAGAGTATTGTGTTGATTTAGCTAAGAGTTCACTTTATAAAGCTCCTCTAAACTTACAAAGGTACGGTCACATATTGGCGAAAAGCTACGGCATTTGACAGATAATCAGGTATCGCTGTCAATTATCGCAGGTTTATGTCTGATATATACAGATATCTTAGTATTTGTGCCGAATACCAAATTACCTTTATTATCAAAAAATATTAGCTCGTTTACAAAAGGTCGCCCTTATATTGTCGTGACAATGACATTGTAATATTATCCAATATTTAAATTGTTAGAATTCCTTGCATTCATTGTTTTACTCTATAATTGAGTCAACAAACTAGTTTGTTCACTACAGTATGTAATCATTAAATAGATAGAGTGGTGTGTCAGTGATATTTTATGTAAATTATAAAAATGTGGACTGTATTTATATTTTATTTTAATACAATATTTATCGAGTTACAATGTTTGCTGTGTGAATTTTTTCATTAAATTAGTATACCCCTTTGATGCGGTACCCTAATAGCATTACAATCTAGCCAAGTAGGCTAATGAGCAATTTTGCTTTAACTTATTTTTATAGAAGAAAATATTACTAAGAATGTGTCCATCGGCACTTTTCTTACAGTCTCTACACTTTGTGATGACACTTTGTTCTTGTGTTCATTAAAAGTAGCACTATTATTACTGCACAATAACTTTGACATTACACTAACTCAAAAGGTTTGATTCTTTTGAGCCTTCTCACTTTGTCTGTGTTATGGAGGAGCTGGATGGCCTCGACATTTACGTGGTGATGAAGTCTTTTCTCGTGAGCTTCTGCGAATTTCTTAATTAATTTATCAACGAATTCGATCTGGAGGTCCCGGTGCAGATCTTCGTCTCTCACGTACCAGGGTGCATTAACAATGCCCCTTAACACTTTATTCTGGAATCGTTGAATTATTGCAGTATTACTTTTACAGGTACAGCCCCACAGCTGTATACCATAAGTCCATATCGGCATTAGGACTTGTTTGTACAACAAAAGTTTGTTAGGCACTGAAAGAGTAGATTGCCTTCCAAGCAGCCAGTACATCCTCTTGTAGCGTAACTCTAGCTCTTCTTTTTTCTTCTTGACGTGTGCTTTCCAGCGCAGCTTTGCGTCAAGAGTCATACCAAGGTATTTAGCTGTGTTTCCATATGGAATGATTTTATTGTTAATGAATACCGCACAGTATTGATCTTTCTTGTTAGTAAAGTTGATGTGAACCGATTTGGATTCATTTAGTTTTATTCTCCATTTTCTAGTCCAATCATGGATTTCATTAACAGCTACTTGTACCTTTTCAGCTGCTTCTGCATGAGTGCCTCCGACAGCCATTATGGCAGTGTCATCAGCAAAGGTTGCAATGGTATTATTGGCTAGGACGGGAATATCACTTGTATAAAGAAGGTAAAGGACCGGACCTAGTACGCTTCCTTGTGGTACCCCAGCTCTTATTTTCTTAAGTTCAGAGAAGGCGTCTTCTTGCCTTATTCTAAAAGTTCTATCAGATAAGTAGGATTCTATTACATCTGTAAATTCAGGAGGTAATACTTTTCTTAATTTCAGTAGTAGGCCCTCATGCCATACTTTATCGAATGCCTGTGCCACGTCCAAAAAGATAGTGGAGCAGACTTTTTTTTCTTCGAGAGTCCTCTCAATAACATCTGTAATTCTATGAACTTGATCTATTGTTGAATGCTGTTCTCGGAATCCAAATTGGTGATCTGGTATGATGTTTTTACTTTCTATAAGTGGCTTAAGTCTTTTCAGTAACAGTTTTTCAAATAATTTTGACATGATAGGTAGCAGAGAAATTGGCCTATAAGATGAGGTCTCATGAGGTGGTTTTCCTGGCTTTGCTATCATAATGACTTCGGCAACCTTCCATAAATCTGGTACAACCTTTAGTCTGAGTGCTGCGTTTATAAGTGTCGTCAGTTTCACTAGTGCTTTTCGTGGAAGATGGTGTAGTATTTCTCCCGAGATAAGGTCGAATCCAGGAGATTTCTTTGGTTCTTGCTGTTTAAATAGCTGTCACTGTTTCATACCTAATGAGAATTTAAAAGGGCTAGCAAATTAAAAAAACGTTTTCACAAAATAATTGAAGCTTATAAATCGAATCAATTTTTTTACCTACTGTGATCTAACCCTGTTTAGTCATGACCAAATCCAGAACTATTGTAAAACCGTTTGCACATCGACTAATTAATGAACTTTCATTAATTCAAAGCATGTTACCGTCGCAAGCACCAGTGTGTGAACCGCCTAACAATAGAACTTACATAAGCCAAGCCGACACGGCATTGACCTGATCTTCTTTCAACAAGTGTCGATTGACATAGTTCAGAAAAACAACAACATTTTAGGATCCCAAACAATATTGAAAAGGTTATAATAGGGTTAGTGAAATGGTTTTTATCCAATGAAAAACTATTCAGTGCAGTACTCAGTGTTAGAAGTAAGATTATAATAACGTTTTTTTATTATGGAGAGCCTTGGATATATTATTTAAAAGGTTAGGTTTAGAGCTTACAATTGATTTAAAGAACCTAAATGCAACAATTGACCTAACTACAATAAATACAGTAGAACTAAAGAAACCCTCATTACTTCTTTCGATATGACCCGATTGTTCTTGAACATTGTAAAAATCGCGGGAAGTCAATGAATGATGAGAACTCATGATTCTGAGTTCTCTCCATTCTTCCTCTACGTTTGGGGTTAGGCAGTAAGCAGTGCTGCATTACCACGCACAATATTGTTAGTTCTACCGATCCAACGATATTGTTTTCTCTATGACGGTATTAATCTACTTTTTAGGTAGTAAAATGTATCATTGCTTTCTCTATGTCGGTATTTATCTGTGTTCAGTATTGCTTGACTTCGTTGACCCCGTAAGTCAGTTGCGATCTTCATACATCGAGTTCATTACAAAAATATGTACGTCATTACTAAAATAACGTTACTGTAATGTCGGACATCAACCCGTCATGGACAACGATTTTACATTTACAGGGTGTATAAAAACATAGACAATAGTTGGAGCAAACGGATACTAGAGTGAAAACCGCGTTTAGGTAGCGTAAATATTCAAGCCGCAAGGTGGAGTGACGATCTGCGTAATGTAGCTGGCAAGCACTGGAGAAGAGCTGGAGACTGGGCTCAGTGGCGCGTCCTAAGAAAGACCTACTCCAGCAGTGGACAGATATAGGTTGATGATGATGATGATGGTAAAGCATAGTACCGGAAACATAAATGGCGTTTTCTAAAAACGCACGGCGGATTACAATATAAACAAAATGTCTTTAGATTTTAGAGATATAATGTGTTTTGGGGTACCTATTCTATTATTTATTTTATTTCGCATAGTACATGCAGGGCTTAATTTGGTTTTGTTATCAACCAATCTTTTTACAAAAAAAAATGTAAATACCAAAACAATCCTAGTTTTAAAAAAAATATGTTTTTTAATGTCGTCGTGCATGTACTTTCCGTTTTCAGGGGTAGTATTTATACACCCTGTATCAGTATACCACAGAGAAAGGTTAAAATATACCTTCTCGTAATATCATCTTACGCAATTGAGATCATCTTTGTAACTCAATTTGTTCAGTTCTAGTAACTAAGAAATTGGAGTATTTGTTCAAGAATCTACGTGCACTGGTAGGCCACCATTTTAAACCCTCTCAAAAAAAAGATGCTACTCAGGCTGAGATTCATAGACCGCACTTTGCTTTACAGCAAAGCAGTCTTCGCAATAAGCTTTGTTTATCGAAGTTTCCTATCAATACTTTGAATAAAGAAGAGCTTGACAGAACTATGAAATATAATTTTGGTTGAAAGTTGAACTTTCCATCAAAGTAAAGTCAAAGTTTGGTCTATGAATCTCGGCTTAGAAGCTTTGGTGTTTATTTCAGTTTGTCTGCCCGTCTGTCGCCTCGTAGCTAAGAAATTATTTTTTCAATTTGAATGCGGGTTTTTGTTAGAAACTGACAGGTTTGAGATGGCATTAATTGCTAGGAAGTTGTTGTTGTCAGTTCTTTTTATGTTATGAGGATATTTATCACCTTGAGTGATGAGTATGAATGTAGATGTATATGTAATAGGCCAAAAAAATATGGATGAACAGTGTGAAATATATGACATGGCTAAGAAAGAAATTAATGTAGAGATGACGGCTGATAGAGGAGAATGGAAAAAGAGAACAAGTTGTGCCGACCCTATAATATAGTGGGATAAGGGCAGAAAGAAGAAGAAGGTTGAGTATTTTTTGTAAAATTAACTTGTGATCAAAATTAGAAGAAACGATGGTAACGATGAGGATTGTATGGTTTGTCTCAAATAACCATTAAAAATTTTGCTATAGTAATACGCAATAATAAGCAATTAAATTGACGGCAAGCGATAAAAACTCGACCGAAAACAAATTGAATGTCGATTAAAAATATAGACGTAGATTTCTTGCTGCCAGAGTCCACCTTGAAAGCGCTTCGGTCGTCTACCTTTGAAATATGAACTGATTCTAATGATTACGGACCAAAAATAATTTTATTTTGTTTAATGTTATTAAATTTTATTTAGTTAAATAGCTTTTCTGATCTTAAGATCATGGATTCAAATACTTTAGTGTACTAATGAGTTTTTGTGTCCAAAAATGTATGTCTACTATGCCAGTACTTTCAAACGATAAAGGAAAACATCGTCAGAAAACCGGCATAGCGTAGAACCTAAAAAGTTCAAAAACTTGCGTCAAGTGCACGAAAAGAGCCTCTTTGAGGCGCACTTAAAATCCTTTCTCCACACTGCACTGTTTAAAAAAAAGTGACATGATAAGAGCAAGCACAGGTACATAGGTACTCGTCATAAAATTTTTGCCCTTATTCCACTTTGTTGGGGTCAACAATACATGTTGTTTTCTTCCATTTTCTGTCATCATCAGTCTGGAATACGATTATATCTAAGAGAGGAGTTAGCAAATTTTTTCTTAGATATAATATAATCGTATTCCATTTAATCTATCTACGTTTTAGACCTGACCCACCTTTACATGTGGCATGCTATAACAACAATTTCCTGTTTGATCAGAATCTATTTTTTATTTGTTATAGGTTCATGTTTGACCGCAATAAGTAATGATGCGGTCGATGGTATCTATAGCACGCACACAAAGAGTCTATTTATATAAAATTTCAGTTTTTTTACTTTTATATTTAAAATATGTATATTAATTTAGTATCTGAAGATGTCATTTTTAAATGCATCTTAAACCAGGATAGATAATTAAAATGAACAAATCCAGGATCTGTAAAAAAACACATAAATAGGTCACTCAAAGAAACGCACCTCTGGAATTCACTGGCTCCCGTATCCAAAGTGGCAGTATTATCAAATCACTCGTAATATATCTCGATCACAAAGTCACTGCGCGGCTAGACAAGAGGATGTGTCTTCCTCGGCGCGCGGGCATCAACTGTTTTGCGCATGCGCACGCGACGTTCAGTCCGTCACCTGATAACTGATACCTACCGAGGATAAGCTCTAAAGCGGCTATCACTACATTTGATACAATGAAATTAACTTTTACATAGTCTTGTATTTATTATGCGACTTTTTTTGCTCAATCGAGGCCTTCGCCTTCGCTCATAATGATTAGGGGAGTCTTAAATTGTACGAAATTAGTTAGGTGAGGTACATTATAATATCAGCACCTACTGACAAAATATAACATAATTAATTTACACTATGGAAAGTTAGTTTTCGTATTTTATTATTATACTTGAGCATTTTTTTTAGTATATCACTATGTGTAGTACATTGGTGATATTTTAACCAACATCGCCGTATGGTTTTAGCTCAAAGTGTGAGCAGTTGGAATGAAAGTGAAATAAATAAGTGATATCCTGATTTGAACGAAAATGTTTCCAATAGTTTTGAAGAAAAACCACAATTTTCTTAAAAGCCAATGATGGCCAACATGTCTACTGTCTGACATAATTAAAAACTATTTTATTTATGTAATATACCCTCATTTGACATTGAAAAAATTGACAAATGGACAGATGTCATTAATTAACAAGAAGAGGAAGACAGTGTTTCGAAGCGTTTCAGCGTTTAGAACGCTTTGTGTTATGCTCAAAGTTTCACTCTTCCACAACTTCCATATTCGATCACTCGCAAGATGTTTTTACCCAATCAGTGAGAAAAGCACAAACTCGCATGTCAAATTGTATCTTAGCAAATTGTTGGTAACTTCGTAAAGATAGCAATCAACGAAATAGTTTTTATTAAGGTTCCAGTTATTATTTAATTTAAGTGTTACGAGATGTCTGACATTTTACGGACGGTTTCGTTACGCGGGATTGCAACTAGTGGTATGATCAAGGCATGCTCTGTCATGGGAAGCAGTTACAAGCCAATTTGGTTATTGTTATGGGCAAGTTCAAACAATAACTATTTATTTGATCAAATGTACGCTTTTTTGTCTGGCACTGATTTGGATCAGGGATCGTTTGTAACGGTCTGCAAAGAATCCACAGTTTCTCGTGTATACTGTTGATTTTGTAAATATTTGTTTTATTGTATTTCTTTGTGTTCACAAATGTAGTTATTTTATCACAAGTACAGTTATTTTTAGTTTGCCTATTTTTTTGTTATATAACTCACAAATTGCTTATATTCTAGTTCAACCTACGAAAACGAACGACTTATTGTACACGCAAAGATACATAACTTATAAATAACGACGGACAAAGAAGGACAAATACAGAAAAACATACCACAGATTAAATAGGTAGGTATATAAGAATAGGCAAACCCGCCAGTCAACACCTACCCACTATCTAAGTAGTCTAGGTAGGTAAGTAGGTGAATGCTAGAAGGCTCGCAGTAGGTGAGCTAATAAAGAAAATACTTAAATAGCTCTAGTCATACTCTGGACTTCTTGAGGTTAAACCGGTTCTATCACTATGCTTGTCCGGGGAAGTACTACCACCATGCTTATTTCTGTCGTGAAGCAGCATTTCTGTGTTTCGGTTTGAAGGGTGTGGGTGACGGTGAAATTACTGGCACGTGAGGCTGAACAATGCATCAAGTTGATGGGCGCAGGGCAATGCATCGTAGACCACGTTCCTGACGTACGTGACCTACGAGGTAATGCAAGGTGTATGGATAAGTGCCACCCCTTCATGGTCGATGTCCCTCAATATCGCACAAAGCGCTTTCCTTAAACTTTTTTGTGCAAACTGCCGAGGAGTGGACTCTTTACCGTTGTTTGTTTTTTTACTAACGCCCTCTTGTCATGAACTCTGAACTAATTTAACTCGCGTCGTCAATATTTCCGGAGCATTACAATCTTGAAATTTTCAAGTCATGATCGACCAATTGGTTTATAGCTAAGCGTGTGCGGAGCTTAGGCTGCATTTTCACTATCCATCAGGTGTGGTGGCAGTCAAACGTTCAGCTTTCAACAATAAAAAAAATGCTTTGCCTTATGCGAAGGTTGCCGCGTTACATGAGGTGAGCCTTACACTTGTTCTGTCAGGTAGTTGTCTAAAACATATCAAAATGGGACACAGTACAGCTTAGTTCAAACCTTGGCTTACAAAGTTATCGCCTATGCATCGTTAGCCGGCTACATTTTCAGCCTAATAGAAACTAGGTAAGTAATCAGGCTAAGCGCCACTTAGATTATTATTGTAACACACAGACCATTAGCGTAATTTTCATGTCACTACCACGACCGTAGGTTGTAAATAATCATTACCAAGATTTACAATACTGACTGTACTGGAAAAACAAGGCCTACTTTTTTATAACGCTTTTATTAGCTTCACCTGTATGTATGTATGTATGTAACCGACCTCTTTGAGCTCGATTTTGTCCTACTTTGAACGATCAGATTTGATTCAAACTTTGCACACCTGTCAAGGGTCGATGACAATGCAATAATATGAAAAAAAAAATGAAAAAAAAAAAAAAAAGTGAAAAATAAATTATAGTTTGAAAAACTAAAAAAATAACGCTTTTATAACTAATTGAACTAAAAAGTTAAAAACAAAACTGTAATAATCAATTGAAAATTTTATATTATTGTACAAAAAGCGTGGGGGGCTTGATTTTGATTGTTGTAAATATTTTATCAATAGTCTATTATAATCTGAAGTTATTATAAAAAGCACCCCACGCTTTTTTGTACAATAATATAAATTTTTCAATTGATTATTATAGTTTTATTTTTAACTTTTTAGTTCAGTTAGTTATAAAAGCGTTTGTTTTTAGTTTTTTAAACTATAATTTATTTTTATTTCTGCGCTGTAGGCCGTGGGTTCGAGCTATCTCTATCTCAGTTTAATTTGGGTCTAGATAGTACCTACTGTGTGGATTGACTACATTATTTATTATCATTAACTTACGTAGAAGTAAATAAATATGAGAGGGGAATAGAGGAGGATTAATGTTGTGCCGACCTCACATAAAGTGGGAAAAGGGTAGGAAGAAGAAGAAGAGAAGTAAATAAATATATGATTAACTATTGATCCTTAGTATTTCATTGTTGGGCAGAGACCTCTCCCTTTTTCGCCAGTACTTACTACACTTCATACAGAGCTACCTAGCCTCAAACTAATCAAAGTTACTAGAGAAACCAGATATCTAATAAAATACGTTTGGGTCTAGTTTGAGGTACTTTTTTGGCCCATAAGTTTTTAATGACTGTGTTTTTATTTAGGCAATTATGTTTTGTATTGTATTGGCAATAACTTATTTTGCTGTCTAATATCAAGTTTTTTTTTTATTCTTAGCACTTACATGGTATAAAAAAATAACAAACTGAGGTGACTGACCCTTGAAATGAGTAAACAAGTCGTGCACGCTTATAATTTACTGTTTTAAGGCCGTTGAGTGAGGTAATCGTTTAGGTTGAGAGGCCCTAACCTCAACGAGGCATGGATTGCAATTTAGAAAAAAAACTTCTTATTCATTAACATTTAATTTGGTTTTAAAATTCGTGACAGGTAGAAGTACTAAAGGCCTGCGCACACCTAGTTCGCTGGCGGTAGCGATCAGTGAAACGCTGTCAAATATCGCTGTCAAATCTCAAATCTGACAGCGATATTTGACAGCGTTTCACTGATCGCTACCGCCAGCGAACTAGGTGTGCGCAGGCCTTTATTCATCTAGCTTCAGTGTGAAAAAAAAACAAATGATATGGAAGTAACTTTTCAAATTTTTTTTTTTTTAATATAATTCCAGTCAAAACGTCACACACACAGTATAATACACTGGTGAACTCTCACAATGACTCCAAACCAGAGTCAGAGATACCCTTACGCTACTAACTGACTGACAATTAACGCACAGCCTGAACAAGGGGTATGAAATTTGGAGAGTAGATTTCTGGTGTAGTGTGGGGGTGCACTAAGAAAGGGTTTTCTGAAACTCGACCCCTAAAGGTTGCAGCGGGGGTTGATGTTTGTACGGAAAAGGCTTAACGCGAACGAAGTCGCACGGGATTTCACTAGTACATTTTAATCCATTCATGTTTTACAGCAGTAGTAGAGCTCTTTGTGACATCAGGTGGGCCAAATGCTTGTTCCATCAGTAAGTTGTATAAAAAAATTAAATAAAAACCAAGTCGTGAGCGTAGGTATGCGTGGCATTAAGAACATCCACTTCAATGCACTTATTCTTTTGCACTTTGTTTTCAATAACAAGATCTTGTTTACGGAAGACAAAACTAGCTTTTTACTTTGTAAGCAATACTTGTTTGTATTTTGAAAACAATCGTGGAATTACATACCTGATTATCAAGTTTATTGTCAGTGCAAGTGTGAAATTGTCACGTAAAAAATAAACAATGGTAAAAGGTACGAGTTAATTGGGTAGATTTGATAGGGATGGGAAAATGACATAATTGTTTTTTGCTGTCATATTACTTCTAAACTTTTGCTAGATAATTATGAATGTTGAGGGATATACAAGTAGAGGTAGGCCAAAGAAAAGATGGATGGGATTGTGTGAAGGATGACATGGGAGATGAGAGTAGAGTAAATGTAGAAGTATAGTTATTTTATAAGCATTTATTTATTGACAAAATTGAGTACAGCTAATCTTGTCTAACCACTAGGTTTTCGATTGTTGCTTATATTGCTATTTTGTTCTGAGAAGTTGACAGCTTTTAGTCAGAAAGCCATAACCCGAATGAAAAAAATCAAGCAAAGGTTATTTTATTTCTTAGTGCGGATATAATATACCTACCAAAAGACACTACTTAGGAGCTAATAGTCAAAACTTTAGAACGAGCATTCCCTTTTAATATATTAATATACCTACTACAAGCTAACTGTATTGCGTTTATAAAACTTTAGTGTTTTATGATTTAAATACGAAATCTTGCAATGTTAATATTTTAATTAACTATAATCGTCAGCTTAATCAATACCTCGAATCTAATTATGGTGGAACACGAACAAAGTTAACACGAAACGATCGTGCTAACACATCATGAACCACTATAATAGTATTTTGTAAACATTTGTATGAAAACTATTTGTATATAAAGTTGTAATTGAACACTTTGTGGTGTAAATGTGAGGTATAGAGTGAGGAACAGTGTAATAAGAGAGAAATACGGTGTGAAAGAAGACGTAGTGATGAGAGTAGAGAAAGGTATGCTAAGATGGTTTGGGCATGTAGAGAAAATGGGTGAAAGGAGGATAACAAGACAGGTGCATCAGGCGAGTGTGAATGGAACTGCTGGAAAGGGATACCTCGGCACATGTATCTCGATCAGATCGCAGACGTTTTAGAGAAAAGCCAGGATAGAGGTACCTTAAACTGACAAGCATGTATGAAGAATATTATGCGAAGTGAAAGAGGTGTATCAGGATCGTAGCAAGGGGAAATCCCTGATCTCTTCCTACCCCCATGGAAAAGAGGCATGATTTTATGTATGTATTTGACCACTGAATCCCTCACTCACAAAAATGTCGCTCATGGTCAGGCGGGTGGGTATTCTAGGTCTTCGAGCATCCCTTGGTAGGAACCAAACTATTGCCGGTTCTTTTAGACTTGGTGGCGTGGAACTGGCACCTAAACTCACCTACCTTTAAGACGTTCCAAAGTGATCTTTGTGCTAAACTTAATAAATAAAATTTTGGTTTTGTATTTTCAGCGTCAATATTGAAAATCCAATAGGTTGTCCATTCATTACTATTTTCTGTAGCATAACAATGTAATAGAGTTATTATAAAACACTTCCGTTCATTGTAACAACCCCTTTATACAACTACTAATAAGGCATTATTAATATGGTGTAGCCAATGTAGCATATCGGTTATAAACTATACCACATTATATAAAACAGTTGTTTTCTATCGATAATATGGAAGTTATGACTGGCTAGTCATAACTTCCATCTCAAGTCAGGTCGTAGGTTCGATCCTTACCGAGAACAAATATTTGTGTGTTGAACGCAGATGTTTGTTCTCTGTCTGGCTGTTACATTGTATTCTAAGTATGTCATCATCATCATCATCATCAGCCTGAAGAAGTCCACTGCTGGACATAGGCCTCCCCTACACATTTCCAGGAAGAACGATTCTGAGCCCTTTCCATCCATCGACTTCCCGCGATCTTAACAATGTCGTCGGTCCATCTGGTGGGTGGGCGCCCTACGCTTCGTCTTCCGGTTTTGTCTAAGTATGTATATATATAAAATGTAGGTATAATGTATTATATCAGCTATCTGGTTCCCATAGTATAAGCTCTGCTTAGTTTGTGGATAGATAGTTTTGAGTGGATTGTCCATAACATTTATTTATTTACATAATTGTATCTATATTTGACCTTATTGAGCAATGCAAAACCTTGATGTGTGGTCACTGACCTCATTATTACTAGCTACACAGTAATATCGAAGATCAATGTACGTAATCAAACTTATATACCGTTGCGTAGGTTCCGCATGTTATTTCAACTTTTCGTTCTTGTTCTGTCGCGATGCTCATAAATTTATTTATAATATATTATTATATATAAATTTGCATATTTTGTATTAATTTTAACGTGTGTGTGTGCTTTTTGTGTACCATGGACTCTGTAATGGCACATGTATAAGTCTGAAATAAAAATATTGAATTGAATAAATGAAATATTGAATATGATTGGTGGGTGAGAAAGAGCTTTTAATTCAATCGTTTTCTTTTCTTTGAAGAGAACTTTCGTAGCAATTGTACAAAACAAAATGAGTGTATAAAAAAATATTGGGTGTTTCAGATTAACTCAATAGATAACTTGTGTGTGGTTTAAATATTTCTATAGAAGAAATTGGCCAGTTTTTCGTTTTATCAGTTCTAAAATAAAACTAAGACGTTAAAAAAGTTTTAACAGCGCTATAACATCGCCAACAGTCACATAGAACACATTCTATGGGTTACCGAATCCAGCAAACTACAAATTGGCTCCAAAGCTGATAACAACCTGTTTTTTAACACTAATCTTATCTTATACCTTTAAACGAGAAAATCTTGTATATATATATATATTTAGGATCTCGGAAACTGAGCCAACAATTTTCACGAAATTTACTATACAAGGGTTTTCGGGGGCGATAAATCGATCTAGCTAGGATTCATTTTTAGGAAATGACGAGAAGTTGGTGTTTTGCAATAATCAAACATAAACTCAATATACGACTGTTCCTGCCATCTATTGGCGATTGTGAGCAACTAACTGCAAGCTAGAAGGCGTTGTTAATTAAAAATAAGCCAATAGAGATACGACTCTTCCTGACATCTATTGGCAAATAATAATACTATTTTTTTTAAACCCGAGCGAAGCTCGGTCATACCGGCTCGTTTAATTTTTCGGTTCATGAATATGTCAAAATTCTCACATACATATATGTAATTTCAAACAGTTTGGTTGCACCGATAGATCACCTTTTGCATAGCTATTTAATTATTAAACTTTCAACACTTTATTTATTAAGATGAGATCACAATCTGATGCGTGGTAATTGATCGATTGACGGTCTGAGTGTACATGACATTTCAACCTTACCAATAATCGCAGGTCAAACTGTCAACAATATCGGTTAAGCATCTACTTAAACTGTCAACACCCTCATTATTATAAGCCTGAAAAGTTCAATCTTCACTTATACCTCTCTCCCATTACTTCTAGGAACGACTTGGAGTTTACTTCATCTATCGCTATTCCGCGATCCTCAAAATATCACCGCGCAGGTCCATCTATCCAAAATTTGAAAATTTCTAGAAAACCAAAGTCACTAAAAGAAGAAAAAAAATAACATATAAATTTATTTTCGATGTTTTTGACGTAGATGTAGACGTTAAAAAAAAAGATATACAATAAAACTACGGAAGGGACCTAAAGGACAGTGTACTGGAAAATAGACAAAGCATAATCGCATCAATGACAACTAAGAGTCTTAAACTACGGGTCCAAGCCAGTCCTGTCCTGTGCTCTAAGGTTAAAAAAGCAGCCAAGTGCGAGTCGGACTCGCCCATGAAGGGTTCCGTAGCATCAATTAACATAATATAAAGGTTTTTGTAGTTCGTCAAAAGGTAAATTGCGGTTTACGATTTATGACGTATAAAAAAAAAACTACTGACTAGATCTCGTTCAAACCAAATATCGTTGGAAGTTTACATAGTAATGTACAACATATATTTTTTTTGGATTTATCATTCTCTTATTTTAGAAGGGGGGGGACCAACTTTTTTCTACTTTGGAAGTGTCTCTCGCGCAAACTATTCAGTTTAGAAAAAAACGATATTAGAAACCTCAACATCATTTTTGAAGACCTATTCATAGATACCCCACACGTATGGGTTTGATGAAAAAAAAAAATTGAGTTTCAGTTTCAAGTATGGGGACCCCCAAAACTTATAGTTTTTTTTCTATTTTTGTGTAAAAACCTTAATGCGGTTCACAGAATACATCTACTCACCAAGTTTCATCAGTCTAGCTCTTATGGTTTCGGAGAAAAATGCCTGTGACACGGCCGGACAGACAGACAGACATGACGAATCTATAAGGGTTCCGTTTTTGCCATTTGGCTACGGAACCCTAAAAAGGCTTCGACTTCGAAACTTTTTTCTGCCTGACAAGGCATTATCTACCATGCCTCAGCGCTGGGTTTCAAGCAGAACCTTGAAAAAGGTTACTGACAATAATAAGACTCAAGACCAGAGTCAGAGACAGAGCCAGATAGAGCTTGTGGTAGGCAAGTAAAGTGGTCAAAAGCCGCATGTTTCTATGTAGTTGGTATAGGTTATTGATTAAATTCACAACCAAACATTAAAACCGAGTCTAAACTTCAAAACCACAAATTCTAATCCGTATTTACTGGTATTAAATTGCCGTACAATTTTGGTATGATTAACATAAATGAGGTCGAAATCGATGTTTTGCGCTACAATTTCGTGTAACACTGGTAAAACAAATATGGTGTACTGAGAACTAATTATAGTATCAAAATTATCATGTTTTGACCAAATTAATTTAGAGGGTTATTACATAGGTTATTTTTTCATTTGTAAATTAAGCTTTCTGGTCATCACCATGTTGATAAACCTTTTTCTTCATCCTCTTTTTCTTATTGTGGCACTGGTTCTTTCAATCCAAGATTGATTATAATTGCACCTCTAAAACATTATATAGTTTTTTAGCGTACTTCAAAAATAAACATAATGATTAAATATTATTCACCTTTCTTATATAAATGTTGTCTTTTGTATAAGTACCGAACCGTAGTGTATCTAGAGCATTTTGAATAGGGAAGATCTCTGCAACGGCTAGTTTACCCATGTAACTAGAATAATTCATAACACGTCGCAAGCATTCGAACCTTATTATTGCTGGTTGATTTATAAGTAAACTTGTGGGTTTCTCGGTTACGCACTAAGACACATCGTCTGGTAAATCTGCAGACTCGCCTGTCGAAGAAAGTGTTTTATTGTAAATTACTTTACCATTTCAACGAGTTATATTGTATTGTGTTGTTGCGGTTTGACTTCAAAATGTGACTTACATTACTCACCATTGGTTACGTAATCTATTGTTAATTTTAGCTGCATTGCAATTTTTTCAACACTTGCATTGTCATTTTCGTATTCTTATCTTTTTTCAAAAAACTACGATACAATGCTCGAGGGTATTGCATGTTGTTTTGAAATCATCATTAAGAGACCGAATATTTTACCCTTCCTTGTCATATCTCTATCCACTTACTTCCAGTGACCTTCTACAATCTATGCTAGATATAGTGGAACTACCAAAATTTATACTCTCTGTTTTTGTTGGAGGATTCGCTGTTGGCTGATGGATGACCATAGTACTCAAGAGATGTTGTCCATCTCCTGGTGCGTTCCAGGAGAAGTCAGCTCATGTATGCCATGATGACCACTTACCAATATTCAATTTATTTTGAACGTACCAAATTGCATGCTTAGCATTCAGTACTAACTTTGTCTCCTGCTTCGCCTTTTTGTGGCCTTTTCTATAGGGATACAGAAAGTTCAATAAGATCATTATTTTAGCACTTATCTTGTAACATATCTAGCATTAAGTACAGACTAATAGCGAAACCTTAGAACGCCACCTGTTCGAGCTAATTGACAATTTGAGCAAGGTATAAATTGCAACTGTACAAATAAGCACTGGTGATTCAGTGGTATCGACCGTGCCTTCCAATGCAACGGTCGTCAATTCATACCAGCCCGTGCACATATGAATCCTGTATTAGATTTTTTTTAGCGTAAGTTCTTGTACCTTCTTCTTGTTTAAAAGCAGTGCGCTTGTCAGCGTAATGTGTGCATTTTTCTCGAGGTATTTCTTTTGAGGGCAACCTCTCTGTACGACATGACGGTGATCTTCACTTTTATTTGGGTTATGTAGCTACAGCTTATCCTTGGTCTTCTCTTTTGTTCTACGTTTCCTTCGATGATGCTTCTGATAAAGCTGTCATGTCGTACAAGATCACCAATTCTTAAGTTCTTGTACTACGTAACACAAAACCTACGCCTTTGTGTACTCCTACATGCTGACAATTGGCGCCATGTGTGACTTTAGGTACTATTCATTAAGAATAAGTTACGCTCACAGACGTATTGACAAATTGATTAGATTATGCAACAGTGTATCTGTGCCTTGTGCCTGTATTCAAAGATGTAATTGCTCGAATTGCGTTTGCCGTAGGTAATTAGAATTAAAATCTATTCGACACGCATTATACTTCACCCAGTTAGTTAGATGAGGCTTTGACCCCATACGTGAGCATGTTTATTTTGAGAAATGTCTGGGGCAATTGCTACATCCTCACGTATTCTTACTAGTATAGGTATATCTTTTTAGGACGAGTATTTCGGGTAAATATTTTTTTTCGTTCTTTATTCTGTTTCTTCTTCTTCCCAAGAGATCTCTCCTATATAGCTATTTTTAAAGTTATAAGATGCAAGTATAGATATATACATATATTTCGCAACAAACAATATAATATCCTACATATCCAAGAAAGAAGTGACTGCTGAAATGACACCTAATAGAGGAGAATGGAGAACGAAATGTGAATGAAGTGGGATAAGGACAAAAAAAAGATGATGGTATTCCCAATATATCACCTAAATTGTTTAAATAATTATTTAAGGTACTCTCTCAAGGTAATATAAAAAAGAATCAGTGACACGATAAGAATAAGAAGGTAAGATAGTTAAAGATTACAAAATTACAAAGAAGCTAACAAACATGTATTTCACCAAAGTGAAACACAAAATGACATTGATGCGAACACTACCTATCTACAATCCATAGTGAGTGCTCCCAATTAGGTTGTACATAATTTGTGGCAGCTTGCCTTCATGACGTGATATTTCAAAATATGCACGGCGCGTTTGTCAGCGATTTTACATCCAAAATATTACTCATCATCATTTTCCTGCACTTATCCTACGCTAAGTGGGTCCGCTAACGCTAACGCTAACAGGTTTTCCTCTTTTAGTCACCTCTATCATTCGTCATCTCAGTGCTCACTTCTTTCTTGCTCATGTCATCTTTGGAACAGTCCATCTATCTTTTTTGATCTACCTCTTCTTCTATAGCAACCATCCACATCCATACTCGTATGTCTAGCATATTTGTGGGAAACGTAATAGTAATAAAAGGTACTATCACCTACCTACCAGAGCTCTCTCTACCCCTGTAGGTATATACCTACAAGAGACTTTGATATATTAATATGAAAAAATATGAAGCGTAAATACGTAATTAGGTAAGAATCACAATAATATTGTTATACTTATTTGCTTACTTTTTTATTTCTATTTATTGAAAATACCAACAACACTGAAAGAACAGAGTTATAGATGCTTAGACGAAAGAGTAAAAAAATCGTGGACCAAACAGGTGCAGCATTATTTCTGTGTCCTCTTTTATTAAAAATAATTAATAAGTGTATCACTTCTCTTAGATCGCCTTTTCACTTCTAGTCTGACCACAAGAAACCTTACTGTGGACATGTTATTACTTGGCCCACGCCAACCTTCGAATAAAACGCTCTGCTTCATCCTAATGGCTAGGAAATGAATATTTAGTAGCCAGTCTCGTCTCAAATATATCTCGACTATAACTTTAAGCTATTAAGCAATATCAATAAGACAGATTACTTAATTGCATTATAGTTTTAAATATTACAGGATATTTATCATAATTTCTGAAATTGATTCTTTCTCGATATTATTATGGATTTTTGGCCCTTTGTGAAGTTTAAAAAATTGATAAACTGACTTCATGTCCAAACTGCTGAACCAATTTTGAAGAAATTTCTATGGGACCAATCTGGGAGAAGAATTTGGACCTTCTAGATAAAACTATTTTTTCAAAGTGGCTTAAGAATGACAAAGTTTAGAGCACAAACTTAAAAAAAAACTGCTGAATTGAGAACCTCCTTTTTTTAGTCGGATAAAAAGGGCCTAAAACCATGACATATTTTTTAAAATTATTTTTTCAGGTAGTAATTGGATTATCATCATAACTACAATAATTAGTTCATAAGCAAGTGACATATTTGTCGAATTTGAGAAATAAAGTTCTTTAAATACCTAGTTTCAAAATTTTGTTAAATAGCACTGTTTTGTTATTATTTATGGACGAGCGCGATCCAAATTTAAAACTAAAATTTTGGCAATAATTTTGAAATGACGATTGATTACGTACATTTTACGGGAAGACAACTTGCAAATCTAGAAATTTACTTAATCTTCTAACTGATTATGATCTAGCTAAATTGTTATCAATTATTGCAAAACGTATACAATTAATTGAAATTGAAACTAGATTGATGCAATAACTTTTTGCAATAATCTAGATTAGTTTAATAAAATAGTTTGCTGCTTTATTTATATTGTTTTTTTTTACATTTTGTCAATTTAATGACAAAGTAGACGTCACACGACACGACACAATTAATTAAAATTCAAACTAGATTTATGCAATTAACTATTTGCAATATTAAAACAATTCTAAAGCAGCTCTATTTAAACACTACTATACAAGATTTTGTCAATTGGATGTCAAAGTAGATCAAAAAGTCCTGGCCACATCAAGGCGGGCATGATAGCGATGCTTGTCTCGCTATCATTGCTATTATCGCGGTGTTATCACCTTGATGTGGTCGGACCGGTAGATAACCAGTGATCTGCGAAGAAATTTTTCGCAGATCACTGGTTATCTGACGCCAGTTATCTGTAAGGAATAAGCAATAAATACCCGTGTAATAGATTTAATATTTGTCTAAGTTTATAATGAATTCCATATAGCCATATAGCTCGAAGAACCGACAACCGTTGGGGAATAAAGGTTCTCGAATGGCGACCACGAACCGGAAGACGAAGCGTAGGGCGCCCACCCACCAGATGGACCGACGACATTGTTAAGATCGCGGGAAGTCGATGGATGGAAAGGGCTCAGAATCGTTCTTCCTGGAAATGTGTAGGGGAGGCCTATGTCCAGCAGTGGACTTCTTCAGGCTGATGATGATGATGATGATGATGATAATGAATTCACTTTTCAACTTCATCAATTTGCTGATTTGACATTAAAATATGTAGCTTAAATAATTATTTACAAACTTTCATTCAATTCAATTCAACTCAATGAATTTATTTTCAGATTTAAAAATATCCAATTTGTTACACCAAGGGAATAAAAACTTTAACAAAATTAATTGTCGCTTATAGTCGTCTCAAGTTACCCACAATAAGGTAACGAAAATGTCACTGTTTTAACATTTAAATCGTGATAAACTAGTTCGCTGTCGTGCTTGTGAAGTTACTTCCTAGTTATCTTTGTAGATTTCACGTACCTATATAACGCACGTACATGAGAAGCTTAGGAAGCGTTTACTAAAACTTAAAAATATTTTTGAAGTTAAAACTAGTTTATGCCGGCTGATGTGGAAAAAACTAATGAACTCGTCACCGTCACCTCGACAGACAAAAATTGAAAAACTTCGCCAAAAGTGCGGGGAGGAGGGGGGGGGGGGGGGTTGATCGTTCAAGTTTTCATTGCAGTCTGTATTCCCGGAGTGCCACGATATTTTTAATTAAGTTTATTCACCTAATATTTAAAATGTGCACAAATAACTCTTTGTTTTACAATTTATAGGTAAGCGCTTGGCACCTGATGTTAAATGATGATGCGGTCAATGGCGTAATAGCGCGCTCACGTATAGAAGATACCTGAGAGTGAATGTGTGTGAGAGTGAAGTGCGCCTCGAAGTGGTGAACTTACCACTTCGAGGCGCACTTAAAATCCACGCTGGTTTTTTAGAACCACGCTGGTTCTAAAACACTAGTGGCCTGCAAAAAAAAGTGACTCAAAATATTTTATTTACCCTATAACAAATATCTTAAAAATGCGCACAAACGCGATCACTCAGATATTTTTTTTCTTCTTTTTTTTCAGATGGCCGCACCAGATGCTAATAATGATGATGATGACACCTACCTGCTTTAAAAGCTTTTAAGTTTTATAAAACGCACCCTAACACATTAAATAACCGGTTTTACATACAAACTAAAGCTGAGCCGAGAAGAACGAGCGACCCATTTCAAGGTGAATGTTAATTATTTACAAGTCTGCGAGACGCTTTTCAAAGTACTCATGAACTTATCAAGTGTTTTGTAATAAATAAGTGGTCTATTCTTTTATGGAACCTAATTATAATCTTAAATTGTTAGTTATAGGCTATTCCACACCTATTTTTTAAGGTTGCGTTGCTGTGTCTTGAAGAGTGTGGGTGCTGATGAATTATACGTAAATTAGACCGAAAACCGATAATGTAAAGCCTCAAATATAAACCCTCCCATCAAAATTAATTAAAAAAAAATTTTTTTACAGATATTGCAACTATTTAAGATATCTAAACAAAGAATTCTGTTTCAATTTTACTTTTCCAGAGGTAAAATTATAGACCTGTAGATTAGGGGTGTCCCGTCCATGTATGAGATTTTTGAAGTGAAAACTTCTTTAGCGGCGTTGAGCACTTTTTCTGTAATGGGTATAAAATCTTAAACTCGCGTCAGCGCGTCAGGACACGTGACCTGATCGAAAAAGCGTAAGACGGATGGAGAGTAGACAGCTATCTACTCTCTACGGCGCGGCGAAAATGTATGCCTGGGCCTACTGTTTCGTTTAGGCAGCGCAGGGCGCTTGCGCGAATGTTCGTGTATGTTACAGCGTGCCAAATAACAAACAAGCCCCCCCTAACCATTCCAAAATATCAAACATGCTCAACGTTAATAATCAAGTTTTCACTTCTGCCGGCACTCCCGGAGTGCAACCCGTATTTTTTTTTTCAAGGTAGACTGACGCAAGAGGTATCGAAACTTGTGTAGTTTTACGCAGATTACGAAAAAGGTAAAAATAATAGAATTGTATGCCATCTTGAGGCCTCTACCGCACTTTTAAGTTTTGAAAATTTTACGATTTTACAGAACTAAGCTATATAACCTAAAATAATACAAAATTAAATAATACTGAAAACTGAAATACTGAAAACCTTTAATACTGAAACTGTACTTTTATAGCATAAAAATCACTTTGCCTATGAAGAAAACACTCGCGAGTCAAGTCAAGAAAGTCGTGGAAGCGAGTTGAAACTTGACGGTGTAAGCAAGTTGAAACCTAACAAATCCTAAGTCGCTGGTAACATGTCCTTACATGAAAATCAAAATGTCGTCTATGTATTACACCTATATGTAACAAAAAGTTAATATTTATTATTATACTATTCAGGAGCCTAAATTAAAGATAGCGAAATATTACCATAAAATTATTTTTTTTTCAAAATGTTGAAGATATAGAGCCCTAAAGACATAGTTTTAAAATATTTAAAAAAATAATTTCGTAATCTATGATCAATTACACAACTTTTGAGAGATCTTGCGTTAACAGAAACCAAAAAAAATTCTCGGGACACCCTACGAGGCTTCCGTCGAGTCGGACCGTTAGGTACTCGGACCGCAGTCCCACTCGCCGGACTAATTTAATTTTATTATTTTTCTTCCGGCGACTCGGACCACTTTTGAAATGATCGAGAAAACCTATTGTTCAAAGCAATGAAGTACAGTCAATGGAAAAAGTAGATGCACAAAGTAAACATAAAGAATAAAACTCTTTGATTTAAGACACAATTTATTTAAAAAAATCTAATTATTAACAGTTATCTCGCTTCTCGAGATCGTTTCTTCCTCATACCCATAAACTGTGGAATGAGCTTCCACCTGAGGTGTTTCCTCTTAATTACAACATGAATAGCTTCAAGAAAAACGTTAAAAAATTCCTCCAGGGTAGGCAACGCAACGACAGCACCCTTGGTGTTGTTGGTGTCTACGGGCGACGGTGACCGCTTACCATCAAGTGGGACGTAAGCTCGTTTGTCTAACTTTTACGTATTTTTTTTTTTATTGTACTTTTTAGATTTATCGTCCTATTATTTTAGAAGTTACAGGGGGGACGACACATTTTACCACTTTGGAAGTGTCTCTCGCGCAAACTATTCAGTTTAGAAAAAAATGATATTAGAAACCTCAACATCATTTTTGAAGACCTATTCATACCCACACGTATCGGTTTGACGAAAATAAAATTTTTGAATTTCAGTTTCAAGTATGGGGACCCCCAAAATTTATTGTATTTTTGTGTAAAAATCTTAATGCGGTTCCCATAATACTCGCCAAGTTTCATCAGCTTTTACAGTTTCGGAGAAAAATGGCTGTGACATACGGACGGACAGACAGATAGACATGACGCAGTCTTAATTTGTTTTACTTAGATAATACGGTCTTTGTTATTTAAAATGTGACTAAGATTAAACTTTGTGACTTTTGCACTATTGGGTGACTCTTCCATGACATACAACCAGCCATAATCGATTAAATCCGGTGGGAGATGAGAAAGAGCCTTACGCCACAGACTTCGGTTGAAATGAAAGTAACAGCCTACAATTTGATTGATTTTATTCGTTGCATTACAAATTTTCTTATTCGCACATCGCCATAGTTTTGAGCCATCTTTGTTTATTAATTTTAAATGATATTTATAATCAGCTCTGCACAAAAGTGTACATCCTCTTTGTGTGACATCAATGTGAAAAGATGTCTGTACGAGAGATGTTTTAGGGCCACCTTCTTCCATTTTAATACTTAGTTCTGAAATCGAAATATTATATTTATATTTGCAACGACTAAATAATATTTAATAAAATACATAAATATTGTGGACAATCCACACAATACTATCTAGCCCCAAATTAAGCAGAGCTTGTGCTATGGGAACTAGATAGCTGATATAATACTTATATACTTTTTTTTTCTAAATACCTACCCAATTAGAATACAATATAACACCCAGACAGAGAACAAACATCTGCGTTCACCTCACAAATATTGGTTCTCAGTGGGAATCGAACCCACGACCTACGGAGCTGCTACTATCGCAACGTGTAGGATAGGTAGGTACAAATCATCAATAAATTTATAGGATGCAAGTTTATATTTAAGTAAATTTTATAGTCATAACTTTTATAAAAAAATTGGAAATAAATAATATTTTTTAATTGACATTTCACTACTACTTAACATTTCGTATTTATGTCAGATCTGTTTCTGGCGATGACTGTACAATTTACGTCACGTGGTTTGTGGTCCGAGTCGCCGGAAGAAAAATAATAAAATAAAATTACTCCGGCGAGTGGGACTGCGGTCCGAGTACCTAACGGTCCGAGTCGACGGAAGCCTCACCCTACTGTAGATGCGTCTTTCTTTGCCTCTGGAAAAGTAAAATTGAAACAGAACAAAGCAGACCCGAAAAAAAGAAAAGAATGGACCTAGGCATAATAATCGTAGATACCAACACAGTAAGAAGTAAAATAAAATAGAAAAGTAAGCAAAGTGAGAAACATAAAAATCACTCATGGGTTTTTCATTTCAATACGAGTGAAACCGCGCTGTTTCGGCTATGCTATGCATCATTTGAGATCAAGTAATTAGTTTCGATCAAAGGGCACGCTCCCAAACGCAACACACGATGTCGACATCAATAATACAAATAAACACTCGCAATCTATCACTATTGCCACTGGGTATTACAATACAATCACATAAATCTTTTTTTTGTGGTTTGATTGGCATAGGATGTCTGTCTTAAAAATAAGCGCCTTCGTTGTTTCAAAATATTGGAAGTACATTGTGTCTTTCGATTTCATAATTACTCTGAGGCATGTTTCATATGCCTATTATTTCACCAACAAAAAGGCGTAAAGCAGCATTGGTGCCGGTGAAATTACTGGCACGTGAGCCTGAACATCTGTATGCCTCAAGTTGATGGACGCAAGGCAAAGCATCGGGCACCTTCCATGCGTGACCACGGGGCAATGCTTTGTTATAGGTGACGCTTACCACTTAACGTCAGGTGGGTATGCTTGTTCCATCAGCTAGTTGTATAAAAAAAGCACCCATATCCATAACACAATGCGAGCTTTACTGGTTGGTGATATAAATAAGGAGGTGTGACTTTACTAGATTATTTACATTCTAAACTCCTGAATTTCATCATTCAATATTTTAACGAACGTTTAAAATAGTTAACGTATCTAAAGCTAATAAACCAACTTTACTGTACATGAATCATCCACCTACATTTGGACGCAAAGACTTGTATACTTTTTTATGCGTAACATCCTTTAATCAATGCTTCAGCACATAAAGAAGATCAATTTCTATTACACAAACTAGAATATAACTCTAAAGAAATATAATAAACTGATAATCTCCCATTCATGGTAGACATCTTATTTCTATAGGCTTTAAACCACACAAACCATAAAAGCACGCATAATTTGTTATTTCGAGCAAATCCCTTATTACGCCAATCACCAACCCACTCAATATATTTTATGTATTCATATTTGTGACAGCTCACATGCGTTATCTTCACTCACGCACTCCATCATTCTCCATCGCTCATTTAGTGACAGAAAGCTCTTTGATCCCTTCATCAACTAAAAACTTGGCGTTGATTCCAGCAACGCGGCTCGATTGAGTGATCGCTGAATCCGCGTTCCATTTTCAAATTTTTCAAACAAAAAAAGCAGCCAAGTGCGAGTCGGACTCGCCCATGAAGGGTTCCGTAGCATCAATTAACATAATATAAAGGTTTTTGTAGTTTGTCGAAAGGTAAATTGCGGTTTACGATTTATGACGTATAAAAAAAAACTATTGACTAGATCTCGTTCAAACCAAATATCGTTGAAAGTTTGCATAGTAATGTACATCATGTATTTTTTTTGGATTTATCATTCTCTTATTTTAGAAGTTAGAGGGGGGGGGACCAACTTTTTTCCACTTTGGAAGTGTCTCTCGCGCAAACTATTCAGTTTAGAAAAAAACGATATTAGAAACCTCAACATCATTTTTAAAGACCTATCCATAGATACCCCACACGTATGGGTTTGATGAAAAAAAAAATTGCGGTTTACGATTTATGACGTATAAAAAAAAAACTACTGACTAGATCTCGTTCAAACCAAATATCGTTGGAAGTTTGCATAGTATTGTACAACATATATTTTTTTTGGATTTATCATTCTCATATTTTAGAAGTTAGAGGGGGGGGGGACCAACTTTTTTCCACTTTGGAAGTGTCTCTCGCGCAAACTATTCAGTTTAGAAAAAAACTATATTATAAACCTCAACATCATTTTTAAAGACCTATCCATAGATACCCCACACGTATGGGTTCGATGAAAAAAAAATTTTTGAGTTTCAGTTTCAAGTACGGGGACCCCCAAAATTTATAGTTTTTTTTCTATTTTTATGTAAAAACCTTAATGCGGTTCACAGAATACATCTACTCACCAAGTTTCATCAGTCTAGCTCTTATGGTTTCGGAGAAAAATGGCTGTGACACGGTCGGACAGACAGACAGACATGACGAATCTATAAGGGTTCCGTTTTTGCCATTTGGCTACGGAACCCTAAAAATTGACAACTCACATCGATTTATGCGATCGCTTGAGTGATTTGTGCTGCAGCTTATAAGCAAAACTTCTTCAGCGCCTTAAAATAAGTCAATCTCTTTAGAGAACAAATAACCAGATTATTATGACACGTAATTATACGAATGTGACTTAAAATTGCTCATTGGGTGGGGAGATCAGAGATCAAAATAAATTGGCGTGTAAATTGGTCATTGCACGCACAATGCGAGTCACTCTTCACCTTTGAGGCACAGCTTAGTTGATAACAAGCTGGTTCACTCTTAGTTTGGCTTACAAACAAGCTTGATATTCATAACAAACTTTATTTACACATAATAATTCACGTAGTTCATCAGAGAACAATTTGTTTCATGCCCTCTGTAGGATTCGCAAGCATATAAAATCAAATCGAATTATAAGCGCTACCAATTAATCATAATCTCTCACTCGCCGTCTTTAAGTAAGCCAGCCAGTTTCTTCTGCCTATATTATGCTTCGAAGTTTGAATATTTGAACCACGTTGACATCATGCGTCAGTTATTTATGATGATAAATACAGATAATAATAGGCTTTTGATTCATTATTAAAATAATGTTTGAAGAACGTACTGTCAATGCATCTGTGGGTTGGCTAAGTGGGCTGATTTTTTTAATTTGCGTGTTTAATCTAAGTTTGACATTTTGCCAAGGTAAGTCAGTAACATGTGCCTAGTAGGTACCCTGTTTTGATTGCCTAAATTTATATTTTTGAGAATATTAAAGTTTGTAGAAGCTAAAATTTATGTGATTTAGAAATTGTTTTTCACCTTCCAAATCTCTAAGCTCGGAAGTTTTGGAGACGTGATGAGTGAGTGAATGGACATCTGGTTTGGAAATATAATATTTAAATACTCCAACAATATTGACATGTAAAATATATGCCTGTATCTGATCTGTGCTACAATGGGCATGTCGCAACCAATCTCCAAATTCGAAAAGCCATGGCCAAATGCCATCCAACATTATATTTATGTCCGACTGATACGAGTTGCACCTACATTCTTACTGTGAGAACTACAAAAGTGGTTTTTGACACACTGCATTAAAAACACCCAAACCTATACCTCAAGTTGATGGACGCAGATAGACGTTCCTTACGTGCGGGATCTACGAGGCCATGCTTTGTTATAGGCGATGGTTACCTCTTAACATCAGGTTGGCCATATGCTTGTTCCATCAGCTAATTGCTTAAAAAAAACTTGATCAAATTTTACAGAACTATGGTGGTATCTTGGTATCTTATTTGGCGTAAGTATCTATACAATACAATCATTTATTTGCGAAACACAGGTTATTAATTACAGGATGGTAAAAATTAAGTAAGTTCAGCCATGTTCTGCCATAAAGCATGCAAAATATTTAAATGTCACAAGTATGAAAATATAATAAAATACTAATATTATTACTAATGTGATAGCTACCTAGTAAATTTGTGGTCTTCAGATGGATAAAGTTTTAATTTTTATTTAACTTACTCGAGTTTGAAAAGACCAAGCTAACTCCGTTACGAGCTCTCCAAAATATTTATATCGAAATGAATGCACTTTTATTTTGCTCAGCCCATTTTCAGGGTTCCGTACCGCAAAAGGGAAAAAACAGAACCCTAATAGGATCACATTGTTGTCCGTCGGTCTGCCCGTCTCTTGGTGCACGGAAAAAACGGAGCACTAGCAAAGTACCAATTTGGCTTGGTTATTTTTTTTTTGACTACTTATAACTAAGACTTATCTAAATCGCACAATAAAGCTCTGTTAATAGTAAACAAGCCGGTTTTGCTGTATATTCTAGGTAATTCTAACAGAGTACTTGATAGTTTCAAAGTGAGTGCCTCAGTTATAGTAACCTATACAGTTTCCGTTTGAATATAGATAAGTTTTCAGATTTATAAACTGACAAGTTGACCTTTCTAAGTTTAGACTACTCTTACTCGGTTAAATTTGTATAGATTGGTATGATTACAAATAACCAAGACTCATTTAAAACGTACAATAGAGGGAATAGACGTATGTTTGTAGTAAACAAGCTTGTTTTGCTGTATATTCTTCCGAGTAAATCATTATTTCCCAGTGAGTATCTTTGTTAAAGTAACCGTAGCAGAAGTTTAAAAACCTATGCTTCTTCTACTACAACTATAAATGCGAAAGTTTTTATATACATTAGGGATGTTTGTTGCTCTTTCACGCTCAAGCCAGTGGACCGATTTGGATGAAATCTTGAGCAAATATAGATTGTATCCGGTATTGAAACATAGGCTACTTTTTATCCCGTAAAAATAACAGAAACGGGGACTAACTTCTTTAGCGATGGCACTTATCACCAATAAAGAACCTTTCGAAAATTCGTGTATAGGTCTGTGTGCATGTACCTACTTTTACCTACACAACTGACAGCGCAATGCCGTACATAACAAAACTCGACGAACATACAATAACTTATATATTATGTTACTTGTTGCTACGGAACCCTTCATGGGCGAGTCCGACTCGCACTTGGCCGCTTTTTTAGGGTTCCGTAGCCAAATGGCAAAAACGGAACCCGTCAACGGAATTCGTCATGTATGTCTGTCTGTCTGTCTGTCTGTCCGTCCGTATGTCACAGCCATTTTTCTCTGAAACCGTAAGAGCTAGACTGATGAAACTTGGCGAGTAGATGTATTCTGTGAACCGCATTAAGATTTTTACATGAAAATAGAAAAAAAACTATAAACTTTGGGGGTCCCCATACTTGAAACTGAAACTCAAAAATTTTTTTATCGAACCCATACGTGTGGGGTATCTATGAATAGGTCTTCAAAAATGATGTTGAGTTTTCTAATATGGTTTTTTTTAAACTGAATAGTTTGCGCGAGAGACACTTCCAAAGTGGTAAAAAGTTGCCCCCCCCCCTCTAACTTCTAAAATAAGAGAATGATAAAAATAAAAAAAATATATGTTGTACATTACTATGCAAACTTCCACTAAAAAGAACCTTTTTATTATGATACTTGTTGCTACGGAACCCTTCATGGGCGAGTCCGACTCGCACTTGGCTGCTTTTTTATCCCTACATTTGTTATTTACGACTGTGGGTTATAAAACTTTAAACAAGTAAATTAGCTATCAACAAGCAAGTAACACAGCAATCAATAGATAAGTGTTTGGCTATTTAATATTTTAAACAAGTAACTTAATTGGAACAATCGAAGAAAATGGTTATTCGTTGACATGTGAATTGTGTAAACTCGGATAATGCGTTTAGACACGCGTGCAATTCAAGGACAACGGCCATTTCTTTTCAACAAGTTCTTGGGTGCGGACACGAGAGTATCTACTTTTATATAATAAACAGTGTGAGAGCAGAGGTTGAGTGAGTTAAGTGAGATTGGCACCTGAACATAGAAAACTTGCAGCGCTTTACCAGTTTGTCATTCATCATTTTTGATAAAACTGCATTAAGTACAAAACGCCCGATGGATGAAGACGTAAGGAATCTCCTTACTGCTTGGGGCTTGGAGGAGTATATCGAAGTTTTTCAAAGTAAGTATTACCACGGTGATTATTGTAGTTGGCAGAACTCGTTGCTATCGTGTGTGCTAATTGGTGCTTGAAGCCATTACTTCTACCTACCTACATTAGGTGAAAGACAAAGAATTACCTGGTAGAACTTTCTGCAAAAAAGCCGTAGTTCTATAATTATATGTGCCATAATACCTACCTAACTTAAAGGTATGCGTGGCTTGCCACAGCATCTTTACCGGCCGCGCCGCGCGCCGGGCAAGCCGCAGTGCGCCCGCGGTTGGCTTGGCTCACTAGGTATAGCAAACAAAGTGTGGTGCGTGCCGCTGAACAAGCCGATTTTTTTTTTATTTATTTATTTATCCTTTTACAGAAAAAAATCCTGCTTTGAAGGACAACATCTTTGAGCTGGCTAAACTGCGCACCAAGACCAAGGACAAACCACTTATCAGCATGGTAATTTATTAATTTATTTTTTATATTATTAATATTTGTTCTCGGTGGGGATTGAACCCACGACCTCCAGCGTAGATGGTAGATCTACTACCAACTGAGCTGTCAGGCTGTCAAACGAAAAATGCTCTCATAAGTTTGAACATAGTATTTTATTAATTCATCCTGTTAGGTAAGTAACTACGAGTACTATATCTATTAGCGTTTATAAATTATATTTTCTAATTTTAGGTTCAGAGGAGGCATCAAATATAGCTTGTTTGCTGCTTATGCCATATCTCGTGGCTGTTACAAGTGTTCGGCTGAAGAATTAGTCGCAAAAAGATTTGGTGTCCTTCGAAAGCTGAAGCAACTGCTAGTTTTGTACAGCATGTGAAAAACGATTCGGATATCCACAGTGCAATAGCAAGTAAGCGAACAAAGTTTCAAGAATATAGACTTACAATGCAACCTTTTATCATGATCGTAGGCGAATCTCTTGACAGTATAACTACTTCGTGGATAAAGATATATGAATTCATCAACACCCTTCCAGCTATTTGCAAAAAGCACAAACTTCGTATTTATAATATAAATGTGGTAAACATAATTGTAACTTACCAGTATGGTGCTTACAAAATAGGAGTGGGTATAATTATAATGTTTAAGATCTAAGTACCGATCTCGCATATTGTGCATTTATATGAGAAACTGTATATTTTGCTAAGACTATGTAGGTAAAAGAATCTTCATTTACTTAAGTTAAAGCCATCATCATCAACATGATGAGTAATTTAAATTAAATACCTACCTAAAAAAAATTAAATGTTTTGTTATCATACAAAATACTTATGTATAAGTACTCGTTAGACTTATGTTTGTTAAAATATTTTTAAGTACCTATTTCATAAGTTAACAAACAATATTTATGATAAATATTGGTTAATATAATAATTGAAAAAGTTGAGGTAAAAATTAATTTAATTTGTACAAAGTCACAAATTAACAATGTAAGACTAACTACTCTCGAATGTAACTTTTTATGTTGATTAACGAATAACATATTTGATTCTTCTCTGAAGCATACATCGTTATTTAGTATCGTGTATCTACTAGCTATTAAGAGCGCTTACATCCTTCTATTGCCTTTAAGCTTTTTTTTTAAATAATAATGTTTCTATGTGAGTAACTTAAAAAAAAGTTATATTAGCATTGATGGTTACAAAAAAAATCATAATCATATGAATTTACATATATTTTTTTATTATATCCTGAACGCTCAATAAAAGCTTTATATTGAGAAGGCGAGTTCCGTTTCCTGTCGAATTTCTACCAGTTTTCATACTTTTATACAGCCAACATCCGGTCAAGTGGCGCCACCTGGCAGCCGCGCGTAATTTTACTTCGTTAAAAATGCAGCGCCATATTGAACTCATTGGCGTTTTGTTTTCCGTCGAAGCAACACGTGTCCAGCAGCTATCTCTGCGACGACCGTGGTTGCTAATAATATTTTAAATCTTTGTTCTTACAAAAGTGAATAAATAATTAATTTTATTTAGTGAAGTGTTCTTCTTTGAGCAGTGCAAGGAGGGAAAACCGTGAGTACCCTCATAATAATAAAAAATGAACGTGATTTTTTAACGATTTTTTCGTTCGGATCACGTTCTTATAGTTTTAAAAAATCCAGTTTATTTATATACCTAGTTAAGTTTCATTTTCAGTAGTACATTTTATTGTGCAACTAAGCTGTGGTTGGTATACGTGCCGTTCTTTGAGGCAAAAGCCGGTACCGCTGCCATAGCTATAAAATGAACAAATAGGCATGACGTCGTTTGAACGTATTTTTAGAATTGTTTTCCAAACAATTTACTAATATTTATTTTTCATAGTAGTTCTGCCTTCTGTGTGATCGTGGGTTCGATCCCCACCGAAATACGTGTGATGAACATGGGTCTTTGTTCTGAGGTTACAATGTTTTTCCAAAGAGGTTATATCAAAGTCGTAGAAGGAATAATTATTTATTAAACCCTTAATTGAATATTCTCATTCATTCATTGCTTCATGTTGACTGCTATTTTGATATCCAGTGCATTTTGCTTAAAGTCTTATACCCTAATATACTCCAGGTTTCATAGACTTGGAAACAAACAAAGAGGGGTAAAACGTATGATACCTGACGTCATCGGGCCATACCTACCTATACGGTTAAGCTTACTGCATGGTAAAAATAATATTAAATTTTATTTTGTTTTTGATAAAAATTATGCCTACCTTCCCAAAGCAGAAATAATATTTGTTATATTCTCTCTTGGGTTTATTATACGAATACGTTTACTTCTAGAAAAATCTTAAGAAACTGTTTTCTTAATACCCACTTTATTATTTCAAAACTATGTTCATCACACCATCGCTTTCAATCAGTTTACTGGTCACCGACTCGAAGGTTTATCATAAAGTTTTCAAGTAAAATGGCTTAATTTATTAGCAGCAAAGTATTTTTGGTCTTGAGAACCTACCAGCCACCCCTCGCGGGGGTAAGGCGTTTGTGAACTAGCTGCGTTCTATGGAATGAAACTCTATAGACTTCCAGTGAAACTGGCCTGTTCCTGTTAAATCTGAAAAGAGAAACTCAATCAACCTAACAACCGCCTCTCGCGGGGGTTAGGCGTTTGTAAACTGTGTTCTATCGAGTTGAACTCTCTAAACTTCTAGTGAAACTGTCTCGCTAAATCAAATAGATTCTCGCAAGAGAACCTCTATCAACTTAACAGCCACCCCTCGCGGGGGTTAGGCGTAAAGCGAAAATGTTTTCCATCGCGTGGAACTCTGTGAACTACAGGTAAGTGAATCTAGTCTCTGAAATGTGGTGGTTCTCACAAGAGAAAATCAATCGTACAACTGCCTCTCGCGGGGGTTAAGTGTTTTAACTGTGTTCCATCATACAGATTTGATACAATTTTAGCAAACCTGCCCTCTCAAATTATGTGCCTGTATCAAGTACAGGCCTCGCGGGGTGAAAATTTTAGCCACATTGAAACTCGCACAGGGGTCAACCCTCGAATGTGCAATATACGAACTGTGTTTTTACAATGGGAAAGGTAAGTAACGAGTCGCAACTCGAAAGTGAAAATTATAATGACCTCGAGTGCTGGCTTAGGCATAATTTAGAACAAAGTGAGTACAGTTTGGCTATTTTCGCCTTATAAGATGAAATTTATTTTGGAACCAAGTGAGTTCATTTTGGCAATGTACGCCTTAAAAGATGAAATTGATTTTGAAACCAAGTGAGTTCAGTTTGACTATGTTCGCCATAAAAGTCGAAATTGATTTTGAAACCATATAAAATAAAAATAAATATAACACTATCTAGCCCCAAACTAAGCAGAGCTTGTACGATGGGAACCAGATAGCTGATATAGTACATAGATACTTAAATAAAAGAAATATACTCAAGGTAAGGAAAGCCAGTTACACACTTCCATCCAATAAAGTGTTTTACATCAAAAGCCTAGTCTTGTTTGATCTAATGAAAAATGGCTCTTATAAATCCACTGAATTCCTTATCATAGTGTAAGTAGACCCTTGTCTGCTTTTGGACCCAAACCTAAAAGTGCAACCCTTAAAGTATTTGCCAAAGATAGGAAGTTCTTAATTTCCGAGTTAACCTAAACCGAACCTTACTCGTAGATTTAAACTGTACTGTGTTTTTTGCAAGTCGCACACATAGGTGCGTTTCACATAACCTCATTCAGGCTAAGCACGCTTTTTAAACAAATATTTTTTGTGAATCTCTACGATCACTTGTCTTGAATGGGACAAAACAAAGACATTCTTTGCAAACATTTTAAAGCCTACCCGCTTAAAAGCTTCAGACTTTTAGACTTTGCCAGCCTTGTAGTTCACCATGGTGCTAAATTAATGTTTATACATTTATTAAAACTAGCAAAGACCTACCCTACCTAATGATGCCTTAGAACACATCGCTAAGTTAGGTACCTACCTCTCGAATCATTTTTCTTATAGATGTGTTAAAAATCAGGGTTCAGGAACAATTAAAATGAAATGAATGTTTTATAAAAAGCAATTTCATGCGATCATTTTTACGCATTGAGAAAAGATACCAAGGAGGACCATGTTTTTCCTAGCAAGACAGAGTGTCTTTTGACGTTCAGTATTTGACAAAGTCGTACCAATTTGTACCTTATTTGTACTTTGCCGTTTGGTTTTTGACACTAATAAACCGGTCATTAGTGGCGCGTGGTACACGCACAAAAAATGCATTACTGCCGGTCTATCTGCGCGAGCAGGGGCCTTATTCGCTATTACATTGGAGATTCCGTGCCCAAAACGTGTGACTTTACAACGTGATCTAAACGCAAACGCGCCTTGGTGTGGAATCGAAAAATGGTATTCTGTATGCCACAAGACTAGTTGTCTATGCCCCACGTTTGATGTTTTGGTTATTTCACATGATTCGTTCAAAATCCGACGATTGCTAAGCCGATGTCTTAACGTGTTCACGTAACGCGTGTGGTTTGGCAATAGTGAATAACGGCCCAGGTGTTGGTATGTCGATGTGTTTACGTCATTACTACTCTCCTGAGTGGCGGCCAACTTATGCTACTATAATGCTTGTAAAGTAAGGAACTTCGGTTTTTGACCTGTTTGTCTCTGAAATCGCACGTGCAGTCTTTAGTCAAGAAAATATTTTTTTTTGAGAGCCGATGACATGCGGGCTACCTGCAATTATTTTAGTAAGGAACCGTCAAGGTTTACAACGTGGTCACTTTACTATAAAACTACCCACACGTGCTCGTGGATGTATCTACCATCATAAGTACCTACACACTCACCAAAGTGTGTATGCTATTGTTTCCTAGCGAAAAACTGTAGTTTGCCGAAATAATTTCTTTATATAAATAAATAGAATACGGACCAATACCGATGTTTAATAGGTACGTTGCGTTGATAATTATTACCGTTGCTTGATAAAAATTTGCTTAAGTATGTAATAACGTGTGGTTCGTAACCATCTTTAGGGTAGCACTAAAAGCTACTGTTGGGGTCACAACTGATAGTGATGCCACATTTTCTTTGTCATTTACACTTGATTAGCGCTAGCACGTATATCCATATTTCCTATGTTATGAAGCAAACACTGTCATTGTGTTTTTTATGCTCGACTTGTTGTATTTTGTTCAATACAATACAACACTAATGCTAATTACGACGAATGTTCTCATGTAAGTGACCTAGTATTATGTCTTTTTGAGAATAAATATCTTAAACCAGAATTAGCATTAAGTTCGCCTGTGTCGCTGTGTGTTCGCATTTTATTGTCCAATAAATAATTTTCTTATCTTATCTTAACACTCATATAAATTCGTACTTCCTATGACGCAGACACTGTCTTTTTGTCTTTCATGTTTTACTTTTGGTATATTCTATACAATACGACACTACACTGAGAAAAATGTAAAGCTGAAAGTTTCGTAACGAAGGTGGATTTATTCGTAATGAAGGCGAAAAAACGACCGACCGTGCTTGAACGAAAAACGCCTCCTAGGTTGGAGGCGTTTTACGCCTTAAGCGTGAGGCGCAACAAATAAGCAGCAATAATACTCTCTAATGTGTGTTTTAGACGTATTTTTTTACAGATTAGCCTTAAATAAAAAGCTATTAACGTGGTAAGTTAGATAGGATCGACGAACTGACGATGGAATTCAATTTCTGGTAAGGCGATATAAACGATAAATAAGGTGCTCGGGTCACACACGTAAAATTTTCTTAGAGTAATATCTGACGTATCATTGTGCCCCAATTAACCTCTGGTAAGGCGTTTTACGCCTTTTCTTACTGCTGTTTAATTTGTTCACAAAGTGTTTTGAATGTTTCTTAAATCGTAATTCGCTTCTAGTAAGGCGTTTTAAGTCTTTACTGACTGTGGGTTTAACCTGTCCACTAAGCGTTGTCAACGTTTACTAAGTCGTAATCGACTTCTAGCAAGGCTTTGTACGTCTTACCTTACTGTAGTTTAATCTGTTCATTAAGTCGTAATCGACTTTTTGTAAGGCGTCGTACGTCTTACCTTACTGTAGTTTAAGCTGTTTACTTAGTCATAATCGACTTCTAGTAAGACGTCGTACGTCTTATTTTACTGTAGTTTAACCTGTTCATTAATCGATATTGATGTTTTTTTAAGTCGTAATTCATTTCTAGTAAGGTGTTTTACGTCTTTACTTACTATGGGTTTAACCTAACCATTAAGCGTTTCCAACGTTTACTTAGTCGTATTTGCCTTCTAGAAGTTGTTTTAGAATGTTCCATACGATTAAGCAAGCCGTATCGAACGGTAATTTTTGCTTTCTGTACGAGCAGAAACGTTTTATGAAGACCGGAAAAAAAGCCTTTTAACGGCTGGTAACGCTGTTCCCTAAGGGCATGATTGACTTGCTTTACTATCATTTAGTTCATATTAAGGGCATTGGACCGCTCAAAGTTTACTCTAAGGTAACCTTATCCTTCACATGAACTTCATGATAGTAGATCAGCCAAACATGCCTTCAGTGAACAGCGTAACCTGCTGCTCTCAGAAAGCTGTTCTCCCAGTCTTTGTAAGCTTCTGAAATTAATAGAACAAAAATTTATAAAGCACCTCAATAACAACTGATTACAGGTTACCAAAATAACATAGACTAGTATTTTCTCAACCTATCAGTTTAACCTCAACCTAGCCTAATAAATAAGCCGATAGCTTTTGCATCTACTAGAAATAATAGTGGTATTGCAATAAAACCATTCAATAAAAATTTATAAATAAAAATCTGTATTTGAAAAACAATTCAGATAGGTATTTAACTATTTAAATACTTAAAACAAGATAAAATCGTCTTGGAGAATGCCCTTTTCGTTGTAAAGCTTTTGTAGGCGCGCATTTGCTGTTATTGCCTGCAGGCTAGCTCCTCTCATGGCATCGCTCCTTTCTCGGCAACCGTTATTGCAAGTGAAGCCTTCTCAACCGGATCACTTTCACCTGAAATAAAATAATGTATTTCTTAGGAAATAGTTATCGCAAACCACAAAGTAGAGCATTCTATAATGGTAATTAGTACAAGTATTATGGGCCATTCCAGGGTGGCGGTCGGGACAGTTTTACTCCATTTTTTGTCATATTTTTATGTGTAGCTTAGTAACTATATAAGTTTTGGGTAATATAAATATACAGCAATGTAGTTTAATAGTTGTGTAAGGATATCATCCAGTAAAATGCCCACATTTTATCATTTTACTATGTTAAATCCCACCTACAAAAAGCGCGGCGGTCGGGACAGGTACGCAACCACCCTCTCCAGATTCCAGCATAAACTAGTAAAGTTCAGCCCCCCTAGACGTGCTACAGCTTAACCATTTTTTTTAAAGGTACCTAGATAGTTGTTCTTAAGAACGTGATTATGAAATTAGCATTTTGCTATAAGAATAGTTAGATATTTTTTTTGGAAAAGTGCGGCGGTCGGGACAAGGATTTGTTCCGGTCGGGACGAGTACCCAAAACCAGTTTTTTCATACAGTCAAATAGCTCAATTAAGGATGCATTCAACAATAACAATTAAACTATAATAAGAGATAAAGTCACACACATCATACATGGTTTATCTAAGTTACACATTATATTTTTTCAAAAACGTCGGATGTTCTCATCGAATTCGTAATATATACGATATCCGCATGCATTTAGGAGAGTTTCGTTTAAAATTTTCAATATTTGGTCAATGCTAACATACGAAATATCGCGTTCGTTCTTCGTGAAAGTTTTAGCGTTTTCTCCAGAAGATCCTTTCATAAACATCACTTGTACTTCACCATCTGGTTCTCCTTGGCAGATTGCCGCGTACCTAAATTCTCTTTTTGTTTTTTTATTGTTAGTATCTATTTATCTTTACTAAAACGTATGTTCCCAATGCCAATATTTTTGCGATAAAGCTAATTTTTAGCAAGCAATTTTATATGCAAACCCAGCACCAACATAATTATATGCTTGCATAACCATAGCCGTTACAAAAAAACCCATTTTGTATGGAAGCACGTCAGTAATTTGTAAATATTTGAGTAAACGTGTCGTATTCATGGATATTATTCAATATGAAGATGAACGCGCATGCCACAACAATGACAAGATGTATTTATTCATCCCTAAAACCAAGCTCCGTAACACTTAAAAATAAATTTAAAAAAATTCTACAAAGCATTAATATTGCGGTTGGGGCAAAATTTTGGTGCCCAAAAAAAAGTTTTATTTATCGCTTATTAACGCTATGCCACACTAATACATGCCCAAAAACACTCTCTAAGCATTAACATTTTTTTAACCTCGCATTTTTAGCGCGGCGGTCGGGATCAAACTTCGATCACCCTTAAAATATTCTGGTTATCTCCTGGCTGCTCGCAAATATGCCTAAATAATAGCTACCTAGCTTCTTATTACTTCTGGAAGTTATTTTCAATGCAGGTTCAGAAGTTTTAGGCTAGAACTACTAAACGTCTATTTTTGCGTTCCGGTCGGGACTTGAGACATACCTATCTTCGAGGCGTCATAAATCGGTAATTGACTTATATATTTCTGTTTTATGTTCACCAGGCAAAAGAATAGATCCTTCCGTAAACTTTTGCTTGCCAAAACTTTCTGTGGCACAAACAAAACGGACGTTATCAGTTATAACAATCTATTAACAAAAAACGTACCACGCAACAATAAGCGCACCTCAGTGTTTCAGTCCGAAAAAATCGTAGAAAATGGTTGTTTTTTCTAGCGGTTTTTGTCAATTCATTAAATATGGGGTTTTTACTATGCGTTCTGATTAAAATAAAGTCTATTTAGTGAAGTTTTTTTTTTTGGTCGTGGTTTCAGTTAGCCTGGAATGACCCTTATGTTTATCTAACCAAACTACGACCTGTTTGTAAAGCATACAAACAGGTCGTAGTTGTATTATTGACAAAAGTATCGTCAATAATAGACAGGTCTATTAGAGGACAGGTCGGCCTGACATTGCAGGTTCTAAGTCAGAGAAATCGTTTGAATCACTGATAGCAAATGTCAAGTACTTACAGTTATAGGTATATGCATTACGCTGCATAGATGACTGTCTAATCCTTTTTAAAAAGTTCTCCAATACTGCTTGCCCATGATTGAAATCACTCCATTGAAGTTTGGTGTTTGGATTTACTTCTAGCCCTGAGTCCATTAACAAATAGGCCAATTATTAGTTGTTTGGAATCCAGGAAGCCATTAACAGCCTGTTAAGTAGCCCGTCCTCTTTGCGTATTATGTAAAGTATACACCTTATCTGAAAAAAAATAAACAATTAATTTTCCTAACTTTAAAAACTTCTTTGTACCAATATACAAAATTAAATGCAAAAGCTCAGAACTGAAAACACTAAGTTTTATAAATCATTTTTCGATCGTGTTTCCAACACAACCAGAATCTAGGGAGTAGGTAGGTACCTAAACTTATCAAATACAAAACATGATTAGGTTCAAAAACATCAGGGAATAACTGAGTTTGATACAGGTGCTCTACTTACCTCGAAATGACGTATCAATCAGGTGTGTGCCCCATTTTGTTAATAAATGTATGGGATTCTGGTCTGCCGTGTTCGAAGCACGAAGATGTTTGTCTGATTGGCTGCTGCTGATAGGTCTGTCTTGGACCTCGGTACATCTGTTTGTCTGTGCCTCCATAAACTGACACAGCCAGCAGCGTTCAGAGGGGAAATAAAAAAAACCCGCTAAATTAAACTTTGAATGACTCAGAACGAAACCAAACACTCCATCCAAACTCAAACCAAACTGATGAATGAAGCAAGTCGATACTTGCGTGCTCGTGGCCTCGTGGGCAGTGCTGCCAACTCGACTACTGCAGATTATGCTAGTGGTGGGTGTTAAAAATAACAAAATAATATTAAATAAATATTCAAGACAATCTACTCAACACTATCTAGCCCCAAACTAAGCAGAGCTTGTACTATGGGAACCGGATAGCTGATATAATACTTACACACATTTTTTTTGTAAATAAATCTCAGAATACAATATAACGCCCCAACAGAGAAAAAACAACTGTGTTCACCACAAATATTTGTCACAAATATTTGTTCTCGGTGGGGATCAAACCCACGACCTACGGCGCAGAAGGCAGAGATCCTACCAACTGAGCTGAGAGGCCAATCAAAAATATGCTATACGTAATCTTTAAGCCAAAACTGTACTGCATTACTGACTGCTTGTGTCATGTGTGTCAATTGGCCTATGCTCCAAGCATAGTTCGTGTAGTTAGCACACAGCACAGAGCAAAAGTAGGTATTGAATCTCGTTCGTCAGGGTTCCAACCAAAAAGCGAGTAAACTCAGGGAATGATTCTAAATGGGTGTTTTCACGGATATTTGATTTGTTTGATTTTTTTTTATGTTTGTTACCACATAACTCGTAAACTAATTTGAAAAATTATATCTTAACTTTACTTTCAGATTAGTGCCATAGAAATTTCATCATAATCGGTTCGGCAGTTTTGACGTTGGGTTTTCAAGTTTATATACTCTCTCTCATACAGTCATACGAACCAAGGTTATTTGCCTTAGTAGCTGGCAGCATTATTGAGATTTTCGTTGTACCTACGATAAGTGCTTTACAAAGGTGTATCTCTCAGTAACTAGAGAGCTTTTTAAAACTTAACCCACCAAATGACTGAAAGTCGTTAAAATAATAAAACTGAGTAAAATATACTTTTCTTCCACCAAATTAAATACAAATATTTGCGGACATTCCACACAACACAATCTAGCCCTAAACTAAGCAAAGCTTGGTAATATGAGAAACAGGTAGCTGAGACCTATATTACCTAAATAGGTATCAAATTTTTGTAGACACTGGTTTAGGTTCTTCGCTTGATTTAAGTAGATACCTTCCTACAGGAGTACAGGGCTTGCATGTAGAAGCGAGGGTTCTGCCTTTGAATAGCAAGAAGGAGTCATAGAGCGTAGCAAACTTTTTCAATGGAACAGCTATTAATGGGTATGGTTTATTAAACAGCGCTATGATTCAATAGGAACCTCCCTAATAAAACACAATGAAACACTTAAGTGCTACCCACTTAAGCTACGTAGCGTACCTACTTAAGTATTTAGGTAGGTAATGTACAAATCTGCCTATCTATCTATTACCTAGGATCGTACTTATGTAGGTTTTAAACGTTTGTATAAATAGTTATGAAAGTATTATCCGTTGAACATTGCTATATCTAATGCTTCATTCACAGAATATGTAAGTCGCCAGATGACGTTATTTCACCATTTGATCAGTCGTAACTTGAGCATTATTGAGCCTTTAATATAGACAAATATTGCTAAATTTACGGTTATATTAGCCAAATATGTATGCCGTTATAAGGCTTTTTTAAAGTTTGACTATATAATATCTCAAGTACCATCCACCCTATCTTAAGGTGAATATTGTTATATCTACGGTTTCATTTACTGAATATGAAAGTCGTTAAATGACGTTATTTCACCGTTTGGTTAGTCTTAACTCGATCGTATTTCGCCTTAAGATACGGTAAATATTGCCAAATTTACGGTTAAATTGGACAAATATGTATGGCGTTATTAGACTTTTTAAACGTTTGATTAAATAGTAATTAAAGTATCATCCGCCCTACCATAAGGTGATTATTGTCATAACTACGGTTTAATTAACTGAATAAGTAAATCGTTTTATGATGTTATTCACCGTTTGATTAGTCGTATCTTGATCGTATTTCGCCTGATGATAACACTAATATCACCAAATTTACGGTTATATTGACCAAGTATGTAAGTCATTATATGACGTAATGTAACCGGTTAACCAGTCGATATCTTGAGCATGTATTACCTTATGAAAAGGTGAATATTGCCATATTTACGTTTATATGTGCCGTATATGTATGCCGTTATAAAACCTAATGTTACCATTTGATTCGTCAAAACCTGAGCATATTTGGCCTTATAAAAGGGCAAATGTGGCCACATTATACCTCTAAAATGCCGAATTCATACGTCGCTGAAAGACTTTAAGTTTACGTTCCAATTTTTGTGACTAAAGTATATTCTGCCTTATTGTAAGGTGAATATTGTCATGCTTAAGATTATTTATGCCGCTTTCGAAAGTTTGTTTATAACTTAAGTTTAAGTTTGTTTAGTTTTTATTAAAGCATATATCGCCTTAATTTAAGTTAAATTTTGCCTTAATTACGGTGATATTCAACACATATTCAACGTCGTAAATTTAAAGCGTTTTCAATAGTCCATTACTGCTGTATTAACAGTGTTAAGTTGGATTCCAAGACTACCTTACGGTAAGTCATTTGAGACGGTTCGTGTTTATCATAAGAGACGTACCAGTTTATTGCAAACGAATAGTAAAGTCAAATTAACCGTAAGCGTTTCAAAATCGCCTCGCGTCATTACAATTCAGCCGTCAAAGGTGGAATTCATCTTAGGCCAGAAATCCATTTTTCTCAGTGTAACGCATGAATCTGTACTCCTACGTTATAACGCAGACACTGTCTTGTCTGTTATGCTCTAAGTCCTGAATATTCTTGAGTCAATGATGATGGTTTAGACTTTTGACAAAACAGAGTTTCCGATGGGACGTTAGCAAAAGTAATTCACTAAGATACTGCTAGAATAAGTATAAGAATAAAGAATAAGCTTTATTATATACTACTATTGATAGGTATAGGTACTGCTGATAGTACATTGCAGTAATATTCTTAGCTCATAAAGGCCCTTACAGGATAAGTCCTTATTCACCACAGATCTTATTAGCATTTGATTTTATTCTGGGTTAGATCTAGATACTAAGTAGTAACTATTTTATCCAAGTATACCTAGTTAGAAACTGATTGCAGTTATTATTTATGCAATAATAATTATATACTACATATTATCAGTATTTACTGATCACAATTTTCTTGACATGAATTTATAATTAGAGTACATAGGTAACATAGCCTTACATACCTTTTAATTTATTTTTTACAATAAAACAGTAAACTATTAAGCATAACTCGTTTTGCGCAACGTCATAGCAGACGATCTAAATGTTTATTAAGGAGGCTGTTATTACAGCACTGCAAGGTAGCATGTCAGCTACGATTTATTGTTCTAAGCATTGTTTTAAAAATAACTTGACGATATCTACAGGAAGTAAATAATTGTTGAGCTTGGTTGTCACTATCTATCATTCTTTACACTAGCTACATAGCATTTGACAAAATGACGCGACCAGTACACACAATTAGGTATAGAGTTTAACCAGGCCTATCGCGCGGCTTGTTTGAGTGCATTCAATTAACATGGCATTATGATAACTTCATCATTATGGTCAGCCCAAAGAAGTTCATAGCTGGACTTAAGCCAGGAACTTGGGGTGGTTTGTCTGTTACCATGCTTAGCAGATGTTTTAAGATTACTTACAATCTCTTATATAATTTAAGATTATAGCAATGTCTGATAGAATTAAAATAATCATGTTATTATTAATAATATAATATAGTCGGGTACGATTTTGGGCACAATTGATTAAAATACGGTTTTATTTTCTATTGTAGGCAAACTTACCTACATTATGAGTAAAATATATAATATCACATTGGCGCTAGAGTAACCCATATCTTACAAGTGGCGTCACCAGGCGATAACAAACAGGTCTCAATATAAAGCTTTTATTGAGCGTTCAGGATATAATAGCAGCGTTTTACCTGAAATAAAACGCACATTATATACTTACCTCAATAAAAGCTTTCACTTTAATTGCTGCCTGGTGAAATAAAAAAGCCAATGAGTTCAATATGGCGCTGCATTTTTAACGAAGTAAAATTACGCGCGGCTGCCAGGTGGCGCCACTTGACCGGATGTTGGCTGTATAAAAGTATGAAAACTGGTAGAAATTCGACAGGAAACGGAACTCGCCTTCTCAATATAAAGCTTTTATTGAGGTAAGTATATAATGTGCGTTTTATTTCAGGTAAAACGCTGCTATTAAAATTTTATAAAGATAGCTGATAGATGTAAACGCTCTTAAAAATATTATTTTTAGTTGGTCTAATTTAGAATTTTAGAATTTATTAACGATTGTTGAAGAATTTAAATAAAACTTTATTATTTCATATACATTCTTTTAACTTTGAAGTACGGTCTGTGGGCAAATGAAATATGATCGTTCAGTCCTTTTTTTAAAAGGGTGATTTAACTTTTTCGAGTTCGCCAGATTAACGATCTTTTTCAATTCCCTACATATCAACTTTTCACTAGCGTCAAAATGAAGAACTTTTTTACTTCTAGCCTACTTTAATTGGAATTTTAGCAATGTTGTTTTTTGTTCTGCTGGTTTATTGGGTTGATTAATACTGCTAATATACTTAGCTGCTGGTACCATTTCCGATTGACAACAATATTATACTTAGTTATATGCTACAGATTTTAAGTTTGAACGTGCATTGTACTAAAAGCAGCTATCAAACTTAAAATAAAGCTTATTAATATTCATGTCACTTGGAAATGGTAGGTACCTGCAGCTAAGTATTTAGCAGTATTAACCCAATAAACTTGCAGAACAAAAAACAACATTGCTAAAATAGGTACAAATTAAAGTAGTCTAGAAGTAAAAATGTAGATGGGTTGTAGCGAACCCAATAAACCCGCTTAGGAACAACAAACTAGATGGGTTGTAGCGAACCCAATAAACCCGCTTAGGAACAACAAACTAGATGGGTTGTAGCGAACCCAATAAACCCGCATAGGAACAACAAACTAGATGGGTTGTAGCGAACCCAATAAACCCGTTGAAGAACAACAAACTACATTGCTAAATATACCGATTCAAGTAGGCTAGAGGTTGGTTGTAGCGAACCCACTCAACACGGCTGAAAGCGCGAGTAACTTTGCTAAGTATACCTATTTGAATTGGTTAGAAGTAACAAAGTATATTGGGTATGGCTATCCAGTGGACACGATTGACAGCGCCGAGTAACTTTGCTAAGTATACCAAAATTTGACAAAGTTACTTTGTTAAACATAGAAACGTTCATTAGCTGTGTTTACAAAGTTGATTTGATAAAATCGACGATTTAAGCTAAGATGCTTGGTTATAATTAACAGAATTACTCGATTCACGTTCACAATTAGCTTTGTTGTCTTTATTAAATTAAAAGGTTGGAAGCTACCTAGCCCAGGTTATCAAATTTTAACCAACTTTCTAGATTAATATTACTAACTTACAGTAGCAAAGATGGCTTGTCTAGCATTAGCAATACACTTTGCAGGTTCCCTCCGAAACGAGTTGCTTTGTTGTAAATAGCAATAAGTTATTTAAATCCAACCGTTACGTTTTTTCCGTGTGTGTCAAGTACAAGTCTGTATCTTACAAATCTAGATTTAATTTGATAAATAGGTAAATAAAAACTAATGTAGATGGATAAATGTGAGCAGAGGTAGACCAAAGAAAACATGGATAACTGTGTGAAAGATGACTTTGAGTGAATGCAGACATGAAGGCTGACAGAGGGGAATGGAGGAGGAAGACATGTTGTGCCGACCCCATTTAAAGTGGGATAAAGGCAGGGAGTAGAAGAATATTATGTGCTGACATTTTTACAATATTTTTTAAGTTTTTTTAACCACATCGTAAGGAACCCTTTGTGGGCGAGTCTGACTCACATTTGTCCGGTTCTTAATTTCATGTCCTCTACAAGTAAAACAGGTACAAGTCGAATCTATTGTATGTAAATTTGACAAATTGCTGTCGATCTGAAGCCTCCCATTCAATGTGCATGAGTTTGAGGGCAGTCATTCAACGGTGACAGTGGTGACGCCCACCACCAGTTACTGCCGGTCATGAATAAAGATATCATTTACAAGGTAACTAACAAGCTACAAAGAAATAGTTTTACTATTACTATTAGCCTGAATCATCCCATTGTTGGGCAAAGACCCCACCCCCATCCCGCTACTCTCACGATCTTTTGCCACCAGTTGCCAGTCTCTCTCAAAGACGTCCAGCTCGTCCCGATATCACCTGAGTAGTTTACCGGCTTCACAATGTGGAAGTTTTGGCCCACAGTGTGTAAGGCATGCGGCAAACGTTTGAAACACAATACCTATTTAAAACTTAAGAAAAAATAACATTATCAACTTAAATAAATAAATTAAAATTACCTACACTATTCTAACAAACCGCTACCGGCAACGTCAACTTTAATCTTCCCTTATATCTGCAGGAGTACATGAAAACAATAGTTCATAGTTCATAGTTCATAGTTTATTTATTGATAACAAATTCGTTACAGGTCAAAGGTAAAGTAAAAATAAATAATACATTGTATAATAAGTAAGTACATATCTATAACTATTGAAAACAATAATTATTAACAATTCTAATTATTTAATAAACTCGTCAATCCTATAAAAACACTGCTCAACAAGCCAATTTTTTAGCCTATTTTTGAAGGATTGTGTTGTCGTTGCGGTAGTTATGGAGTCTGGGAGACGGTTGTAGGCCGCTGGTCCCAGTATTTGAACCAGCTTCGATGATTTCGTGAGCCTCCGCCTTATTGACTGCAGTTTGTTCGCGTTACGCGTCGGATATCTGTGACTGTCTCCAAGTTTTGCGTACTCGTCTAGGTGATGGTGGACATAGACGGCTGCGTTAAATATGATGAGTGCGGGAACGGTCAGTATTTTTAATGTTTTAAATATTGGGCGAGCAGAAGTGTCCCATCGAGCGCGTACGATCGCCCGCACTGCTCTCTTCTGCATCCTGAACACCCGCTCCCAGTCGGCAGCTCTGCCCCATAGTTCCACGCCATATTGTAGGAGCGAGTGAACAGATGCGAAGTAGCAACATCTAGTCATGCTTGGCTCCAGGGTGGCTGATAGCCGCCACAGGGCAAAGCATGCCCGACCTATCCTCTCGCAGAGATTATTGATGTGCAAGTCCCACTTAAGTCCATCATCCACCATGAAACCTAAAAAAGTCGCCTGCCTAACTTGAGCAATGGCCTCGTTCCCTAGGGATATTTCCATCTGTCCATAGGCGCGGCCTGCCAGGTTAAAGTGCATGAAGTGGGTTTTATTGACGTTCATCAGGAAGCCATTCTGATGAAACCACTTGTGCAGTTTGCCTGCTACCATGTTCAATCTCTCCTCCAGAAGGTCCAGACTCGGTGCCTGGACTATTGCAGCAACATCATCGGCGTACATTAATGTATGCCCGTTGTCTATACAGTCTGGCAGGTCATTTAGAAGAAGAGAGAACATGATATTAGACAGTGATGATCCTTGGGCAACACCTATGGACGTCGTTAGAGGCGCCGATTTGATCTTCCCACATTCTCCTGTCACAATAAACGTATACATTCGTATTATAATTTTGAGTTACATTGCCGGCTACTCATAAATCTTCTCGATCAGCTGTGAGTTGTCAGTTTTTATTTATAAATTTGAAAATCAAACGTTGATGCAGCGTTCCCCCGAACGAGCTGTGTTGCAAGAATAGCAAGGCTGCAGTTTTTTTTATGCATTTATTTATGTAGTATATATGTTGCATGTATAAGGTTGTCTATTTTGAGATAGAGAATACGTAGAGGAGATATAGTTATCTCTGTGTATCTCGATTATGTCCGCTAAATCATACAAATATACTTCTAGGTATGATACTACAGTCTTTATGAAACGGCCTGTCATAATAAGCTTTGATAAATTAATAATAAATGCACAAATAAAATTCAAGATTAACTCAATAAATACTGTTACGGAACTCCACTTGAAACTCTTTGAGTAATTGAAAACTTTAAAAAAGTTGTTACCAGTCAAAGTGACTTCTGTGGATTTCTTTAGGATGGAATGCCTGGCTAGTCTGGGTTCTTAAGTTAGGGCTGCGGGAAGAGAATGGGCGCCACAAGCTTTACACTTTGTACGGACAAAAGCTTGAATGTCCAAACAGAAGCTAAGAAAACGAAATGAGGTTGTTACAATATCATTATCTTTTTATTACAACGCTTATGCTAATTCACACTACATTGACATACTGGGTCCAGTAACAACCCAAAAACTTAAACTAAAACTAATACATGTGATGCAATGATTATGCTGTGACTATTTAGGAAAGTGTGTCTATCCCTCCGCCCTACACACACCTAAGGACCTAATGTTTGTTAGTAGCCCTACCTACTTATAACTAAAGCATGCAGATTCGAAGCGCTTATCAACTATGTTAGTAACCTACTCAACTACGGGATACACACATCAACAAAACTAGAACGGTGATGGTTTACTTATACATGAAGGACTAAAGATGAAGTTACCAAGAAACAAAACAAAATGCTATTTTATATTTATGACTCTAAAGACTAAGTTAAAGTTGTACAAAACTATATTTATCTAACAAATTTCAAAGAAAACAAAATGTGCTACGGGACCACCGGATGGGCACACACAAAATAAATCCTTGAGCACTCTATCAAGATATAAAACTACCCATACAATATTCGGGAGGAGAAAACAGAGCATACCACGATGACTACGGGGTTATGCACAGCCTACTAGAGCAAACGGTCAGTAGGACCTACCAATCTATATTATAAATAAGCCCTAAGGCCATAGGGCCACCATAGATCTATGAATAGCTAACATTAAACTTGGAAACGAAACCGACTATATTGTCCTTGCACTATCTCTCTCTACGTTAGACCGCTACACAATAATCTGCTTGAGGAGCACCGATGGGGAATAACATTTGTTCTCAACACTGCCAGAATAATGGAACGTGGTCACCTGGTCATTTGGTGGCGTTGAATAAACGAAGCCGAGGCTGTGCCCATCACAATGTATCCATCGATGGTCAGATCAGACCTCTCGGCTCGACCTCTCGGCTCGACCTCTCGGCTCACCGCCAGTAAGAACGATGTGCAGGTTGCAAAGGAATTGACCTTCCCCAAGGACCGAGTCACACCTGGAAAATACCATGACAAAAATTATTACACGCACACATGCCTACACGTATGCAAAACAAATGCATGCCACATAAAACTGAAAACAAAACATGATTCTCTGGATAATTTCAGATTGATGATACATATTACTTACTCGGACGTGAAAATTCTTATGACGTGTTAAATTGAGCCCATCTCTCCAGGTTCAGGGTCGGACCGCCCTCGATCAGCATACCATCTCCTCCCAATAATTACTAATACAAACATTCAATGATGTTCTCCTCCAAACAATTATGCTACTATGCACTACAACCACTCGGTTTACTTCCTAAAACATTAGGAAAGCCTTTGCATAAGACCAAATCAAAAACATATTTTGGGTTGCCTGGGACCTTGCGCGTTCCACGAAGTCCCAGCCGGAAAAGAAACTTCTCGTCAATTAGAGCTGCGATCACCCCTCCGATGAGTCTCGGTCTTCGTGCCCTTTTTAAACTCAGTCTCGATCTCTGACGAACCAACTTGAACCTTCGATATTTCCACTATACAGCGAAGCCCAGCGCATGAGAAGACTGCATCGAACGCATCCAGCCCTCACCAGCATAAAAAAAACAGCCAAATTACTAGCACTCGGTGACTAACATAAACATATCTTCACAATCTTTCAGCACGAATCTCGAGACCGATTCCCCGAACTCGCTGCTCCCCATCTCTATTCGAATGACTTTGACGTACGGTAGATGACAGTGACATATAGAACGTCAACCGCTCTCGCCTTGAAGATTGCAAGCGAAACAAAAAAAACATCAAACGTTTGCTATTCTATAATGTTGTTTTATCTGCCTATTTGAATCCTACACTTACCAAAAGCAATGACAAAATGTTTTCCCACGTACTTTCCCTGATCAGATACTGAGAAACTCAAAAGAAAACAGGTAAGACGCCATCTATGCGCCAATTACCAGCATCCGCTCGCCGACCCTTATCGACACGATGTGAGCTAATTTGAACCCAAACCACTAGATGGCGCTGTAGCATCAACTATGGTACATTACCGCTTTACTAAGGAAAAAGAAAAAAAATCTGTAAAAAAAAAGAAAAGAGTTCTACATGTCCTCTATCGGTTCAGTCTTCAGAATGTCCTTGACGTGCCATCTTCCTATTGACTTCCTAGTCTCGAAATCCTGTAACTCATAAGAAATTGGGGAAAACTTGGTTACCACAATGCATTTCTTAAACTTAGGTGCCAACTTTTTTGTAAAGAATTTCGAAGCATCTGACAAAGGATACTCTTTCTTCCAAACGACCTGGCCGACTGAATATTCAACGCTCGTCCTGTTTCTATTATAATAAACTCTAGATTTCTGATAGGCATCCTTGAGCGAGAGATTCACCCTTTCGAAGATAGGTTTGAGCTGAGACAACATAGAGGCGTAGAGGCTTCTATCCACGAATTGCAACTCGTCAACATTGAGTTCTCTGTGCGGATACCAATCCCCAGACAGCACTGCTTCTCTACCATGAGTCAGAAAATACGGGGTGAACCCAGTGACCTCGTGAACAGCTGTGTTGATGGCAAATTCAATCTTACTAATGTTCTCCGCCCAGTTGCGATGGTCCCTGCCCACTAACGACGCCAAAGCCGTCACTACAACTCTATTCACTCGTTCCGCCGGATTATTCTGGGGAGTAAACCTACAGTTATAAAACAAATTGGGTATTTTGTACCTCTCTTTCAACAATCCCATCTGTTTAGAGATGAACTGCGGTCCGTTGTCCATTATAATGCACTGCGGTATTCCATGCCGCATTATGAAGTTATTTTCTATTATTCCCACCACCGTCTTGGCCAACGAACTTCTCATGGGAAATAATTGAGTATATTTGGTATAATAATCTGAAACAACTAAAATAAATTTATGACCCGAATAGCTACGAGGTAATGGTCCTAATATATCAGTGGATATAACCTGAAATGGCCTCTGCACCTTCTTGGGATTCTCCATCAGCCCCGGCGGCGCTGCATTAGTGCTCTTGTAAGCGAGACAAATCTGACATTTCCTAACATACTTCTTCACATCCACTATCATCTTGGGCCAGAAATAACTCTGCGACAATCTCTTGAACGTTTTAAATATTCCCAGGTGTGCTGAACTAGGATCATCATGACACTTCTTCAGCACCTCAACTCTGAGATCCTTGGGAATAACCAACTTCCATTCACAATCTGCTGACAAAGGATTGGCATTTCTAAGCCTTCTGAAAAGCCTATCCTGAATAATCCTCCAATCGGGAAATTTCTGCGGTAAATCGGTGACTTTCTGAAACATAGAATTGTACCATCCATCTGCGATCACGCTTACACTCTCTAGCAATCCTACCACGTCAGAAATTGGAGCTCTTGACAAAGCATCTGCCGCAGCGTTCTCGGAACCCTTTCGATATTCCACATCAAAATTATATTGAGAAAGCCGCAACGCCCAACGAGCCAATCTTCCTGTGGGAGACTTCAAACTAACCAACCATTTTAAACTACTGTGATCAGTATAAACTTTGGTCTTGTGCGGAGAACCATCAATATAACCTTTAAATTTCTCCAAAGCGAACAACAAACCATTCAATTCCTTTTCCGTAGTCGAATAATTCCTCTCACTACGGGAAAGTGTTCTGCTACCGAATGCAACTGGATGCTCACAACCATCATCATCAAACTGAGAAAGAATACAACCTAATCCCACATCAGAAGCATCAGTACTAATCATAAATGGCCTATCAAACTTAGGAATGCTCAATATGGGGGCCGAAATCAATTTCTTCTTTATATCCATGAAGGCTTTCTCAGCTTGTTCATCAAAAACGAAAACCTGTCCCTTCGGTATCTTCCTAGTCAATTTCGTGAGCGGAGCCACAGCAGTAGAGAAATTGTCAATGAATCGTCGATACCACGAGATCATTCCTAGAAATCTTCGGACCTCCTTCTGGTTGTTCGAGTAGGGAAATTCCTCAATCGAACGTACCTTGTCACTATCCGTGCGAAGTCCCTGCCTGTCGACCACATAGCCCAAGAATTTCAGTGATGAACGACAGAATACTGACTTCTCAAAGTTGATGGTGAGTCCAGCATCGCTCAACTTTGCCAGGACGGTTCGCAGCAGCTCCATGTGACCTCTGAAAGAATCGGAAATCAAAATTATGTCATCTATATAATAAAATATATTATTATCGAACTCGGGACCAAAGACCTTGTCCATCAGCCTCATCATTCGTGCGCTAGAGTTGACCAAACCGAAAGGCATCCTACAGAACTGCCAGCTCCCCAAACCAGCCACTGAGAAGCAGGTCTTCACACGAGAGGCTTTCTCTAAGTTAATCTGAAAGAATGCACTCTTTAAATCCAACGAGGTCATGAATTTGGCGTTGCTCAAAGAATCCAATATTTCCTGAACCCTAGGCATGGGATATGTATCTAATTTTGTGACACTATTCAATTTTCGACTGTCTAAACAAAATCTTAATTCACCATTTGCTTTAGGAACGAGAAGTACCGGACTATTCCACGGAGAGGTTGCCCTTTCAATAATACCTAAACTCAACATTTTGTCTATTTCCTTTTTCACATATTCTCTATGATGGTAAGGGATTGGATAACACTTCTGTCGGACTGGCTCACTATCCCCTGTGTCAATTACATGCTCCTCCAGCGTAGTGAAACCCAACTCATCATCTGTGGCGGCAATAGACCTAAATTTAAGAATCATGTCGTCAAGCTCCAGCCTCTGCGACGCTGTCAAGTCACCAACCTCATGCAAATGTAAATCATTGTTTTCAAGAAGGCCAGAATCCGACGACACAAAGGACTGATCTTCCCTCCCGTCATTAAAAATATCCTTACAAAGTCCAAATGTCTTCAAAAAGTTTACCCCAAGAATGAAAGGAACATTGATGTCACGACAAACATAAACTTCCAAACACTCAATTGTCCCAGCATAGGAAATGGGCAAAGCTACCGTTCCCAGAACACACAACTTGTTACTGTTACCTACAGCAATGTCGTGGTCACACTTTTCAATATTGAAGTTTAAACCAAAAGAATTAATCGTTTGCAACGCCTTTTCACTCATCACCGAAACCGTGGCGCCACTATCCGCCAAGGCATTGCAATCCAAACCTGAAACACCTATAATCAAATAAGGTCTGGGATCCCTAGCACTATATCCAAACAAAGTTGTAATCCCATCCCTAACAAAAAAATTCTTCACATAATCTAACCAAGATTTCCATTCCAGGTCAGAAGTACGAGACCTACAAATTTTCCTACTCACTTCTGACCTATCCACTAGTTTTTTGAGCAATTGCACTCTGAAGTTAAGACACCGGGTTTCTTGCAACTGAAACAATGCTTTCCTACATATACTTGACATTTATAGAAAGGGTGGACGCCCTCGCATTTGAAGCATTTCATTGGACCCGTTGCATTAACTGTCCTTTTGAACGAAGAAGTACGAACTTCCTTACTTCTACAAACCTCGGGTATAACAGACGTGTCTCCTGGATTAAGGTAGCCCCTATTATCGCATTTGTGCCGAGCTAATTCAATCCTAGCACAAACATCCTTTAGTTCCCTGATCGAGTGAACCTCTACAAGAGCTAACCTAGCAATGAAGAAAGGATTCATGTTGGTTGAGATGATGTCCAGCTGTTCGGACTCGGATACTTTACATGACAGCCTAGAAAATAAACTCTGCATTATCGAGATATAAGTTTTTATACTCTCGTTGGTCCCTTGTAGCCTGTTCTTGATTTGGTTGAGCAAAGAACGCTCAAAATCAACCGGTAAAAATTCCCCCTTTAAAGACTCTAACAAAACAGGATATGAAGTTATCCCCTCACAGTTATTCCTATACCAAAGCAGAGCTTCTCCCTCAAGCAAATGTCCAAAACTCTTAAGAAGTTCTGCGTCTGAAATTCCCGTTGACCTCCTATAATCCTCTAAGCCAAACAAAAAGTCATGAAGCGGTGACTTACCATCAAAAGAGATCTTCCACTTAAAGAGCTGCAGAGTACCTCTTCCAGCACCATCCCCCACCGGCGTCGATACTGCAATCGCATCCTGAAATCCCGGGTCCTCCTCCGTTACCACTGAAGTAGGGCCACAGGCTATATTGCACAGAGCCTTCTGCGCCCTTGACACAATCTCCAGTTTTCTCGAATGGTGTTCTGGAACGAAAGTCAAAAGTTTATCTAATCTCCAAAGTATGTGGTTCAACGTTGATAAGCATTTGCGTTTGCAAAGGAGCGAAGAGTGAGCACCTGACAACACCTTTTTTAGCTTGTCTCCACAGGCTTTCAATTCTACTTCCGGGGACAGCATTGACAGGAAAACCACCGCCTTCTCTTGTACACAAATATCCCTATTTGCCCTCAAAGTCTTTCTCAATTCATCCACATGGGAATCCTCCGCCACCTCAACACCCCGGCTTCTAATTTCAAATACCAGTTCATCTTTGATCAAATAATCAATGTCTATATTAGTACTCATTTTGAGCAAGAATAAAATAGAGAGAGCAGAGTGCAGTGGAGACTTAACAACTTAATAAAACTTAAACAAAATCTTAATTATTGTTCCCAACTATTACCAATTATAACACCAGATATTAACATAAGTGTATACTAACTAAAATTATATACTAATTATACACAATAGTGAGACTAAAATAGAGTAGTGCAAGGACAATGTTTCCAAGACAAAAGTTTTATAATTATCCTAACTAGAAAGAAAAACCAGATCTCAAATAACCAAATCTTCCCGAGCCCCAGCCCGTTGAGGCGCCAATTGTTACCAGTCAAAGTGACTTCTGTGGATTTCTTTAGGATGGAATGCCTGGCTAGTCTGGGTTCTTAAGTTAGGGCTGCGGGAAGAGAATGGGCGCCACAAGCTTTACACTTTGTACGGACAAAAGCTTGAATGTCCAAACAGAAGCTAAGAAAACGAAATGAGGTTGTTACAATATCATTATCTTTTTATTACAACGCTTATGCTAATTCACACTACATTGACATACTGGGTCCAGTAACAACCCAAAAACTTAAACTAAAACTAATACATGTGATGCAATGATTATGCTGTGACTATTTAGGAAAGTGTGTCTATCCCTCCGCCCTACACACACCTAAGGACCTAATGTTTGTTAGTAGCCCTACCTACTTATAACTAAAGCATGCAGATTCGAAGCGCTTATCAACTATGTTAGTAACCTACTCAACTACGGGATACACACATCAACAAAACTAGAACGGTGATGGTTTACTTATACATGAAGGACTAAAGATGAAGTTACCAAGAAACAAAACAAAATGCTATTTTATATTTATGACTCTAAAGACTAAGTTAAAGTTGTACAAAACTATATTTATCTAACAAATTTCAAAGAAAACAAAATGTGCTACGGGACCACCGGATGGGCACACACAAAATAAATCCTTGAGCACTCTATCAAGATATAAAACTACCCATACAATATTCGGGAGGAGAAAACAGAGCATACCACGATGACTACGGGGTTATGCACAGCCTACTAGAGCAAACGGTCAGTAGGACCTACCAATCTATATTATAAATAAGCCCTAAGGCCATAGGGCCACCATAGATCTATGAATAGCTAACATTAAACTTGGAAACGAAACCGACTATATTGTCCTTGCACTATCTCTCTCTACGTTAGACCGCTACACAATAATCTGCTTGAGGAGCACCGATGGGGAATAACATTTGTTCTCAACACTGCCAGAATAATGGAACGTGGTCACCTGGTCATTTGGTGGCGTTGAATAAACGAAGCCGAGGCTGTGCCCATCACAATGTATCCATCGATGGTCAGATCAGACCTCTCGGCTCGACCTCTCGGCTCGACCTCTCGGCTCACCGCCAGTAAGAACGATGTGCAGGTTGCAAAGGAATTGACCTTCCCCAAGGACCGAGTCACACCTGGAAAATACCATGACAAAAATTATTACACGCACACATGCCTACACGTATGCAAAACAAATGCATGCCACATAAAACTGAAAACAAAACATGATTCTCTGGATAATTTCAGATTGATGATACATATTACTTACTCGGACGTGAAAATTCTTATGACGTGTTAAATTGAGCCCATCTCTCCAGGTTCAGGGTCGGACCGCCCTCGATCAGCATACCATCTCCTCCCAATAATTACTAATACAAACATTCAATGATGTTCTCCTCCAAACAATTATGCTACTATGCACTACAACCACTCGGTTTACTTCCTAAAACATTAGGAAAGCCTTTGCATAAGACCAAATCAAAAACATATTTTGGGTTGCCTGGGACCTTGCGCGTTCCACGAAGTCCCAGCCGGAAAAGAAACTTCTCGTCAATTAGAGCTGCGATCACCCCTCCGATGAGTCTCGGTCTTCGTGCCCTTTTTAAACTCAGTCTCGATCTCTGACGAACCAACTTGAACCTTCGATATTTCCACTATACAGCGAAGCCCAGCGCATGAGAAGACTGCATCGAACGCATCCAGCCCTCACCAGCATAAAAAAAACAGCCAAATTACTAGCACTCGGTGACTAACATAAACATATCTTCACAATCTTTCAGCACGAATCTCGAGACCGATTCCCCGAACTCGCTGCTCCCCATCTCTATTCGAATGACTTTGACGTACGGTAGATGACAGTGACATATAGAACGTCAACCGCTCTCGCCTTGAAGATTGCAAGCGAAACAAAAAAAACATCAAACGTTTGCTATTCTATAATGTTGTTTTATCTGCCTATTTGAATCCTACACTTACCAAAAGCAATGACAAAATGTTTTCCCACGTACTTTCCCTGATCAGATACTGAGAAACTCAAAAGAAAACAGGTAAGACGCCATCTATGCGCCAATTACCAGCATCCGCTCGCCGACCCTTATCGACACGATGTGAGCTAATTTGAACCCAAACCACTAGATGGCGCTGTAGCATCAACTATGGTACAAAGTTACTTGCCGACAAAGGTCACCGAAAGAAGTTGGTTCATATCCGAATAATCCAGAAATGTATAGTAGCTTATCGCATCATGTAAGTTCACGGAGCGAAAATACACAAATAACGCGATGTAAATTGTCATTACAAAATTGAAAAAACCAGTGACACGATAAGAAGAAGAATTACAAAATTACATTACTTCACACCTTGAGGATAATTTTACATAACAACGTGATGGAACCGATCCGATTCAGTGATCGTCGTCATAAAGACTGGACCAAGAAATATCGGATTCAAAACTCACTTACTGTTTACTACACATTTAGTTGGTACTTCTACCTAACCAAGCCATAGGAGAATTAATAAAATTGTACCTACCCAAACAGAAGTATTTGAAAAACAAAGGTTTTGACGTCAAGTTGTCTGACCAATTTTTTTAGGGTTCCCACGAATGCCATACACGAACACGTTCTTACAAATGATAAATCAAAATTTTCAAAAATCGAGTCCCAGCGGCCCATGCCATGACATGAATCTTCGTTTTTCAAATGTTCATTTAATTCCAACGTCACGAGCGAGGACAGTAAGCATCAAAACTAAAGGATTATTCGAATGCCTTTACTTTCCTCATCTTTCCTCAACGATCAACGATCTTTATACAATCATACTATATAGTATCAGTTTCTGCACAAAATCCGGTAGATTGTAAATAAGCCTTTTTTGTATGCTACTGGTGTACCAGGACAATGTAATGCCACCTCTATAAAAGGAATGAGAGATTTATTTTGGACAAAAATACACTATCAGTTACTCAGAACACCGATTACGTCGTGGCACGGACTATCTTTTTTGCAGATTGAATGCTTGATGTGTGTGCTAATTTAATTTATTTCAAGTGCATTTGATAAATATCTCGAATTGTATCAACTGTGATAAATCAAAAGTTAAGCAACGATAGCGTGGTGAACTTTTTGGATGATAACCATTGTGGCATTTTTATCTAAGCGCTTCTAGTATAATGAAGCTGTAGGCGTTATAAAATAAGGCCGTGCTAGAGACATTTTGGCAGCCTACAATTTTCATCACTAAAGTTAATCATGGAGAAAATAAACTGTAACTAGGTACCTATGTTTTTCTAGGCTCAGATTACAAGTAACTGAAATCAAGAATAACCATTTCTGAGACATTTATTTGTTTTTTTAACCTGTATAAAGTCCCTTTGACCAATAAAACATGGCTTGTGAAAACTTCGGGTATTATTTATTATTGGCTAATAGCAGCCCCCGCGGCTTCGTTCGCCCCGTTTCCGTTACTGTTTCGGAAAAAAAGTATCTTATGTCCGTAGGTATCCTAGTTCTAACTCCACCAATTTTCAGCAAAATCGGTTTAGCCATTGACGCGTGATGGCGTGACCAAGGGATTCATGATTCATTTTGACAGCATGTTTACTTAAAATCATTTCACCACACTTGGTTCGAAAGAATCAGTGACACGATAAAAAGAAGAAAAGTTAAAAAACAATTATTATATAATTTATTTAATACGCACTCACTTGGAATCAAACGAACAATATGTTTCAGTGCTGCTATGATTTATCAATGCCAGCAATAATGGCCACAAATAGCCATATTAAAGTAGAATAAATAGCTATCATTACATAAAAATATATTTTTGCATGACTAACCTGTTTTTAGGGTTCCGTAGCCAAATGGCAAAAACGGAACCCTTATAGATTCGTCATGTCTGTCTGTCTGTCTGTCTGTCTGTCTGTCCGTCCGTCCGTATGTCACAGCCATTTTTCTCCGAAACCGTAAGAGCTAGACTGATGAAACTTGGCGAGTAGATGTATTCTGTGAACCGCATTAAGTTTTTTACATAAAAATAAAAAAAAAACTATAAATTTCGGGGGTCCCCATACTTGAAACTGAAACTCAAAAAATTTTTTTTCATCGAACCCATACGTGTGGGGTATTTATGAATAGGTCTTCAAAAATGATGTAGAGGTTTCTAATATCGTTTTTTTCTAAACTGAATAGTTTGCGCGAGAGACACTTCCAAAGTGGAAAAAAGTTGGTCCCCCCCCCTCTAACTTCTAAAGTAAGAGAATGATAAAACTAAAAAAAATATATGTTGTACATTACTATGCAAACTTCCAACGATTTTTGGTTTGAACGAAATCTAGTCAGTAGTTTTTTTTTTATACGTCATAAACCGTAAACTGCAATTTACCTTTCGACGAACTACAAGAACCTTATTATGTTACATCAAGTAACATAATTAAAGGTTTTTGTAGTTCGTCGTGCTACGGAACCCTTCATGGGCGAGTCCGACTCGCACTTGGCTGCTTTTTTATAACAAGTAATCAATTTTATAAACTGAAATGCATACCTTCATATCTCATAAAAAGTGTGTCTAATGTATAGCCCATTTAAAAAAGTCCCATCAAGAACTTTCTAATCTAGATTTCAAGTTTAGATTGAAGAGTACAAAAAAAAAATATGATTATTATTTATTACGGTGTGTAGTTTTGTGTTTTTTAACAACCCTAAAGCCTTGCGCACATCTAAGCGCTATGCGGTGGTGATCAGTGAAACGTAGTCAAATAATTATGACCGCGATATTTGACAGCGTCTGCAGAACGCTTAGATGAGCACAAGGCATATTTTAGTGATAACAGCTTTTTAGGGTTCCGAAGCCAAATGGCAAAAACGGAACCCTTATAGATTCGTCATGTCTGTCTGTCTGTCTGTCTGTCCGTCCGTATGTCACAGCCATTTTTCTGCGAAACCGTAATAGCTACACAAAAATAGAAAAAAAACTAAAAATTTTGGGGGTCCCCATACTTGAAACAGAAACTCAAAAAAATTTTTTTCGAACCCATACGTGTGGGGTATCTATGAATAGGTCTTCAAAAATGATGTTGAGGTTTCTAATATCGTTTTTTTCTAAACTGAATAGTTTGCGCGAGAGACACTTCCAAAGTGGAAAAAAGTTGGTCCCCCCCCCCCCCTAACTTCTAAAATAAGAGAATGATAAAACAAAAAAAAATATATGTGGTACATTACTATGCAAACTTTCAACGATATTTGGTTTGAACGAGATCTAGTCAGTAGTTTTTTTTTATCTTATACCTTTAAACAAGAAAATCTTGTATATATATATATATATATTTAGGATCTCGGAAACTGAGCCAACGATTTTCATGAAATTAAGTATACAGAGGGATTCGAGGGCGATAAATCGATCTAGCTAGGATTCATTTTCAGAAAATGAGTCTGTTCGTTAAAAAAAAACTAAAAACATAAACTGAATATGTGACTGCTCCTGCCATCTATTGACGATTGTGAGCAACTAACTGCAAGCATGTCCAGTAGATGGCGTTGTTCAGTAAGAATAAACCAGTAAAGATAATAATATGCTTCTTATGATTTCTTAAAAATACAAATTAGCGAAAAAAATTCCGAGCGAAGCTCGGTTACCAACTAGTACGTCATAAATCGTAAACCGCAATTTACCTTTCGACGAACTACAAGAACCTTTATATTATGTTACTTAATGCTACGGAACCCTTCATGGGCGAGTCCGACTCGCACTTGGCTGCTTTTTTATTATTCCCAGCTTGTTTCAGTTTCAGTTTCAGTTTCATTTATTTATCTTTCCACATACACCATGTTCTTAGATACGTCATACAAATTATAATAATATATTTTTAACAGGCAACAAAAAAAAATAAACATCAAAGAATACAATTGCATAGGTATACATACCTAAATTAGAAAATGTCATACAGTCATATCACAAAATATAAATTTATCAGCCAAGGCCTCGTCAATGCTATAGTAACTATGATCTAACAAATGTTTTTTTACATATCCGAAAAATTCCACGTCAGGCTTATTTCTAATGTCAATAGGAATTTTATTATATAGTTTTATGGAGACGCAAATGAAACTTTTTGAGGTTTTTGATAACCTATTACGGGATGTCACAATATTTTCCTTATTTCTAGTATTACGGCTATGAGACTCGTATTTAAAAGTCATATGTGTTATATTCTCTCGTACATAAACAATATTTTGGTAAATATACTCACCAGTCAGGGTCATGATGCTTAATTCTCTAAACTTATCTCTACACGAGTCTCTATATTTTAAACCTAAGATATATCTGACTGAACGCTTTTGCAGTATGAATATCTTTTTTGAATCTGGTGCCGTTCCCCAAAACATTACGCCATAACTCATCAGTGAGTGAAAATATGCGAAATAAACCTCTCGTGCTGCTCTTGTGCCCCCCAGCTCCTTAATTTTTTTTTATAGCATAAGTAGCTGAGCTTAACTTTTTGGTCAATTCATCAATATGGACTGTCCATGTTAATTTAGAGTCCAGCCATATTCCTAAGAACTTTATACGGTCAGTTCTGGGTAAGGAAAGTTCATTTATTACATTGTGTAATTGGTTGTTTGCTAAACTACTATTTCTACCTAGATAAAAGTTGACCACATGAGTTTTATCGACATTCAGTAATAGGTTATTTACAGTATTCTTTTAATAAAGGAATAACTTCCTTTATCTTGTGGTTTACAGTTACATTACGTTTGTCCTTAATAATTAAACTAGTATCGTCAGCAAATAAAACAATGTCAACATTTAAATCCTTACAAACTACAGAAACGTCATTAACGTAAATTAAAAATAATAGCGGTCCTAATATAGATCCTTGTGGAACACCTAGCTCAATTTTACAACTATATTTTACTTGTAACTTTTACTTGTACTACACAACTCAATTTTACTTGTAACTAACTCTACTAAAATCAAGTCATAATCTACCTTCTCTTGATTTTTGGGTGTAGCGCTATTTCTCTTTTGACGCATAATAACCAACACGCTTTTTGACAAATTTAAATACGTATTTTGACATGAACGCAATATGTGTTTTACGCATTTTGACATACACGCAGAAAGTGCAACACGCATAATGCCAAATTAATTTTCTTTTATGCAAACTGAGCATTACGCATTCTGACATAAGACCTACGCAAAATGTAAGCACAAGCTAAAAGTAATTTGTTATTTTACCGTAACATAAATAATAAATATGTACGTGAGATTTATGGACAAAGAAAAATATACAGTCCAAGAAATAAAAGACTTCCGCTCTATTGTAAATAAACTATTTCCTAGCACTAAAACAATAAATATTAGAAACCCGTTTTATACATTTAGACGGAACATTTAGCACCTTAGTAAAGCCATATAAAATGTCTTTAAGACATACTTGCAATAAAAGCAAGGTAGAAATACCATTTACTATCCTTAAAAAAAATTACATGGCCACGACCCCGATAGAATGTTTCTAATGTTTGAAATACCATTCTTAACATTTTTTACACGCACGCACTATAAAACACTTTGTTATTTTAGATCAATGTATTTTACACCTAGTTGCCGCGTTTTGTTTTGTCCTAAGGCAATCATTCACTTGTCTATGATTATTCAATTGACTGGCCCCTAGGTCGTAAATAAATTGAAGCTGTGTTGATTATCGGTATCAAATTGAACGCGAATGCTACCTGAAGTTGAGACATTATTGCAATATTAAATTTAAATTTTACTTTAGTCGTAAGGCCACCTCACACGATAATGTTTTTAAATGTTAACTAATTTTCGTGTGTCATTTATAAAAATTGTGTGAAAATTAAATGACACAAAACGTTTCCTGGACAAGCCTTTTATTACACGTCCAAATCAATGGTTGATAATGTGTTACACTATAATTTTAACCCTTCTTTGTAAAAAATCAAGGAGGTAAAAGGATATTGCGAAAATAATCAAAATTATGCTCATACTATTTGTGTACAAAAACCAACGACAATCACTTTTATAACAGACAACAAAAAATGTCCTTCATGCTTCACAAATATTCGCCCACTTTTAGAAACAATCAAAGTTTTATCACCACTTTTTCTTACCACAGTACTTCGTCTACTTCCATAACGTCCTCTTCTTCTTAGGGTGCCTCTCCACTACTGAACGTCAACAGTCATCCTTTTAAGACGTGTTTCAAGAAGACAACTTTTCTCTGCTTTTTTGTCCACACGAGACCGGTTTGTTAAATCTTTATTCGTCTATATCTAAAACAATAATAAATGTATACATCTATACAGTTATACCAATGTGACCCATTGTTTCTAATGAAACGTGCAATGGTCCTTCAGAAATGTGTATTATACTGACTTGGCTACTACTAGCCTCGTCTCTTACGGCCTATAATGAAGAATATGGCGAAATTCTGACTAAAATATTACAAGTTGTACGATCGATTGTGGTAAACGTACAATTATCCTGTATATAGAAACTACCAGACTGCGAAAATACGAAACAACTAAGCAAAATTAAGATTCCTCCAGTCAGTCAATAGCTAATAGGCCTGTTTTGAAATCAACGGCTACTGAGCTATGGGAGGTATTTTAAATTGTGTTGAAAATATTACCCACACTATTGAGTACGACTAAAGTTCACTCAACATAGAAACGAACGGATGAGGTTATTAGTAACTTCAATTTGGATTGTGGAAGCCGATTATTCATGGTTTCGCTGTGAGGAGCCTGCCCGGTTTAAAATTTCACTTTAAATGTCAAAATGCATGTTTTTTTAAAAGTAAAACTGACAGATCTGAGTCAGATCCCTTTGACCTCCATAAGGCTTTCAAAAGTAGTCCTTGTTTATCAATAACCTTTAGACTTTGATGTACACGTCCACCAAAAAAATATATATTGTAGACAATCTACACCAAATAAGGTAGAACTTGTACTTTGGGAACCAGTTAGCTGATGTAATACTTATATACATTAATTTTATTGTAAATACATACATAGAATACAGTATGACATCCAAACAGAGAACAAACATCTGTGATTAAACCCACGTTCTACGGCGCAGTAGACAGAGGTACTTAACTGAGAAGCCAGTTATTTTCTTTTGTAGAAGAATTCAGTTTTGCCTTAAACTAACACATGGTGAACATAGCATACTCTCCGTGGCTCCTAATTATGGTAGCTCAACGATTGCAACAGTTGATAGGAACGGCACAAGATTCAATGAAGTTCTTTATAATACAAAATAGAAGAAAGACAATCAACTCGATCGATATCTTTAATACACGAGGTTCTTTGTTACGGATACCTATCAGATTTGTTCCATTAAAACGAAGTGGGAATACGCTACTTAGAAAATTAATTCAGCTACTTCATTTGATGTGAAGGCAACCATTGATTTACTCGGCGCTCACACATTTTAACCCTAGAAAGATATAAAATCACTGATCTTATTCACTGAAAGGAGCCTATATGAAGTGCACTTAAAATCCTTTCACCGCACTTGGTTAGAAAGAACCAGTGACACGATAATTAGAAGAACTGAACTTATTTATCAAATTTCACGAGCATCTTATGCGCAATCTGATTTCACTTTTAATTTTTAAGCTTATTTACAAGTTGGCCTAAATTCTATTTGCTGTATTTTCTCTATTTATATGTATTAAACTGCCTTACATAAATAGTTGTTTCGGTTATATTATTAGAAGTTCATTTAGCATCGATAATTAAAGTTGACAATAAAATTGGCATTGCTAACTTTATTGTGTGTAAAACCGGTCAAGGGTAAAGACTTATCCGGTGATGAAGGATACAGTGCTATTTTCATATTGAAGATTATATTTTCTTTGGAATAAATAATTATGTTCAAAATAACTTGATGAACTGACTTCATGGCCAAACAGCTGAACCAATTTTGATGGAATTTTTATGAGTCTAATCTGGAAGAGTAACTTTTAAAACAAGAAAAATATTTAAAGTCGGCTCATAAATGACGAATTTGTGCAATAACAAACACAATAAAAAATACTAAATTGAGAACCTACTCTTATTTTATTTAGATTTCATTTCTTTCTAAAATGCCTCAATACTCGAGTTACCCATTCTACACGAATAATAAGTTCGTAGTAATATTAGGCAAACCTACTATAACTTATTTATAGACCCTCACGGTATTCGCTAGATCTTAAGTGTATAGTACCTATACCCACATCAGTATACTTTTTTAACCTGTGCGATCATAACACATACAGAATCATACCTACCTACATTGCCCATACCCATCGGCAAGTTCGGCAAGTTTATCATGCGCACTTGATGTGCGGGCAGGTTTTTTCGCAAGTAGGCCGCTGGCCCTTTTTGCGTGACCCTTGACACGTGTTGCTCGAACTTTTTTAGGTTCTACAACACGCCGGTTTCCTCACGATGTTTTCCTTCACCGTTTTGAGAGTACTGGCATAGTGCACATAAATTTTTCGATAGAAAAACTCATTGGTACACGAGTGGATTTGAACCCACGACCTTCGGATCGGAAGGCGGAGCCACTACCACTAGACCACCAGTGCTCTGCCCATACCCATATACCTACATCAATTTACGATTGCGAAAATAATCGGAATGGTATAAACAAATTACAGAGTGCGCTGTTTCGGGTTGTTACTAAAACTAGTAAAATCATGTATGAATGTTCAGATTACCGTCAAAATCATTCTTAGAAGGTTTACGCACTGAGAACGCCATGTTGCATAGCTTCAAAGAAGTCGCAGCCGCCATAATTTTACAGCTCTGCTTTCTCAAAAAGTTTATTTTGACGCACCTGACGTTAGCTGTTTGGGTTTCATTCTCTCTCCCACAACACCATCTCAATCATCAAAAATTATGTGAACAAATAATCTTTGATATCATACATCTTCTATTGTTTAAATAATAAAAGAAAGTCGTGTTAGTTACACTATTTATAACTAAAGAACGCCTGAACTGATTTGGCTGATAATTAGTGAGGAGATAGCTTAGAACCAGGAGACGGACATGGGATACTTTTTATCCAGAAAAAGTAACAAAAACAGGGCGAGCAAAGCTACGAGTGTCCGCTAGTATAAGTATAAAAAAGAGGTAAGATATCGAGCCTGACTAAAACATCTGTCACCTAAAACAATTCTTCAGAAGAATAGGACACATTTTAGCTTCTGACACTTTATAGGATTTTTTTTTTATTAGTTATGGCATCTGTCTTTATGTTACGGTTGTCTTGTAGCTTGAACCGTTTTTAAGGAAACTGAGGCAGGTACCCTGATGCACCTAGTTTGCTGTATAATTTCGCCATTCGGATTAGGGCTTTACACCAGATTTAACGAGTTCTGCGCGCATCATGTTGCAATTTGTAAGCTAAATCGTGACCTAGAACCTAGTTTCCTTTAAAACAGCGACCGTTAAGTGTTCACCGTAATATGGTGGAGATCATTTTTGTTAATACGTATCAACGCAATGGACGGTAATGATAACCTCAAAAAGCATGCGTATTTATCCACACGATACCGCTGTCAACGCTTATGGGCTAGTATAAACCGATCGTGGAGAAACTAGAAGCATCATAGAGGTTTTCATCATAATTACTCGTATGAACCATTGAAATATATTTTTAATTGATGCTTATAGCACTACACATAAGGAATTATAATGTCCCAAAAGTTAAGAGCCGAGTGGAATATGAACGCACGATCTTCCTCTTGGCACGGGAATGCGCCATCTGACCGCTGCGCCATCGGATCCTAATCACACTCAAGGAATAACTCATAGGGATAATATGGCACTAACGCGACCGTTGGCATTTTGGGACATTATAAATTCATTTAAATACTTTATGCTCAGATAAAATAAAATAAAATGAACACTTGGATCTTCCACAGCTCCATCCACTAGTCTGTGAAGCGCCAACTACAAAAATAACGGCTGCCGCTTTTTATAAAACCGAGTTTATTCCGTCTCATAACTTCCAAACTGCCTTAATTTATAAGATCATTTTAGGAATCATAAATAAGAAAGGTTGTATTAATAAATTCCTTTTCTAAGCCAATAAATAAAATAGAGATTCTATTCGCCTATTTGAAGAGCCTACCTAAACTACAACTAATGATGGGAAAATAGAATGGATTGTGGTGATAAACGTCATAATTAAATGAAATTAAAAATTTAATTATAAATAAAAATTAAATTAAAAATTATTAAATTTAAATTATTAATTATTTGATTAGATTATAAATTCAATAATAGCAACTGAGACAAAAAAAATACTGAAAATACAATATTCTAAGTTGACCAACTAACCAGATATACATTTTTTAGGGTTCCGCAGCCAAATGAAAAAAAGGTATGTTAGTTTTGTAAAAATTATATTTCTCGAACAAAAAAGTCTGTTGAGACTTTTCGAACTCAATCTAGTCTTATAGAAAAACGATAGTTATAATTTGGTTGCATTCAGTATGTCCTAATAGAGCCTTGTTAATGTGTAAGATGGAATTGCACAGTTCGGGGTAATCACATCACGTCAGTGTCGCCTCCTCACGACTTTGTTGCATCAATACATTGAAAATCAGAGCAGTGCAGTGTTGCAATAGCATTTGGTAAAATTCGACTGCAAAACAAAATAAAACACTATCCAGAACTTTTACGATTGGAACTAGATTGCTGAGAATATAATGCTTATATTGTTGACATGACAACGTCTTATAATTCGATGGAGCCGGCTGCACGCACGATAAAACATGACTGATGCGGCGTTACCTCGCTCTGAGGCGTTCCATTTAGGGCTTTAAGTGCAAGTGAGAGCGCGGAACGAGCGGCAAAGAGGCACAATCAGCCTCCGCGTTCTGCAGCGTTCGACATCTGTCTCTCTCCTACTTGAGTGAGCGATGCGTCCACGTGGACAGCTGTATGACGTTGTCACGTCTAACTATCGTCAGTAAACCGACTACAGACAACCGTTTTTTTTTGTAATTACGTAGGTACTCTTCTCTTCGTCTTATCTCACTAGTTCTTTTGAACCAAGTGTATTAGTAAAAAGATTTGAAGTGCGTCTCAAAGACTCTTTTCGTTCTCTATTAATTACATTCGTTACATACTTAGAATACAATATAACACCCAGAAAGAGAACAAACATCTATGTTTACTACACTTTGTTCTCGGTGGGGATCGAACCCACGCTCTCCAGCAGAGCCACTACCAATGCTTGGATGGAATTAAAAGCAGTAGTGAAAAAGAAAGACTGTATAATAAAACAGTAGGCATGAATTTGGAAGCTCTTGAAGAAGGGTTATTGTGCTCACGATGTTTTCCATCACCGTGACCAATAGCATTGTGCAAACAATATTTTTAAGTACAAGTTATCCTGTCTTACATGACTAGATTTGAACTGACTTCCTTAGGATCGGAATACTTATCACTAGACCACCAGTGCCTACAATCATAAATTTTATGTGAAGGTAAATCAAAAGTATTGCTTATTTAAATCGATTTCAAAGGTATGTATCGTCATCAACTCAATTACTGCTTTTATTATAATTTAATTACAGTAGGTACTACTAATAATTCGATTACTAAAATTATTATCGTTACATATTCCACTCCCAAAATGTTAATTAAATTGTTAATGTAACACGCAAGCTATGAAGCTACTTTTGATAGTTCACTTTTGTAGCAAGATCTCACATACTTAGGTATTTTTTTTCTACATCTTATGTCCTGTTTCTGCTGTGAACCAGCATCGCTGTGTTTCGGTTAGAAGGGTATGGAAGCCAGTGATATCACTGGCATGGCACGTAAGGTTGAACATGTTTATGCCATAAGTTGATAGACGCAGGGCAGTGCATCGCAGGGCACGTTCCTGTCGTGCGTGGCATACGGGGCAATGCTTTGTTATAGGACAGGGTTACTGGATGGTAAGCTATATGCTTGTTCCATGTTATTTGATTTAAAATCAACTATTTCTGCCGTTAAGCCGTGATGGTGGTACCAGACTACTACTACCGGGACTACTGTGTACTGGCACCTAGGTGGAATGCAATGACAGGCATTTAGGAGTTAGTTTACACATTTAGGTACATCTCAAGATGATGGACATTATTGCCGCCTTACAGCACATCTTCATTCGCTTTTTAGGGTTCCGTAGCCAAATGGCAAAAACGGAACCCTTATAGATTCGTCATGTCTGTCTGTCTGTCCGTCCGCATGTCACAGCCATTTTTCTCCGAAACCGTAAAAGCTAGACTGATGAAACTTGGCGAGTAGATGTATTCTGTAAACCGCATTAAGATTTTTACACAAAAATAGAAAAAAACTATAAATTTTGGGGGCCCATACTTGAAACTGAAACTCATAAAGTTTTTTTTAATCGAACCCATACGTGTGGGGTATCTATGAATAGGTCTTCAAAAATTATGTTGAGGTTTCTAAGATCGTTTTTTTCTAAACTGAATAGTTTGCGCGAGAGACACTTCCAAAGTGGAAAAAAGTTGGTCTCCCCCCCTCTAACTTCTAAAATAAAAAAATGCTAAATCTAAAAAAAAATATGTTGTACATTACTATGCAAACTTTCAACAATATTTGGTTTGAAAGAGATCTAGCCAGTAGTTTTTTTTATACGTCATAAATCGTAAGCCGCAATTTACCTTTCGACGAACTACAAGAACCTTTATATTATGTTACTTGATGCTACGGAACCCTTCATGGACGAGTCCGACTCGCAATTGGCTGCTTTTTTATAATAACAAAAAAATATATGTTGTACATTACTATGCAAACTTTCAACAATATTTGGTTTGAACGAGATCTAGCCAGTAGTTTTTTTTATACGTCATAAATCGTAAGCCGCAATTTACCTTTCGACGAACTACAAGAACCTTTATATTATGTTACTTGATGCTACGGAACCCTTCATGGACGAGTCCGACTCGCACTTGGCTGCTTTTTTATAATAACACTTTTTGACTTCAGTTTATTCTGTTTGAATCTACCACAGAATACAGTAGAAAAGTTACAGAAAGTCGTTTGTATGGTAGCCCCTGTCGCCAGTTATACATTTTCAGTATTTTATTTAAAGTATCACTAGATATGAGGCTTCTAAGAAAAAGAAGGAAAGAGAATTTAAATAAATTATTGTTTTGTTTTATCTTGTCACTTGAATCCCTGTTGGGAAAGTAATTATTGTAAAACTTCCGAATTTAATTACAGAAAGGAACGCATTTGAGCGACACTTTTCCGGCCACATGGCCGTTCTATTAAGTTCTGTGGAATGTTTGAATGCTGTCAAAAGCGATTTCATAGCTTATAAATGCTTTACATACCAGTTTTAATGTCACGGTCCGGGAAAACTACTAGAACTACTAGCCTTTATAAGTGTGGCACGCTATAAATCACATATAAATTTAGTTGTATGTCCTCAAAGTGTAACACTAAATGCTATCACGTTTGTACATCTATAATAATATTGTAAACGGGAAAGATTTGATTGTTTGTTTGATTATTTAGACATCTCAAAAAACGTAATATTTAGCAAGCGAAAACCAATTGCTATAAGAATGCATATAAGTTGAAAGCATCAACTCACTCTTTCTCACTCTTTCAAAAATTTGGCAAGGTTAAATATTTTTAATTACTTCTTCAATTCCTCCAGTTAAAACGCCTACTTAGTAGTACATTCGTTGATAGTTAACTAGTAAAAATAATAATAATAAATAAAAGTACTAATTAATTATTTAATTCTATTTTCTTTAACTTTTAGTCTTAACCTTTTCTTTTCAAAATGTTTATTTCTTTCATTAGGTCGTGTACGATTGTATTAGTCTCTAATTACTTACTACTAATTTTGTCAAATCTTTTATAAAATAATTGTGTACGTGATAAATTTAAGATCCTACTAATATTATGAACGCGAAAGTTTCTAAGTATGGATGGATAAATGTTTGTTACTGTGTCACGTAAAAACTACTGAATGGATGTTCATGAAACTTTACAACAATATAGCTTATACGTCAGAATAGCACGTTTATAAAAATATTGTAACGGAGAACGGACGTAAGTAACGGGAACGGGGTGAGCGAAGCCGTGGGCGGCCGCTAGTAACCAATAATGTAGTTTTCCAAAAATAAATAAAATAAATTATCAATGCTGGGTAATGCGACATTAAAATTTATCAATGGCAGTTTTTAAACCATCAGATTATAAAAGTCTACTTTTTTTAGCTCTGATACTTATCGTTGTTTTTATAGTTTTTCAAATAGAGCAAGAAATATTGAGTGCTCATTATAAATTATCGACTGGAATGTACAATTATAGTAGGTACATCATATAGGTATAGATGTAAGATTTAAGTAGGTATATAAGGTATGTAGGTGCTGGCCTTGTGATTTGAATTAATAATTGTACTATGTAAAAAAGGTGTTATAGAGTTTTTGTCAGTCTAAAAGAAGTACCAATTGTATTTAATATAGGCATAAATTTTATGTTTTAATTTTATATAAGGCCTAAGAAAAGATGGATGTATTGTATTACGGATGTATTATATTGTATTATTGGGTACGGAACTATAAAAATGATAAATTTTTTACGAGCTGGTTTGTTGTACTTTTTGGTAGATAAAAAAGCCCTTTTTTTTGTACGTGTGTATATTGACACCTTTTAATAAATATCGAGAAAAACAAACCAAACTAATAAACTAATTGATTTATTCAGTAATTTGTAGTGATATAGTATTTACTAACAGAAATAGCTACTTTTATAACGAGTTTACCGTTGAATCAGTCTTTTTCTCGTCTTAATTGATATACCAAGACCTTTTTAAGGTGTTGAACCAAAATTTTTATTATAAAATTATTTATAAGAAGAATACAAATGCCTTATTATTGCTATAGTTGGCTTGGGAACTTGAATGTGCAATATTTTATAACACTGAAGTTGCACAGCGACACGCCATTTATCACACTTGAACTAGCGTGAGCGTAAAGGTAAGCGTCAGCGTAAGCGGCAGCGTAAGTGCCAACGTAAGCGCCAGCGTAAGCGTCAGCGTAAGCGTCAGCATAAGCGTCAGCGTAGGTGTCAGCGTGAATTTCTCCGTGAATAATATAATTAAAAAGACGGATACAACAGTTTTATGAATACAATGATTATTGTAAGTCTAACCTTCTCACAAACTTGAAAGCTAGCGCTGGCTGCTCGTCTTTATAGAACCCAACCTTACAAAATGTCTGCATTTTATTGGTTTATTTTTTTAGAGAGCACTGGTGGTCTAGTGGTAGCGGCCCCGCCTTCCGATCCGAAGGTCGTGTGTTCAAATCCTGTTGTGTACCAATGAGTTTTTCCGTCGAAAAATTTATGTGCACTATGCCAGTACTCTCAAAACGGTGAAGGAAAACATCGTGAGGAAACCGGCGTGTCGTAGAACCTAAAAAAGTTCGAGCAACACGTGTCAAGGGTCACGCAAAAAGGGCCCGCCAGCGGCCTACTTGCGGAAAAACCAACACGCACATCAAGTGCACTCATCACTCAACAGCTGGTGAGATAGCGGTCAAACGCAAACCTATAAATTGTAAAAAAAAGTGCGGATGATACAAAATTTGCCGAAAATAGGTTTATTTTGATATCATTATTTTAAATATGTTAAATATTTAATTTAAAATATTTCTTTAAATCTTATTAAATCTTTAAATATTCCTACCTACATTATTTAAATTGGATGTAACCTGCCAAGAAGAGGGCGTTACTGGCTGCGACACAGTTTAATATTTCCAAAAGTATCATTATACTTGTTTTTGTCATAACCTTGTTTCCAAATAAAAATATTTGATTTGATTTTAACCTCTACAAAGACATAAATAATGATGCTGACTGCCTAGATCATTAAGCGCCTAATGAGCACCATTACATCGCCTATTAGTCTCCTATTCTACAGTCTTGTCGTGCCTTACAAATAGCTGAAGCCATAAAAAAGTGCGTGGATGCCCTTAATGCGGTCAGTGACATATGTGGCGAACGTAAAATACCAAGCTGTGGGGACATTTAACACGAAGACAACCATCGATGTTCTTACTTCTCACTCTTAAACTTTTACCTTCTGAAAGATATAAAGCACTGAAAATATACATTGAAAATCACGAACAAAACTGTCTTGTGTGCAATATTGCACACAGTTCAGCAAAAATAATTGTGATCCTAACATGTTTTCTTACATTTTCGTACTTGGGTTAACTTAAATCCAAGTACGAAAAACAGAAACAAAATCGAAAATAAATTAGAGTTTAAAAAACTAAAAAAAAACGCTTTTATAACTAATTGAACTAAAAAGTTAAAAATAAAACTGTAATCAACAATTGAAAAATTTATATTATTGTACAAAAAAGCGTGAGGTGCTTTTTATAATAACATCAGGTATAATAAACTATTGATAAAATATTTACAACAATCAAAATCAAGCCCCCCACGCTTTTTGTACAATAATATAAATTTTTCAATTAATTATTACAGTTTTATTTTTAAATTTTTAGTTCAATAGATATAAAAGCGTTTTAGTTTTTTAAACTATATTTTTTTTTTACTTTTTTTTTTTTTTTCATATTATGGCATTGTCATCGACCTTTGACAGGTGCGTGCAAAGATTGAATCAAATCTGATCGTTCAAAGTAGGTTTTTTTTTTTTTTTTTATGTATTTTTTTTTTTTCATATTATTGCATTGTCATCGACCTTTGACAGGTGTGCAAAGTTTGAATCAAATCTGATCGTTCAAAGTAGGACAATATCGAGCTCAAAGGGGTCGGTTACATACAAACTTACATACAAACTTACATACAGGTGAAGCTAATAAAAGCGTTATAAAAAAAGTTTACGTGAAAACGTATGAGGATTGAAATGTTTATTATTTTTTGCTAAACTGTGTGCAATTAGATAGTACAAAAAATGGTTGTTCGCAATTTTTGATAAACAAGTTCAGTGATTTTGTATCTTTCAATAGGTCAAAATATGCGAGCAAGAAATATGTAGGTACATCGATGATTGTCTTCGCCTTAAAAAAACGCAGCCTCTACATCTACAACTTTGTTGCTGCTTATTTGAATAGCTCTTTTTACCCGACTCAGAAGTTAATGTTTTTTGTATATTTTTAGACCTGCCTACCAAACTCCGTACTCCGACTACCATACTCCGTTTTTACGGAATTTAACGGATCTTTACCAAGAAATACTTAAGGTAATTTACCTTGTACGTGATGTATAGCGTTTGTTTGTTACAAATCAATTAAAAATTAATAATGTGGACAATACACACAATATTGGACTCTCTCACTCAGCACAGTTGGTACTTGCTAGTGGGTCCCTAGAAAATATTTGACTGTTTGTTTGTTTTGACTTTGACTTTGACAGCTGTCATAAAAATTAACAAAAAAATCGTAGTAAAAATGAATAGGATTCAAACAGCCTTCAAACCGATATAGACTGTAATTTATGGGCCCTGATGCCTTACGCGCCAAAGATGGTGTAAGGATAACCGGTAACAACTCCTCTGCTCACGACTCACGACAGGCTTGTCCACGACTTTGTATAGTTATAAAATAAAATGTTCCTCGTATTATTTTAGCTAAATTATCAGAGAATTATCTTTACTCGGGGGATTGAAGCTCTGTTTAGTTAAGGGCCATATAATCTTGAATGGATTGTCTAAAATAAATATTTTAAATATTTCTTTTTACTTATTGACGACATCGCAAAGAACGTGGGAGAAGTACAAATTATTGACTTTTCAGGCTGATTAGCGATCTAAAGCGCCTCTTCTCTACGCCAACGTTAGTTTAAGTGGAGCTCTTTGTGGTATAATTCTTTTGGGATTACCATCGTATTTAACAGCAGTAATGCTTTTATTGGTGTGTGTAATTTTTATAAGCAGAGGTAATCTTCAATATCAGTAGACGTCTTCTTATCGTGCCACTAGCTTTTTCAAACCAGTTTTGGTGAATTGGTGAAAGAATTTCAAGTTCAAGAGAGGCTCTTTTCGTGCACTCGACACATTTTTTCGAGCTTGCGCGATATTTTCTTTTCCCGTTTGAGAGTACTGGCATAGTGCACATGAATTTTCTACAAAAAAAATGTTGTCTGTAAAGTCGGTTTACTGACGATAGTTGAACGTGACAACGGCATACAGCTGTCCACGCGGACGCATCGCTCACTCAAGTAGGAGAGAGACATAATATGTCAAACGCTGCCGAACGTGGAGGCCGATTGAGCCTCTTTGTCACTCGTTCCGCGCTCTGAGCGAGGTAACGCCGCATGAGTCATGTTATTTCGTGCGTGCAGCCGGCTTCGAATTATAAGACGTTGTCACCTCAAAAGCTCATTGGTTAGCTATCTGGATTTGAACCCTTGGAATCGGAAGGCGGGCCGCTACCACTCAACTACCTGTGTTCTTTTTGGTGGACCAAAACCTAGAGTTTCTAGTCTAGTTTGGATTTAGCATCCAGCTCAATAGCTCAATAGCGATTACTCCACTGAAAATAAAAGTAGAATTGTATTTTAACATTGCCCTCCTTCGAACTACTCGCAATATATGATTATTTAGATGACGTAATACATTTGAGACCAATTTAAACCAGAACTTAATGTACTGCAAATAAATCATTTATGATTTCAGCAAGTACAAAACTAGGTTTTAGATCAGTCTGAACCCGTCTTATTAATATTTTTTTTACTTATAAATAATTACAACTGGTTCAGTTTATTGCTTCGGTTGCTTCAGCTTTGTGGTAATCAAATTTTTATGTCACATCAATTTATTACTAATACATACATAACAGGCATTAGATTAAATTTGATAAAAAATATACCGAGTATGAAATTTCCGACTGGCATTGATTTGAATCGGTTGAACTATCTCTAGATCGTTTGTGACGGCCTGCAGATAGCTCAACTGTTTCTTTTGTATTTTGTACTTTTTGTAAGTATTTTTATTTATTATTAAAACAAGTTTTACTAAATGTAGCATTATTTTCAAAGCAAATGTAGCATTTTAGTGTCAAATTTGTTTTGTTCACGACTATCGAAAATCAAATATCACGGTTTACGTGACACGCAAATCGATTTTCACCCCTCCTGTAAACCAGTAGGCCTACCTTGAGCTCTGTCTGGCTCTGTCTCTGGCTCTGATTTCAATCTGTGTGAGTGCTCCAGTGCATTATACTGTGTGTGTGACGTTTTGACGTAGGACTTATTAAGTCAACACTCACACAGACTCAAAACTAGAACCAGGGACAGAGCCAGACAGAGCTCATGGTAGGCCTACTGGCCTTAGCTTCAGAAACCACGGAGAAGCAGATATGTGCAAAGTTTGTTGGACATTTGTATTTAGATATTCCTTACAGGGCCCACTTTAGTGGACATTATGACTTGCTTGCTATCTAAATATCTTGTTGAAATTCCGTAATGGTGCCCGTCGTTTATTTGACTGATACTTCCCAACTCGAACTTTCTAGAAAGTTTTATTCGAGCTATATATTTAATTTTAGAATTTACATTTTAGATTTAAAAGTTCTTGTACTAGTATTATACTTAAAACATAATGACGTAAATGTTTTAACTTGTTAAAATAACTGCAAACTGGTTAAAGAACTCCAATTCTTTTCTTACTACCTATTTTTAATTATTTTATTTAATACGTATTATAACTCAGTCAGTATAAATAAAAACCTACACTTACTAGACGCACATACACTAGAACGAATCGAGACAAATCTGAGTTTCGGACTTAGTCACAGTAGTTATTATAGTAAAGTGCATGTATGTACCTATTTATTAAAATAAATAAGGAAACAACAGAACTTACACGCCAATGAATTAGTAAAGGCCTGTCATAAGGAGAGATGAAAGTCATGTGACTAGGAAAGTGATGAGTATGAATGTAGATCAGAGGTTCCCAACCTTTTTTTTCTCATAGACCACTTTCAAAATTGTGCTGGTTCCGGTGGACCCCTGCCCTGCAGCTATATTTTAACTATATTCCCAATTGACAAAATTATGGAGATCAGATCTAACTATGGATATTTGCGTTTTGGCTGAATTCCTACCACGAATTAACAGTTTTGAAAAAAGTTTTTACAACAGTCACTACATAGTATAAGCTTCTTAAAATATTATCTGCCTCCATCGATAGGTAAAATTTCGGTGGAAAGTTTATCGCGAAACCAGATAAACATTCGTGGATCCCCCACTTACGAATCATGAACCCCCATTTTTTTATCACGCCATCGAAGACCCCCGTCGAGTCTACCGTGGACCCCATGGGGGTCCACCTGGACCACGTTGGGAATCAATGATATAGATGGATATGCAAGCCAAAGAAAAGATGGATAAACAGATTTTTTTCTTATAAATGAGTTTAATAATCTATCAAGTGTTTGTTATCAATGAAGCATGAAGTAGTTTGTAAGGAGTTCTCTATAACTACCCTCCGTTTAAGTACTATCCGTATACATACACTTATATGCAACAAAAATGTAAGTAATAAAAATGTATTTTCTATTTTCGTACATAACTGCATATCTAGGTGGACGCTCATGAATATTTAAGTTGAATAAGAATAAGGTCAAAAAACTTTGGTTCGAGCAGCTATGAAGTCTATCAGATAAGCAGATAACAGATCGTTTTGGCAAAATTACCATAAGTTACTAAAGGCTGTTCGTAAAATATGCAAATACAGCCACAACACGTCGATCACATAATACATAATAATATAATATTGTGAAAATAATACACCTAAGAAGTTATTTTTTAAACCCATGCATAGGTATGTTTGTCTCTTTGTAATTAGAAATTGTATTAATTTGGCCTGAAAAATAATATTTACCATTATATGTGTCTTTCAAAACTCCAGCGTTCAAAGAAATAGCTTTCAATTAATAATTTGCCATTTTTAATGCGTAAAATATAAATCCTAGAAGCATACATTGTTTTCTTTTATTAGGCGTAATTTTCATAACAAGATCAGATTTTCCGAAATTTTTCTTATCGTGCCACTGATTCTTTCGAACGAGTGTGGTGAAAGGATTTTAAGTGCTCCTCAAAGAGGCTTCTTACGTGCATATGGAACATGTTTTTGAACTTTCTAGGTTCTACAACACATGTCCGTTTTCTTTCGCCGCTTGAAAGTACTGGCATAGTGCACATTTTTGTACAGAAAATCTTATTGGTACCCGACTGTTCCGAAATTAAGGAGAATTAAAAAATAACAAAAAATACTCAGAGCTAAAACCCACTTACATTCTATTAAAGGCCTGCGCACACCTAAGGTCCAAGGAACATAACACTCTCTACGACCTAGGTCGCTAACGACGGCGATCTGTGAAACGCTGTCAAATTTGACAGCGATATTTGACAGCGTTTCACTGCTCGCTATCGCCAGCGACCTAGGTGTGCGCAAGCCTTTAGTTATTAATAACGGACGCTATTTTTCAGTATACTGTCGTCGAACATCGGAAGCGTCAGCAATCTTAAAAGTCAAGGGCGAGCTTACCGGACCAATGTTAACTAGTGCTATTTAAATATCAGCTACGACGATATCTGTCAGATACTCCTTTCGAAACGTCACATTTTTGTTACAAAGGACACGAGAAGGGATGTCAAAGTGACAGGATCGCAATAACAAGTTGAGTCACTGACCAGTTGAAATCATATTCATCCCACACGGCGCGGCTACTTGCCAATACCTAAAGTAAAAAATACATGATTACATAGAATAAAATCCTTTTACTTACATAATCTAAAGCCTAAAAACTTTTTAGGTTATTTAACAATAATTATGCCCTTGTTCTAGCGTAGTAGGTAGAACATGATTTAGTGGTTGCTTTAAGCTAAAAAAAGCGACTGTAGCGCTTAGTGTTTGTATTTTTTTCTAATTGTGAAGATAATCTTTCTTTGAACATCTCATCTAGAGAATCTATTTTAACTCTCACTGAAACAAGGCTTCCTTATTCAGTACATATTTTATCTAAGTGCTCATCTAGTGACACGCCTCTTTCCTTTCTTTTTCAACGAAACAAGAGATTTATTGTAGTAGATCGGCATTCTCCTCGAAATCATAATATTTTGTGGCAGGTTATGATCGTCTCTTTCGTAATACTTCGTGCTTCCTTTCGGGTCGCATTCGGCTGTCTTCGCACTGCACCGTGACTGCACAATTGCACTACGTCACTGTGCTCCAAATCATAGACTTCTAAACTCTTTGCTCTATTCCTCTTTTATTTAAAGTAAATTTTTGACCGCAATCACATCTAACGTTTAATACAGAAGTAACGTTTTTTTTTTTAAACCTTCAAAGTCATCGGTAAAACGACACAGTGTATGGACGCACAGCGGTGTGTGACAGACGTGATGCATGAACTACGAGACAACACTTTTTGTTCCATCAGCGAATAGTAAAAAAACTAAATTAAAATCTGGCGCCAGCACTTGTGTATCAGACTGTACTTTGAGGATCTAATGCTCGGCTTACATCCGCAAGCACAAGTACAAGCCATAAAACACATCACAATCATCGGACCTAAGTACTCGATCGGAATCATCGTAATTGGCCAGTAAACTTAGTCCACGGTAGTAAATCTCATTTATCTACGGATCCTTGTAGGAAGTGATTGGAGGAAGCGCCTTTACGTGGTCAGTGAGCCACTTATGTCATACTTTGATAGAACAGTCATTTTTCGGTTTGAGATAGGTATATTATAGACATTCTACCTACGAACTAACGACCAAGATTTTAAATTTAATCAAAATAGTTTCCACATAGTGGAGCCGCTGGAGCCCCTCTCATCTGAACCTAAGGAAGATTAAATCTGAACAGAGTAGGCATTCAAATTGGGCTGTCAAATCTATATACGCAAATCATAGATAAATACACATATCACAGATAAAATATACTGAATTCTAGTCTATTATTTTTTAGGGTTCCGTTTTCGTGCGCGCGTTCGACTCGCACTTGGCCGGTTTTTTGTATAATGTCAATATTATTTCTTCATTTCAAAAGTATGACCATTCTTATAATTATTCTATTGCATCATTTATAACTGATTAGGTAAATGATAAAAACTATTAGACAAGATTAAACTTGCGTCAAAGTTATACTTAGTGTAATAAAAGTTTTATGAAACTAATTTAAACTCATAACGTGTTAATTCAAAATATTCTCATACTTTTGAATTAATTAAAAAATATCAAAACAATAAACTAAATGTACAGTGTGTCAAAAAAATACTCCCTATAAACTTACACGAGGCCTTCAGACCATGCTTCTCAGCCGATTAACAACAAATTCAAATTCATAACTTGTTCACCGTTTTTTTGTCTATATAAATGAAACCAAACTAAGAAACTATGTGAGAAAAAAGAAAGTGAGTAAGTAAGAGTTTGCATTTTTTTTGTCAAATTATAAGCCAAAGGCTAAAGGAATCCCACGAGTCTGATGCTATTATTCTAGGGTATGTTCAAATAATTATATTTATCTTTTTGTCGCATACATTTGGAGAATGCTTTTTTATTTTTTTATTATCTTTTCCATGTACAAATTAGCGTTTCGCAGAGACAAAACTTTTTAGAGTCAATAAGGAAGTATTTTGTGTTACACAGGCATGTAGGGGTACTTATTAGTTTAGTAATGCATGTTTCAGTTTTCAGGAGTGTTTTTGTCTCACCCTTTTTAATAATTTTATGGCTAATCAATTTTAGTTTCCTAATGAAGCATTTGTAAGAAGTGACGAATCGCCAATAGATGTCGTACCAACATTTTTAAAGGTCTGCTGGCTCTCATACTTTTTAATGTCACTCGCCAGCGCCAGAGGGGCTAGTCTACTGATGTAATTAGTTATTATATTCTGACCACTAGCAGTGTGCAATTGGCATTATAATATTCGTGAGATGTTTTGTAACCAATATTTATGAGAAGTCCACTCACTCACTGAAGTATATACAAAGAGATATACGAAGATCTGAAATATGGCGCAAGCTTCCATTGATGGAGTAGGCACTGATTAGGAAATAAAAATATCGTACGCACAATGATACCGCAGAGTCTCAAGACTAGTGCGTCTTATGGAACTGAGACGTCGAAACGCAAGTCGAAACGTTGGGCGCCCACTCACCAGATGGACCGACGATATTGTTAAGATCGTGGGAAGCCGATGGCGATGTATGGAAAAGGCTCAAAACTGTTTTTCCTGGAAATGTGTAGAAGACGTTTCAAAGTGACAAATCAAAAGTGACTTCTGCAGGCTGATGATGATGATGATGATGTCCCGCTATAGGAATAGCTTAACTTTGAAACCCCCGAAGATAAATTTCTCCTGGTGCATAAATATCGTTACCTGGAACTAAAGTCTCGATTTAGTTTAGGCTTTTTTTTAATCCTAAATCACGAGTATTACATTGATTGTTCTGAACTTTGCTTAACCTTTTGTGACAGTTATACAATAAATATTTATACACACACAGTTATACAATAAATATTTCAGATTTCTGACAGTCAAGTTTTTAAAAGTTATGATAATGTTTGCGTAGAGAATGTACTAAAGGCCTGCGCACACCTAGGTCGCTGGCGATGACGATCAGTGAAAAGCTGTCAAATATCACTGTCAAATATCGATCGCCATCGCCAGCGACCTAGGTGTGCGCAGGCCTTAGAGAAACGCAGACTATTGTGACAGTATCGATAGTGCGTAAGTTAGCGACATCAAGAATGACCTTGTTTGAACTCTTTTTGATATAGCTTCAAATCAATAGCTTTTATATAGTAGAACTTTTTGAAAAGGTAATTACGAGAAGCGTGCACAAAAGCTGGTGCTATTACATCGGTATTCAGAGATTGTGTTTTGACAGAAGAATGCAGCGAAGATGAGTCTGACATTCGCAAGATTGACACTCACGATTTGTTATTGAACAAAAGCATTCCTTGTGCCAATTTTACTACCGTCCCTGCATGACGCCGACATGATTTGTAACAATAAAAAATAATGCTATTTATTTATACTGAAGAATCATTGATCGCGAATATGAAATATATGCATAATAGTCCACGGTTTTTGTCGTAAGAGCCACCAAAATGCACCAGTAACCAAAAAAAAAGCAGCTTCTTTTTTGAGTACCTACATTACATAATTACTAAGTTACCAAAGGCAAGCAAGATGACTACAGCATGTCTTTTTTTATACAACTAGCTGATGGAACAAGCATATGGCCCACCTGATGTTAAGTGGTAACCATCGTCTATATCAAGGCATTGCCTCGCAGGTCACGCACGGCAGGAACGTGCCCTACGATGCACTTCTCTGGGTCCATCAACGTAATTTCACCGGCATCCACACCCTTTGAATCGAGACACAGCAATGCTGCTTCACGGCAAAAATAGGCATGGTGGTAGTATGTCCTCGGACCAGCCCTTCACAAAGAGCTCTACTAATACTCAATATTGCTAAACAAAGTCTATCCTAAATGTAGTAGTGGACTTATTCTGATGATGATAATTTATTTAACTTATCGACAAAACGCCTTACTTAGTCCTCGTATTGACAAGAATGTCACGTAGCAGTTTGCTTGTACGTATTTAAAAAACTTTAGCGCCTAAAGATACACTGACTGCATTACTTGGTAGTGGTTGCTCCTTGACAAAGCAGTCCTTATAAATACTAGTGCCTAGGGAATCGTTATCATCAAAGTTCTAGGCTTGGTTGCATAGAAATAAAACCTAGGCTCTCCAAATATTAAAACATTTGAAGTGAGCCTTGTGATTCATGTGAATAAATTATTTTTACTTTAAATTTGAATTTATTTGTATGGTAATTGCACTTGTTTACTAGGCTGGAAAAATGGTGGGTAAGCTTTTTCTATCACATTCAATTATAGGCATTACAGGATCACCTAGGAGATTAAACTTCCTATCTCCAAATCCTATCTCCGAAGGTTAACTGAAGGCAGAATAGCGTGAAAACTGTACTACTAATTTGAATCGCATTCACTGTTTGTGAAAAGCAAGCCCGTTTTCCATGTTATTTTTGCATGGAGTCACAAGAGTTCTCAACACGCCCACTAGAGGGCACTTTTCGTGATTCCAAACATAAGATTCAAAAAACGGGCTTGTACCTATTCCAAAGAGGAGTTAAAAAATTTCTATAACCTAATACTGTATTGTCAACCAAAGAGGTTATGGGACGATGAGTCAATAATAATTGAATTATGGTTTTCCAGTAAAAACGAAGATAATTCTTATAATTTATTAGGTACTATTTACATGTAACTAAACTAGAAAAAACTAGAAAAATGGCTGCTGTTGGTATGGTCCCTCGAACTGTGGTTGGTACGGTCCTTCATACTCGAAGCCTTCGTATTCCGGGAACTGTTGTGGGCCAGCTGTGGGGTATACTGAAACAAAGAATAGAATTATATAAAAACATCACTTTGCATCAGGTGAGATTGCCAAAAATTCACTTTTGACTTTTGAATTTGACTTTTTATAAATAAAATACTTATCACCAAAAAAAATTTGGTAGTTTGGTATGGATAATTTATTTAAATGTTGTTGTTGTAATTCATCATTTACAGAGTGATCAAGAATAAACTATGCGTGGTTTTATAAATTATAATTATAAATATGTAAAATTACATACAAAAGACATCAACGCACGTCTAATGCTACGCCGTTCTTCTCTAGAAGGTATTGAAGTGTGTATTGCTCGTGAATCATGTTCTAATCTTACAGATTTTGGAGTTGATGACTTTTTTCTGGATTTTCAATTTATTTATCTACTTAATTCTCAGTTGATATTCAAATTCAACATTTCTTTATTCAGGTGAATCACAAGGATCACTTTGAAACGTCTTAAAATAGGTGAGTCTAGGTGCTGGTTCCACGTGACAAAACCTAGAAAACAGGCAGGAGGGCGAGGGCAGGAAAATATTAAGCAGTCGGCGGTGTAATACGTTTACCTATCTAAGATATAGCCACCATAGAAAAGACAATTTATTAGTTGATGATTATAAAAATATAAACATTAAAGATCAAAAATAATTACGATTCTTAGGTGATATTCAAATAATTTATAATGATATGTATCAAACTGAATCTGTAATAAAAAAGCTACTTCTCATACACGAAACACCTCCAGTAAGTCTATCTTATTCAAAAAGCTGATATCTACTACTAACGAATTTTTTACACGTTCGTTTTTTGTGAGTCTGCTATTCCATTCAAATGATTTCTATCGTAGACAGTACACAATGGGCCTACCAATCGTTATCTGACAGTAATTGAACGTAATGACATTGTGCAATTCGTATTCGTTTGTCTCACGTAATACTAACAAGACTGTTTTTACTGAAAACCAGAGGGAAAAACGAAAGACGTTCGTGTTTATTTAATGTACGCAGGAGACCTACAGAATAAATGCAACCCTAACCAAACTTAAAGATCATGTAATTTTAGGCCCATAGACTACTATTTAATAGAGCCGCCTGCATTTATTTTATTATTTAATTTGGAACCTCTCAAAACTTTACTTTTAGAACAAACACCAATGAGAACTTATTCAAAAACTTGAGACTTGATCCTTGATAATCCTGTGAGTCATTATTTACTTTTCATGTTATATGTATGTATGAGTATGAGATAAGTGATTCTTCGTCTTCTTTAGGCTACACAACGCTAAGGTAAGTGGTAAGCGACCTCAAGGGCAACTTTTAGCTATAGTCAATCAGTTTTATCAATGCGTTTTGCCTACGTGTCTCTCTCTTTTGTATGGAGAAAAGATGAGACAAAAACAATACGTGACGTAAAAACGATCGAAACGAGTTGTTGTCTCATAATTTCTCTACTATACGGGTGTCGGGTACGATTAATTCAAACTACGGGTACTGAAGTGTATAACCAGGTATATCCCTTCAGTACCTACTACCGTACCTTGAAACTAAAGTCGTGAACTTCATTTTTATACTTACTGAACGGAGATTGCTGTTGGTAAATTGGATTATAATACTGCTTTGGGATCTCAACTGGCACCGGAATAGGTTGGGGGTACTGGTTCCCAGGTCCCACTAAGTTACTCTGTATATTCCCTGGTCCATTCACGGGTGGCTGATGATGCACTGGTATCGGCTGTTGATGGCTCACTGGTATGTGGTGGGGCGGGCTATGAACGTTCGGTCCGACTTTGGATACAACCGCGTTGAAGCCGTGAACAGGATCTGCGGTGTAGTCCACTGTTCTGATGGAGCCGTCTGGTTCTACTAAGGAGTATTGACCTGGAAATTAAGAAGAAAACGAGTAAGAAAAAAAAAGTAACTAATAAATAAAGATATTGGTGATCGGCATCATTCATGATACTACGATGTTTTATACTACTAAGACCCGTATTCAGAATCAGTGCTTGAGCCTAAGGTCGAGCATCAAGCACACTGTAGTATAGATTTTTTGACAGTTCTCAGTTGAAAAATGACAAAAATCTATGCTTGAGGCTCGACTCAGACTCAAGCACTGTTTCTAAATACGGGCCTTAGTAGAAAAAGACAACGTCGTCTATTCTATGCTTGAGTCTTAGTTGAGCTTCAAGCACACTCAAGCATAGATTTTATGATAGTTCTACATTGAAAAGTGACAAAAACCTATGCTTGAGGCTCGACTCAGACGAGAGAGAGAGAGTTTCTGAATACGGGTCAACGAGCATGATACAATATAAGTTTTTAAATTATTTCGAGTTCGATAACTTTCATAGCGAATAACCTACTTCAATAAGTATGTAGGTTAGGTAGGTAAGTACATATTTTATCATATTTGAAATCTCGCACCATGAGAATATATTTAAAACTTTTTGCACGCTGCATTTAATGTCACAGAATAATGACTAGTTATTAGTTAATTAACGCATAGCTTAACACAATGCAACGCCATTGTAGAGATAAGATTTGCATCTAAACTTTTTATGGTCTTATGATGCTATCAAAGTATGGTACGCAGAATTTATCACGAAGGTTGATAGGCACAATGCGTACTTAGTGGTTTATTGGTCTATTAATTAGGTGTCGCTATTAGAATAAGCTAGTTTGGTAGTACTAAAGCAGGAAGCGACGTGATGGTGTTCATCGTAAGTGTGACTCGTTGGTATTCTTCTTTTTTTACATATTATTTGACCACAATCTCACCTGCTGTTAAGTGGTAAGTGTGTACACATACAGGGCGTCCCACGGGTATGCCACATGGCGTACCCTTAAAAGAACCGTAAAAGTACCTTTAATATTGTATATAGATCATTTTACTGAAAGAAGGCATTATTTGAATATAAAAAGCAATTTAAACTACATTCATAGATATTTAAATAATTACATGGTTGAACCGGGAATCGAACCTGTTACATGAGAAAAATAATCAGACTGTAGTTTTATCATACCGATCGAAAGGCTTCATCATATGGTTTTTTTTTTAAATACATAGCGTCAGAAATAAAAAGAAGACCATGAATTTTAACATTTTAAATACAAAATTAATCTATTTATCAAATGCTCAAAATGAGAAAAATATTTTTCAATTTTTCCGAGTAGATTCCTCCTACGATTTGGATGTCTTCAAAAAAAGAGTGAATTATGTAGGTATCTTCTAGGTGAGCACGCTACACCGTCGACCGCATCATCACTTAACATCAGGTGTGATTGCGGTCAAGCGTTAGCCTATTAATTGTAAAAAAAACCATGCAGTCAGTTTAATTTGTTTTTTAAATTCAAATAATGTTTTTCCAGTAAAATTTACAATCTACAATATTCAAGGTACTTTCCCTCCGTGTAGCATATCCGTGGGACGCCCTGTATAGCTTATCTAGGTATAAACAGTTAAATAATATATTATAATTACGAAATAGGTGAGTTGTGCGTTGCATGCGAAGGTAGTTAAAAACGACCATGTGGGTCTGGGACGTCCGGTATGGGTAATTATAACTACAAATTTCCATTAAATTACTTAGCATGTTTTAATTATTAATGAGACCATCTTGAGTCTTATTGCTTCATAGGTCAAGCTTAACACTGTTAATGATAGCCAAAAAATTATAAATAGAATATCAACTCTAAAATCAACATTAAAACTATAGCAAACCACAAACTCGTACTAGATTTGCCTGTAATTTGGCTGCCAAAAAGAACCAGTATAGTACATTTTACCAAATAGTTTATAGATCATGCCATCTATCGAAGATATTTTCTTTCGTTAGTTCTTTTGCAAGAATCGAACCCACACCTCTTCGCTAGCCATAGAGTGCACATTCCTTCTCAACCAACCAAAGCAGCTTAAAGTAAGCAAAAGCGCTGGCTAGTTAAAAAAAAAAACAATATTCTGTGCGTGTTCTAAATACAAACAAATAGAATATACTCTTTGATGACATATTTTTCACCGAGGTTTGAAAAAAGTATTTACCTTTTACAACATCGCCTTCCCGAGTTTCATGCTGTGACTTCACATCTCCTGTAGAATGGTCCGCTACTCCGTAATTGAATGAGTACTTGGGCGGGGTCTGAAAATAACATCAAAAATACTGTAAAAAATTCCATCTAGGAAAACCAGTGTATGAAAAAGAGTGAATTTGGAAAACTTGTTTATGAAATACTAAAGTACAATGTGAATTTTTCGATAACAAGGGCTGTTTCTTAAAACACAGTTTGTATAAAAAACACTTGTAAGTAATAACTCAAAGCATCGAATAAATAATTAATGGTACCTACTACGAACCTATTAAATTGTAATAAAAGGTTTTAGTTTTAATGCAGCGATGACAGCTGACAGGAAAGGAGAAATGGAGGAAGAAGACATGTTGTGCCGACCCCACATAAAGTGGGTTAGAGGCAGGAAGACAAAGAAGAAAGGTTTGATGTAGGTACCTATGTATGTTATGATAAGTTAACATTAAATTATAGTAAAACATTACATTTTGTGTAGGTTTTTGTAACAAAATCCCATGCAGACATTTGGCATCCGCTATTGAAGTATCCCTTAGGTTTTAGCCTATATATCACATTTTTTTATCTTCAACAAAGTTTTGGTGACCCCGTAGCCATTAAAACAATTCTAAAATAATGGAAAATCAAAACGAATTTTCAATAAAACGCAATTACTGAATGTTTGAATAACTTACATAATATTTATTATTTCCCGGTTCATACGAAGGGCCGAACACCGCTAACTTTGGATTTCCCTGCACCACACAAACCAGCACCATAACTATACACAAATTCTTCATTTCACTAATATTCACAAACACGACTGTCTGTCAGTATGTCACACTCCTGAGTAGTACTACTGAGGGTTCCCAGGCATTTATATCTGTCCTTATTCGTAGGTACTTGTTCGTAGGTAGCAGGTACTGGTAGCCTTGAAGGCGGAGCTACACTGCCTTCCGAAAATGAAGTTTCCTTCTGTAGTTTACTAGTGCCACAGGTAAAATGCTAACAGCTGGTCCACAATGCATATTCGGTTCAATGGTCCACGGTTCACATTTATTTAGTAAAACGTAGGCACTACATACCTACTAATTTGAAGACGATAAAACAAAAATGGTTGAACAGTTATCCTAATTGTTATCAACTTCCAACGACGACAAAAATGACACTGATTGCACAATGCAAAGCTTGAACGATGAGAACCAAATGGGTGATATTTATATTGCTTATGTATTTTTTTTGTAAATATGTACATATTTAGAATACAATATAAAACCCAGACAGATAACAAACATCTGTGTTTATCAAACAAAATTAAATATACAATTTACTCTCGGTGGAGATTGAACCCACGACCTACAGCGCAGAAGGCAGAGCTACTACCAACTGAGCTAAGAGGCCAGTCCCAATGACGAATCACTGTTCGTGCTATTAGGTTGGTATTAGGCTAGATTTGCCTGGCATGGACTAGCTTTGTTCTGTTCACTGTAAACATTAACTAATTGAGAAAAGTTTCGCACGGCACAGTGATCGCATGTAGATGGAGTTGCAACACACAATGAGAGCTGAGATCGAGACGAGGTGATTTCATCCAGATAATTAAGGAACCATGTCATAAGGAATCATTACTTGCCGGCGCATTTTGGACTTTTGTTATTATGAGTTTCCATAGATGCATTTCTTGAGACGGATCTCTGTCGTGAGTGGACTGGAATCATCACTGCCCTTTGATATGTGACTTGCGACAAGTTTGTGACACTCGGCGTTTTTACTATTTTATAAAGCCCGTCCCGGCTTCGCACGGGGTAGACAATATTGTTGTACATTATTTTTCATTACTCATACTCTGAAAGTAGGTCTGAAGTTGCCTGAGGGGCCTAATTGAAAGTAAAACTTTCAGCCCTAGGGAGAATCGCTTTCTACTGACAGCTGTCAAATTATAAAAAAAACAAGTTCTATTTTATTCAACCATGTTCCAACTTTCTAAAGTCTTTCTGACTGCAAAGAGGTCGTTGAACCAAATTCCAACTTTTTATTCAGCAAGTAGGTTGGAAACCCATTACAACGGTAAGAAGTTTAAAAAGTCTAATTAGAGCGCAATGTAAAATTTAAATTTAAATAACATAAAGATAGTACCTATTAAATAAATAATATATCTTCTAAATTACTTGATTATTATATAGCTTCAACTATTTATTTAAAATAACATAGATTTGAGCAAACAATTTACCATTTTTTAAATTATGAGAATGAAAACAATGGCTGAATAATGCTGGCGAGCCGTAGCCGAAGGCCCGCCAGAGAAAAAGAAAAAAAAAACCGGGAAGGCGGCAATTCAATCTTCATTTTCACAAATTTTTCTTTCATGTTTTTATTTTTACTTTCCTTGTATTCGTAATGAAAAGCACAGTGTTTACCTCGGGTGAAAGTCTTTTAAGTCCCTCAAGCTCTATTGGCGCCCTCGCTTACGCTCTGGCGCCAAACCCGTCTCGGGACTCAAAAAACGTGACTTTCAACACTCAGGTAACAATGTACTATTGTTCTATCGCTAATAGTTTCGGCAGCGCATTCGACGAAAGACATTTTAAGACTAATTTTTCTACACCTTCGATTACATTGTTCTAATTTTACCAAGGATAATGTCAAATTGGAAGAATGTAGCATTCTATTGGTGAAAGAATTTTTTAAATCGGCCCTGTACTTTTTGAGCCTATTCATTACAAACATACAAAAATAGGTACAAATCTTTCCTCTTTATAATATTAGTATAGAAGATATAGATGTATAGAGCGCTGGTGGCCCAGTGGTAGCGGCCCCGGCCCGCCTTGCGATCCTAAGGTCGTGGGTTCAAATCCAGTCATGTACCAATGAGCTTTTCTGCCCATAAATTTATGTATACTATGTCAGTGCTCTCGAACGGTGAAGGAAAACATTGTAAGGAAACCGGCATTACGTAGAACTTAAAAAAAAAGTTCGAAAATATATGTCAAGTGCACGAAAGGAGGCTCTTTGATGCGCACTTAAAATCCATTCACTACACTTTGCTCGAAAGAATCAGTGACTATTTTATAATTAATAGAGCTGTTCGGGAAAAAAGACCTCCAAGGAAGTACAACATACATACCTATTTCTACCGCCATGCAATGACGAGTGCAATTTCTATTTGAAAAATCGAAATTGCACTCCAGTTAATCAATAATAATGAACATAATTGATTGTTGGTGCAACGACAAATAAAGCTCTAATTTACGTGTGAATTGTAGCACCGCCTTTTGAGAAATTCTAGCACAACCATGTCAATGTTACGATCCATGAGTTGCCATAATGTTGAGAGCGATGAGAAGAGTTTCGAAATTTTGAAAAACGAAAATTTTAAGAGTGTTTTTCAATTATTGCATCTGCAATACACACTTTCAAATCAGTTTCTCCTGTTTAATGAACCAATTCGAATTTGAAATATGCATCTGATCAAGAGATCTTTATTATCAAGAGGTCTGAAGTTATATCTACCTTTTGTGATGACCTGTTTTATAGATATAAGTTATTTAGTAAATCGATCCAAAAATATGCAGACATTTCAAACACTCCAAATTTAAGAATAGAATAGAAGAATTTTAAGAAGAGTATGTTTTTTATTAAAAAAACATGGCACCAAGACACCGGCTAAGTACTCGTATACTCTTCTCACAACGTATTTCCTTGAAAGGAATCAAACTCATTCCCACATGACACCAAAATTCATCACACAAACTGCAATGCCTAATAGCTTAAAACCTCTTAAACAAGCGTAGCAAATTACCACCATTAGTGACAGTGGAACGGCCATCACTATGCCCATCCACGGCTGCACATCCTGATAGAACAATGGAAGTCCTCTAAATCAATATTTGTACACTTTCCTTGACCGAGCGTGGTTCCTAGACGATGTTTTTGACTGCGCAAACTATGACTAGGTACCTATGTGATAGTGTTATCGTTTTAGCATGATAGTAATAAGGTACAAGGATGAATGACGGAGAATAATGGGTTGGCATAGTAGGTATGGGCATACCGACAGAGCCGCGGTAGAATCCAATCGGGACCCCGTGACTCTGTCAAGTTCCGATGCAGCATCGGACCATTCGTCATCGTCAGGTGAGGAGTGGTTCGATGATGCACTGGCACTGAGGTGAGTGAAGGAACATCGGTGGGTTTTTAGTCAGTATGCTGTCAGTATGACAGAGAGTCTGGACATCCCCTCTTACTCTTCCCCAAGTAGAAGGCATGCATAAAGCATTTTCCCCCGTAAAAAAAAGAAGGTATGGGCATGTCATGCAGAGGGATGAGGGTCATATTATGAGGAAAGTCTTGGATTTGAATGTGGATAGTGGTTATAAAAGAAGAGGTAGACCAAAAGAAAGATGGATGAACTCCGTCAAGTATGACATGAGCAGGAAAGGACTGAGATGACGAATGATAGAGAATGGAACAGAACGATGCCGACCCCACTTAGCATGGGATAAGGGCAAGAAGATAATGATGATGATGATAACATCTGTAGTTGATAGATAAAAAAGTTTATGTTATTTTTTACCATTGGTTCATTTTTAGGGTTCCGTAGCCAAATGGCAAAAACGGAACCCTTATAGATTCGTCATGTCTGTCTGTCTGTCTGTCTGTCTGTCCGACCGTGTCACAGCCATTTTTCTCCGAAACCATAAGAGCTACACTGATAAAACTTGGCGAGTAGATGTATTCTGTAAACCGCATTAAGATTTTTACACAAAAATAGAAAAAAAACTATAAATTTTGGGGGTCCCCATACTTCAAACTGAAACTCAAAAAAAAATTTTTCATCGAACCCATACGTGTGGGGTATCTATGAATAGGTCTTCAAAAATGATGTTGAGGTTTCTAATATCGTTTTTTTCTAAACTGAATAGTTTGCACGAGAGACACTTCCAAAGTTGAAAAAAGTTGGTCCCCCCCCTCTAACTTCTAAAATAAGGGAATGATAAAACTAAAAAAAATATATGTTGTACATTACTATGCAAACTTTCAACGATATTTGGTTTGAACGAGATCTAGTCAGTAGTTTTTTTTTATACGTCATAAATCGTAAACCGCAATTTACTTTTCGACGAACTACAAGAACCTTTATATTATGTTACTTGATGCTACGGAACCCTTCATGGGCGAGTCCAACTCGCACTTGGCTGCTTTTTTATCGACTTAGCTTAGTCCACTACTGGAAGAACGTACCTCTCGCAAGAATTACTACCTACTGATTTCGCGAGAATATTTGAACTTTACAAACCAGAATGTCAATCCACTCTTGATGCTGACTGTACAACCTCAGTAACTAACAAATCTATATTTATAAAAGAAAGTCGTGTTAGTTACACTATTTATAACTCAAGAACGGGGGAACCGATTTGGCAGAAAATTAGTGGGGAGGTAGCTTAGAACCGGGAGAAGGACGTAGGATACTTTTTATCCCGAAAAAGCAACGGGAACGGGGTGTTACGGGAACGGGCGAGCGAAGCCGCGGGCGGCCACTAGTTGTTTATAAATAAAGCTATCAACAGTTTACACAATCTGATAACGGTAACTGATAGTCAAATGCTTTGCATAATGTTCCTTTGTCTCTAATTCTCAACTAAGTACAGAGAAAACAAAGGGCTTGACTTTGGGCCCCTATTTTTCGGCAAGGCTACCCCCCTTGGGCAGTGACAATGAAATAAAAAAATACATAATTTAAAATTAACAATAAAGATCTGTTAGTTTCTATAGAATGTTACGTTTAATAACTGGTTAACAAAAAAGAAAAATAGTTACTGTTTGACACAAAAATAACTTTTTTTCTGTAACCTGTTTTCTTTGGGCACCTACTGTTTTGGCCATCCCTGGGCAGTAGCAATGATATTTGAAGAAAAATACATAATTTTTAATTACCAGTAAAGATTTGTAAGTTCCTATAGAATATGAAGTTTGATAACTGGTTTCTGATACAGAATATCTTTCTTTCAACAGAATATACATTATTTACAAAAACTATTACTAAACAACATGAAATACCTAATTAAAAAGAAAAAATAAAAATTACATTATATAAGAAACTAGAAAATTTTATAATGAACTCTGTTTTCCACTTGTAGGTATTACAGGTAGAAAACAGAGTTCAGATCACCGACCGCAGGCAATGTGCCCAAAAGGCTGGCAACGTTACCTCTTTGAATAGCTAAGCTAATTCTTTGCCCTAGGTAAGCGCCAGCCCTTTGGTCACCAGTCTCAACCACCAGCCTCTTGGATAATTCTTCGAATAGAAGCCATGCCTCTGGACCCCATGGTCCTAGCGTTTCCACCCCAAAAGGCAGAAATATGTATCCATCGCCGATTGATGCATATTTCCGCCTTTTGAGGTTTTCCGCTGCCGTTGCCGCCGCGCCCGCCGCTCTTGAAGTGGACGACGTTGTCTTTCTTTCTGCAAGCTGTTGTAATTTAAATTTCTATAACCAATTTAGAGGACGCGGACGTCCAAAAAAACAAATCTACACTCTGTTGTTTTCCCTATATTGGAACACAAAGCTCTAAAATATGCTATCCTGGCTATTAATCTCTAACACGATAATTTACACATAAGTGAAGTTTCAAAAACTTGAATGACTTCATGTTCAAACTGCTGAACCAATTTTGATCAAATTTCTATGTGACTAATCTCGAAGTATAAACCATTCGGATAAACATAACAAATCGGCTCAAAAATTACGAAATTATGCGAAAACAAACATTTAAAAAATCTCCTTTTTTATTTGAAGTCTTAAAAGTACATTTATCTATCTATCTATCTATTCAGCCTGTATGCACCCACTGCTGGGTATAGGCCTCCCCCCTAATACGCCACTCTCTTCGGTCCTGTGCCAGTCTCCGCCATTGCTGCCCAACTACTCCGACAATGTCATCCGACCAACGGGCGGGTGATACAAGTACATGCTGGCAATTATTTATTCTGGTGTACTAAACAAATTTATGCATTGAATAGACTACTATGGTATATTCCCACCATTAGCATCAAATTCGTATCTCATGTGCATTCTTAAAGATATTGTTAGTTAGATAATGGAAGTATTGTACTGGTAAAACTAACACTGTGAACTAACATAAAAAATATAATAAAGGTATAAGTTTAATGAAAAAGTACAGATTTTTATAACAAACTAGCGGCCGCCCGCGGCTTCGCTCGCCCCATTCCCGTTACGCCCCGTTCCCGTTACTTAAATCCTATGTCCTTCTCCTGGCGTTAAGATACAAAACCCCACCAATTTTCAGCCAAATCGATTCCGGCTGAATTGATTTGGTTTGTAGTTATAAATAGTGTAACTAACACAACTTTATTTTATTATATATAGATTTATGGGGCTAGATAGTGACTACACTCAAATAATAAATAAATAAATATTGTGGACACACACTAGTGTGTCCACAATATTTATTTATTTATTATTTTAGTTTTCTTTTGTGTCTGCTGCTGGGTTTATGGATTTACAAAAAAAAATGTTTAAGTATCCTAACAGGTAGCGGATTCCCATCGTACAAGTTTTGCTTTGTTTGTAGCTAAATACCGCTGTGTGCAATTGCACTAGTATTAAATAAACCAAAAAATAAACAAAGGTTTTCTTTCAAATTTGGCATTTTTATTAACACTATCTTAAACCACATAACACTAACAAACTTTAACACAACAAAGTTACATAACAATAATTATAAATTAATAATCAGGTACATTAGTATCTAAAAAATCTAAATTAGAGGCCTGTAATTTCTTAAAATCTTTTTTTTTCTTTTTCTCCCCAATAATCTAACAGACTTTATTACAAACCCATTTAAAGCTCCGTACTTAGAATAAATAAAGTGAAGTAATATTTAGAGAGATCTACATACTTTTTCGTTTGATTTTCGTAAGTTTCAGGTTACAGGTACTTATCCATATTTAAAATAATAAAACTTAAAAATAAATCAAACTTAACAAAATTATTTGTATGCGCTCTAAATCGTATTTACTCTGTTAAGTAGGTAAGTGTAACTAAATTAAGTCCTGATAACATTTCAAATAATCCCTCATCATCAAAAATTGTTTTTGATTCTAAAAATTTAGAATCAAAAACAATTTTTGATCGGTTCTAATGCCCTTTTATCGGAATCGGTAGAACTCAATCAGTAGAATTTATCGGGATATCAAATTATGTCACCTACGATATCGGTCGGTTCCGCAACATTTCATTATGTTTGAATTTCGGTTGTGGTGGTGTTGCTTATGTCAGATAGTTATACAATACGAAAGTGACAGTTAAAGTCTAGTCTAGGTTTTAAATGTCAAAAATTAAGCCGATGTCTATAACGAGTTGATTTAGACAATAAGGCCCCAGTCTTGAGTCATGATTGCGTCTACCAGCATTTTTTTGGATAAGTTTATTTTCGTAGACTTTTGGTTGAACTGCAGTGGTTTCCTAGTGATGATGATGAAGATGAAGTGCCTCGTGCTGGGTGATCGGCGCAGTCTTGTGCACGACGGCATTGAACCCGTTGTGTTTGTCGGCGGTGTAGTCCACTGTGCGGATGGAGCCGTCAGGCTCTACCACTGTGTACTGACCTGGAAAAAAAACTTTCTCAATTTACTTTAAAAAAAATACAGAAATATGAACATAATATTAGGGTATTTAATCTTCCTAAGTGCAATTGACTTATTTTAGTCGTGGTAGTCTTACCACAGAATAGGACCGTTTCATCACCTGTGGATTTCTGTGCAAAGGGAACTGGGAACGCCCGAAAAGGTAGAAAGCATGAATATTGAATTTATTATGTGTTAAAAATGCCATGTCGTCGGCCCATCGCAAATTATTTATTATTATTATGAGCCTGTGGTGCCCCACTGCAATGCAAAGGCCTCCCTTTCTTCTCTCCAGTCGTCTCTATTTAGTGCCACTTTGGACCATTCTTTAAGATAGGCGTCCATTTCATCCCTTCATCTTCGCCGTGGTCTACCGCGAGGTCGTTTCCCGTTTTTAGGAGTCCAATCGGTTGTGGATTTAGCCCATAACGCATCCGACATGCGGCAGACGTGGTCTGCCTAATCCCACTTCAATTTTCCTAAATGCGTGATCGCAAATACGTTTATTAATGCAGAGCGTGTAGGTACCTTTGACAACATCACCATCGCGGCTCTCGTGGTGTGTTTTGATGTCACCAGTGTGGAAGTCGTTCACTCCGTATTTGAAAGCGTACTTCGGGTAAGCCTAAAATAAAAACATAATTATTAATCATTGAAAAGAAATACAAATAAATATAATGGACACTCCACACAACAATGTCTAGCCCCAAATTAAGCAGAGCTTGTATAATGGGAACCAGACAGCTGATAAGTAAATTGAAGTGGCAATGGGCAGGTCATATAGCTCGAAGAACCGACAACCGTTGGGGAATAGCGGTTCTTGATTGGCGAACAAGAACCGGAAGACGAAACGTAGGGCACCCACTCACCAGATGAACCGACGACATTGTTAAGATTGCGGGAAGCCGGTGAATGGAAAGGGCTCAGAATCGTTATTCCTGTAAATGTGTAGGGGAGGCCTATGTCCAGCAGTGGGCTTCTTCAGGCTGATGATGATGATGACATAAAAATTGACTTATATATTATATGTATTATGTTCAATAGTTTCAGTAAGTTAAACACTGCAAAACAGTACAAAAAACGAGTGTTAATAAGGTATTGAAGCGTGTAGAAATGCAGCTTAGTCGTAGGTAACGTGTAAATAATAAGCGGAACGAGATGTCGGAAATGCGATCTTGCCATTCAGTTCCTACTACACAACATACAGACAGCAAGACTACATAAGTACAGCCAGCAACAAACTGTACTTTCCGTTACAAAGAAATAATATTCTAAAAGAAATCCACTCGGCTCATAACTTTTGGAATAGGAAGAATCCTTCTATAGATATTTATTAGGTAAGACACCTAATAAAAAACATTATCCGTTACAAAGATAAAAAAATAGAATAATAATAAATAATAAAAAAAAAAGTAAGATAATACGGTTCTTAATTTTGGGACAGTAAAGAATCCTTCTTTATGAAATAGATAAGATACCTATATAAAATATGAACTTCCGTTGTTACTCCGTGTTTTAGTGGTTGAGAATGGAGTAGAAATCTTCCATCTCCTGAGAAATTTACTTTTATCTGTGACTGTACAAAGATTACCAAGCATTGTGTGACTTTTTGTCAATTAGTATGTAATCCATTGTATTGATTAACGGAATTTCTTTTGAAGGAAGTGTGTTGCCGTAAGTGTGAAAACACTCTACAGACAAACCAAATAAAATATAGTTTTCTCTCTTCGACCAATAATAGTACTATTTATGATCGAAGGTTTCCCTAGTATAATTTTTGGAGCAGCTATTGGGATATAGAACTTGTTTCGCATCTCAGCTCAGTTGGGACTAACTCTGCCTTCTGCGCCGTAGGTTGTGGGTTCGATCCCCATCGAGAACAAATATTTGTATGATGAACACAGATGTTGGTTCTCTGTCTGGGTGTTATTATTGTATTCTAGGTACATATTTCCAAAAAAAAATACGCAAGTATTATATCAGATATCTGGTTCCCATAGTACAAGCTCTGCTTAGTTTGGGGCTTGATAGTGTTGTGTGGATTGTCCACAATATTTATAATAAGTCGTGTAGTTGTTTGTAATTTCTTGTAAGGAACAAATTGAATGAATGATCAACTCAACAAGAAAATGCTTATTATCAGCAGTTAGGATTCTAAATCATAATCGATGATTACCAAATGCATAAAGATTTTTATAATGTCCCAAAAGTTAAGAGCCGAGCGGGATTTGAACCCGCGACCTTCCCCTCTCTTGGAAATCTTTGTGATTTCCTTAAGTGTAGTAAACACTATAAAGTTAATAAAAAATTACCAAATGCATACTTACGGAAGTTTAGGCGATTGGTTAAAGACCAATCACAGACCAATAGTTCACACATTAATGGGTTCGTCAATCCACATCACTCACACTTTTCTATTCACATATAGAAAAGTGTGAGTAATGTGGATTGATTTTCTAAAAAAGTTTGTATCCGGGTTCAAATATCGTATGACCGATATATCAAGATCGGATTCCAGATCGATATCCAGATCGGATTGTTTTTTTTATATTTATGCTTTTTTATATCGTGGACTTTAACCTTATTTAGCCGTAAACTTAGCAGATTCTGTGGGGGCGAGATAGCAGAGTTCTTTAGTTTGTTTGAAATAAAGTTTATATCTTATTTATTGATAAAAATAATATCAGATGATAATGACTTACATAATAATCGACGTTATGATCTTCAGGTATATAATGTTCGTATCCAAGACGAGGTTGCGCACGCGCAACACTAGACTCAGGGAGCAAGTCTGCCCTCAAGGGCCGGAGGTAGGTGAAGACACGAGCGTCTATGCATGCCACCAGGGCAAACGTCACGATTATCAGCTGAAATTCAAAAACATATCCCGTGTCAATAAACAAGCAACAAGCCATATAATAGCAAAAATTTCACAGCCTAAAAAAACTAAGCAAAAAAAAATATTACCTACATAAATGTAAATGACGGAAGGCCCTTTTCTGGTTCAATCTTAATTATTATTAGAAAGTGGAATTCTGAAAGACAGTTTATACTAGTTCAGGAGCCTATGGATTCAAAATTAAAATGTGGAAGTATTTTGTATATTTAATCAAAAAAAAATTATAATTGCAAAACTAAATTGAATCCACAGAAAGTTTTAAATATAAAATCTCTAAGTTTTTTTTATTTATAGTGCCGCTGTAATTTTTAGTTTTAATTTTCATTTTCTACAGATTTTATAAAATATCCAAATATTGATTAGACTACCATACTACCATACGAATTAAACTACATAAATGTCTGGGGTCATTAATAAGGAAAGTGACAATTCCATTATGCAATGCTCATCATGTTGTAAAGACAGGTCAACGTGTACCAATGAGTTTTTCTGTCGAAAAATGTATGTGCACTATGCCAGTACTCTCAAAAACGGTGAAGGAAAACATCGTAAGGAAACCGGCGTGTTGTAGAACCTCAAAAAGTTCGAGCAACACGTGTCAAGGGTCACGCAAAAAGGGTCCACTAGCGGCCTACTTGCGGAAAAAACCTGCCCGCACATCAAGTGCGGATGATATAACTTGCCACTTGCCACTTGACAGGTCAACGTCCTAAATGAAAAAAACACAGATATTTCGAATACAAACGCACTTCTCCGTCGATTCTCAGACAAATAAAAAACTTCAGTGTGCATCCGATACAAAGGAATGTTTTTCATTTTTCCCACGTGCTTTCAATAATCTCAATGTTATGGTTGCTTGCAGTTTTTGCTTGTTGTAACTTTACGACTGTGTAAACACTTTGGTTTTCACTTAGATTATGTAAGTAGCACTGTTATTGTAGAAAACTCAGTAAGTTGGGCGTATAAGTATTGGTTTGTTTACCTACAGTTGTGTGAACTCATGTGTGCTCTATTTTCAAATACATTCATTAGTACTAGTATAGGATCCCGCTACAGAAGGACCTTCACCGAGCTGGTTATTTAATGAAACGTATTTTATATTTAATTAAACATGCCAATAAATATATTCTATATGGGTTGCCTATAAAATTTCAGTCCAGGATATGATTAATTAATAATTAAAAAACTAAATTGTTTTTTTTAACTTTTCGCCGGTTTGTTTATTAGACAAATTTTATACCAATCGAAAGTATAGACCCCCATAGAATATGCAAACGTTAGGTTGTCTATTTTTTTCCGGTCACAACTCTCGGGTAGCCAGGTATAAACAGGTAAATCTATACTAGCATTTTGCACCGGTATGTTTATTGAATAAAAATACTGGGGTCTATACTTTCGATTGGTATAGAATTTGTTTAATAAACAAACCAGTGGAAAGTTTAATTTTTTTTTTTTTAATTATTAATGAATCATTATTATCCTGGACTGAAATTTGATAGGCAACCCATATAGAATATATTGGCATGTTTAATTATATATAAAACACGTTTCATTAAATAACCAGCTCGGTGAAGGTCCTTCTATAGCGGGATCTATACAAATAATTTTATATTTTTACCCAGTTTATATGATATTTTAGCATTATTATTGTTATGCTGAAATACTTTCAGTATTTCTGCATAACAAAATATTATACTTTCACTCCTTTGCTAAAAATACCGTCATTGTAGCGTACCAGAGCGAAGAAAAAAATTGCATTGCTTCCTCTAGGGTAAAAGTTTTTTTGTCTGTCAAATAACAATGAGCCTATAAAAAAGGAAAAGTTATTAGTTATAAGTAGAATTATAAATAGAAAGATAGAGATAAGATAGAGTAGAATAGTAAAGTAGTAGAATAATCATGAAGACTCGGCTTATTACTATTTCATAAAAAAGAACATTTAATTTTTGAAAATGGAACTTAAGGGGCCGGCGGAGGGCGAATTTTCATACAAACGTAATACCAAAATGATTACTAATTTAAGCAGATTTTTACTATATTACTGTAATAATTGTATTTGTATAGTATTTATCTAGGTTCCTGAACAGTTTTAATTTTAAATTACGAACCTCAAACGAAATAAACGCCAATCACATTTTGCAATGAAAAAAATGTGTAATATGCGATTGGTGTTTATTTCATTTGAGGTAAGTAATTTAAAATATATATAAAATATATTAATAAATTACGTTTGTATGAAAATTCGCCCTCCGTCGGCCCCTTAAATCGGGGATCTCTTTGGTAGAATGCATGCAATGCGTTGCGGTTACAGAAAAATTAAAAAAAAAACGTTGGCGCGATCTTCAGAATACTTTGGATTATTTTATTTTCTCGCAATCGTAATTAAAAGTAGAGTGTAACACATGAGAAACATGATTCTTATATTATACTCAATTTTAGACGTAAGTGATAGGTAAAGTAGGTCTCCTGTCACCATAATAAGATCTTTTTGCTGTAAGGCTGGGATCATTTTTTTGCTTTTCTGTACCGTAGCTGGCAGAAGAGCAAACGGGTCACCTGATGGAGAGCAGTCCCCGTCATGCGCGTATTTTTCATTTTAGCATCAGCCTTCTACCTAATTATTCTAAGAACAATGGAATGCAACTCACCTTAAAGGCCATTTTCTCTCGCATACAATGAGCACTGATTCTAATAAAAGTATTTTTCACAAACACCAAATTAAGGTGAATACGGTGAAAAATACAATAAAATTGGCGATTGTCGACACACGTCAGTGGTAATCTTCCGAGTGTGTAAGGAGAAGCCAGCGGCAAGCTTATATGTGGTCGGTGGAGGGTGGTGGCCATTGACAGAGAACTGGAAAACATTGACTTTTCACAGAAAAACTGCAAAAAATACGACTATTTCATGGGTATTGAATAAAATAATCAATGCACTGACTGTTTGTTGTTTTGTCTATTCTCACAGTTCAACAAAACTAATTGTACTGTAGCAACAGTTTGGATTCTGTTTTAGGTAAATAGATTTTCAAGCAGGAGGATAAATAAAAATTTACTTACTACTTGCTTTTTAGCTCTCAGTTTAAATAATAAATATTATAACTTGCAATCATTTTCTTACACTTTACCATCACATTCCAGGACTATAATTATTATAATTTTAATATTTCATTTGGATTTTTAAGATCTTTCTTCTAAAAGATTTTTCTTTTAGGAAAATTGATGTATAGTGGCGGAATGAACAAGTTCGTCGATTTTCAACTTGATTTGTTCAACGTATCACGATCACATACTACTATTTGAAACTGAACAGACAGAAGACACCGATAAGTTAACTTCACAAATTATGTCAAAATGTGTTCATGATCAAGGCACTGGTGCAAGCGAATACCGACTCTAAAGTGACGAACATTTTCATACCACGACTGTACCTACACAATGGTGAAGGAAAACATCGTGAGGATGCTCGCGGCTCAGTCAGCTCAACACGTATTAACCATGTCTTTCCTGTGGATTAGGCCGACTAAGCTGGATATCAGGATAAGCAAGCCTATTCCATCTAAAACCCTGTTTCAAGCACTAAACCGTCGCGTAAGTAGGGGTATGAGTAGGTAAGCACCAGTTGTATTGTCCAAAATAAATGTATTTTCTTTCTTTTCTTTCTTTCTTAATTGCCCCTGACGTTATATAAATCATCTTCAAAAGATGCAAAGGCCTGTATACTTTTTTTTTTTAATCATTTGAAAATAGCGTGGATGGTCCTTTATGAGTTATATGACGGTTACGCCCTCTTATAAAATGCTCGTATTACACTGTAATAGTTATAAGCTAGCTTATAATAAGGCAGCGTAAGTAAACTGATCAACGACATGCAACGGAGCTGATTACGCAGTCAAGCGTGGTTACCATCATTACTATATTTTGCTATTACGATGCACAAATTATGCTATACTAGCGACCCGCAGCTTAGCTTGCCCCGTTCCAACCCATCATAAAGTTCTTACGTTACTGACTGACTGATCATCGCACAGCCTAAACTAATGGTCCTAGGCGTATGAAATTTGGAGAGTAGATTCCAGGTGTGTAGTGTAAATGTGCATTAAGAAAAGGATTCCCTAAAGGAATGCAGCGGGGCTAAAAGTTTGTATAAAAAAAGCTTAACGCGTACGAAGTCGCGCGGGATTCCACTTAGTTACTTATAAATATAATCACGACTGGATGGAGTAAGTAGTCAATTGGTGTTGCGATATAGTGCAGAAATGCTTGCAATACCAATACCAGCAGGGACCGTAAGACTATGAATCCTGCATGATATGAATGAAAAATGGATGAAACAATTTGTTTTGATAATCATCATCTTAGCATGGTCGCGTGGAACTGGAACCTAGACTCACCTAGCTTTAAGACGTTTCAAAGTGATTCTTGCATCGTACCTACTGAATAAAAAATTATTGACTTTGACTAACCTCTTCTCTAATGGTAAAATCCAGTTCCACTTCTTCCTGCTCTTATCATCCCCTTCTTAGCTCTTAAGTGGGGCCGGCACATGTTCTCTTCTTCCTTTCTCCTCTATCAGCCGCCATTTCTGTATCCACTTCTTTCTTATCCATGTCACCTTTCACACTGTTCATCCATATTTTCTTTGGCCTACCTCTATCCTACCAAACCTACCAAATAACCATTAGGTATACATTCATACTCATCACTCTCCTATTCACATTCAGTTCAACTGTTCTTTCAAATTACTTTGACAATGAAAACAAAGCTTGTATGTACAATCATAACAAATAATTGAAAGTTAGAGTAACTAATAATAGGCAATTACTAAATGTAACATCATTACGTTAAACTACCAATATGTTACGATGGTGTTATACAACAAGTATTCTGTGTGTTTGAACCGAATACCTTGATTTATTGACCGGTGCAAACGCACGTGCGTGGTGTGGGACTTCCTTTGTTTGTTTTTTATATAACCTGTTCTGTCCCATTTCTTGGTAAAAAGTTCCCCCTTTCTTTCTTTTTAGGGCGGCTCTTTAAAAGGCACATGAAATCCTTTTACCACATTGGTTTAAAGAACGAATGAAACATCAAGAAGAGAAATACCACAGAGCACCAAAGACGCTTTTGCTTACTCAAAGAGAAATACTCTATATAGAAAGTATGTTTTTTATAAAAAATAAGTTAAATAACTTGGCTTGTTACTAATGCCTGGTTTCACGGATGACTAATCGCCCAAATCATTTACAAATATTTGATTGGGTGATCGTGACCAGGCATAAGTACCAAGATAAATATATAATTTTAATTAAGCCTCTCTTCTCTTGACCTGAGAGGATATCTAACATGCTGGAGGATACATTCATATTTCTTTTATACTTGATACCAATAGCAACAATAAATTATTTTCTGAATATACATATAATACTCGTAATAGATAAAGTTCGTCATCCCGTCATGCCGAAATCTAAGTAGCACTCTATTAGTATAAATACATTGGTACAATTGGATTGAATACCTATCACATAAGTAAAAGACAGCAGTTGCATACAAAAACCTATTCTGCCGTCATACCAAGAAAGGTCTTAACTTACAGTTTTGTCAAAAATGAGTTGGACACAGATTTGGAATCAGCAAACAAAATGCTACCTTATGGGTTCACTTATAAAGCTGTAACTCTAATGAATTCAAAGATACTATATAGATATTCGTCGTAACTACGTCAAAATTTGAGTCTTTTTTTGTCTGAAAAGGCTTAATTTCAAAATTACGGCTTTTTGTTTAAGTATTCTCATCTTGCTTGTCTATAAGGCCGTTATTTTCTGATTCAAGGCCTTTTAGATTGACACAACTTAAAATCACTTTATGTTCGCTAACATGAAAAGCCTTAATTACCAAGATACCTCCAGTATCAGAATTCAAAAATCCACCCCACGAGCTTATTTTTACGTGATATGTATGTCGGAGATACGCTTTGAAAAAAGTATAGGCTCTTCAATGTTTTACAAAAACGAGTTCAATAGCCCAGATTATATGCAGCTAGAATGCATGAAATAAACCATCGAAAAGAAGGGCTTTTCTGTTCACGTACCAAAAACAAAACCAGAAGGAATAACGAGTGAGCGCAAAAATTAGACCAATTGATGCCAGCAAACCGATAATTATTTTGGGGAAATTTGCATACAAACAATGCTGCTGCAAACCTGCTGGTAGATAATGAAGACTGATCACCAAATAATAATTAAAATGTTAGAAAAATATATTTTTGTTACATTAGAATTGTTTTTGTTTCATAATTTAGGTCAAATGTAGTTGTCGCATTTGCGGGTAGAACCTTTCTTGTGTAGCGGGAGTATAATTGATTCTGTCCAGTCTCTGGGCCAGTCGCTATGCTTCCAGGTGTGATTACAGATCGTGTGTAAAACATCAATTCCGTTCTCGCCCAAGCACTTGATCACCTCCACCGTAATCTGGTCAGGCGCCTGCTTATCTTTGAGTCGTTTAATGGCGGTCTCAATCTCCACATGCAGGGTTGAGGGTTCCTGTTCTAATAAGAGCCAGTCAAAAAAAGGAGAGTCAGTTACGGGAAGTGCCTGGATATACAGCTGTTCACAGTACTCACGCCACCTATTTCCTATGGCCTCCAGGTCGTGGATTGGGGTCCCATTCGTATAAACGTAAAATTCGTATCAACTAGCGTCTTATTTTCTTTACCTATGACTATAGAAATCTATGCTTGATTGCTTGTATCTGATTTCATACCTGATGTGATGATCATATAATTTTATACCTACTTAATCAAAGGCTTGGTTCTTAATTTTCAGTGATTTTAATTTAAAATACCAGCCTTAAAAACTTTGTTTAGGTTAGTTTCCTGGCGAGAAAAGTCATAACTGAACAATTACGGCTTTACATGCATGCCGTAATTACATTCTATGAAATTAGGCCTTTTAAGTGAAGTATTGCTTATTAAATCTGATTTTTATGCTTAATTAAAAAAGAAAAAATAAGATAAGGAAGTGAACGAAACTAAAAATCAAAACGAAATAGGACTCAAAACAAAGACATTTTTTTTTTACGTATTATAAAATAAATTTCATTAACAAAAAACGTTTAGTAAATCGCCGGCCGTAGTTTTGGACAAAACTTCGATTATCTCGAAATCAACTTTGGCCAAGTTACGGCCTTTCTTAATATGACGGCAGTATTATATCACTCGATTTTCTATTCTCTATTGCAACCAACATTGTTATCATCAATAAAAACATCGGAAACAAACCCAATGCATGTTATAACGTGAAACACTTCTCACTTTATGTACCCTTAGTAGGTAGTATCTCGGCAATCTGTCATCCACTACTAGATTGAGTAAGCCCTATTGAGCATGTTATTTAACTATCTGACCAGCGATTACCTCTCCATCGTTCCTGCTATCCTGGTACCTGATAATTCTGGCTGGTACCTGACGTGGCTTTTTTTATAAATAAAGAAATTGTGTTTTAACTTATTGCATTTTTCATTCAATTTGAGTACATTTATCTGATAATGCTGTACAAATAGTTGAACATATTGGATTAGACGTTTCGTGATTTATGATATTATGAATATATGACCCTCACCTAGCACCACTTATTGGTACCACTTTTGTAGAAGACTGGTATTTCAGTTATACTTTGAAGATTAATATGAAGCAATTGTTGAAGACCTCTGTACTGCTGTGGCCAACAAGTGGTATTTTGGGCTATTGAACCTATAATTTTCTCAGAGAGTTTAAATCGAACAAAATTTTCATTATTTCCTCATTTTTCATTTCTATACATAAGTGAAACTATGAGAAAGATCAATACATTTGAAATTATTTTATTACTTCCAAAATATTTTTTCAAATCTACATTATTCTAAATTCGATCACAATACTTAGCAGCTTGATATTTATCCAAAGCTCTTCTTATTATCCTCTTTTCTTTATCCAAATACACCCTTACCCTATCCTTCTCACTCTGTCCGGGTGTTTTTATTTCATTCTGGTAGAACGTTTCATAATCAGCTGATTTTACTTTGTAAGGATTCACTTTTTTATCGTCCCTGTTTTTAAAGTCCACTTTATTTTTGGTATTTTCAGAGTTACCAAGAGTTACGAGTGGTGGAGTGTCAAATGGAGACTCGATAGGTTTGAGTATATCAAAGTTGCTAGATTGCCAAGTTGGTTCTTCAGTGGCGGTGTTTACTATTTTCACACTCTTCAATTCAACACTGGAATAAATAGACAGATTGTTGTTTTTACTGTTTTTTTTTACATTTTTATACATTAACGCCGCAATCTCTCATTCAGTTATGGTGCGGTCGTAGTCTGTCTGTTTGTAACGTCTCAATGGCTAACCGATAAACTGATCAAAATAAATATAACATAGCTTGCATTTAGGATGCTGACTAAGTTACTACTATCTTCATATCTGAGTTTTTGTTCCGCCTATTTGTCTATCTTCTATTGTATGGAGAAAAGATGAGACAGCAAAAATACGTTACGTAGTTAGAGTTGTTGTCTCACCAATTTTCAATACAAAAGAGAGAGACACGTGCTCACACGAAAACAACATTTGGTAGACAAAATGTGGTAGCCAAATTCCGACTTCGGGTACTGATCGATTTTTTTTCCAAAATCTTCCAAAAACTAGGTTTTACTGCTACTTTTGCGTCACAGTTTGCCGAATCATTTCTAAGACCTATATGAGTACATATAGAAATATAGATGCATACCCATAGCTTCCATCGTCTGCATAGTACTTGACTTGAATAGGGTTCCCTTCATTGTCCGTGTAGGAGTACTTCCCGACCACCGTCCAGTTAGCATAACGGGTCTCGTCCTTTAGCTCGGGTTCAGGGAAGTCTGAACTTAGCTTTTCTATTGGATAGCCTAGTGATACGTTCATAGATTAGTAAATAGATCATTTCAGATCTTTTGGGAAAACTTCTTGTTTGTGTTACTCACATGACTCATGATGTTTTCCTACACCGTTTAAGAGCACTAGCATTGTGTACATACATTTTTCGAGAGATTTGAACCCATGATTCAAGATTCGAACCCACGACCGTTGGATTAGAAGGCATTAGGGTATTGAATTTGGCATCATTAGATTGGTGTTCTTTTTGTACAACTAGCTGATGGAGCAAGCATACGGCCCACCTGATGTTAAGTGGTAACCCTCACCTATAACAAAGCATTACCTCGTAGGTCACGCACGTCAGGAACGTACCCTACGATGCCTACCCTGCGTCCATCAACTTGGGGTATAAAGATGTTCAGCCTCACGTGCCAGTATTTTACCGGCACCCACACCCTTCAAACCGAAACACAGCATTGCTGCTTCACGGCAGAAATAGGCATGGTGGTAGTACTTCCCCGGTGGATTTATTCCAATGATTTATACTCACTCGTCGCCTCAAATATCATGAGTAAGTATAAGAAGTACAATTTTAGTAGAAACCAAGTTTGACTGGTCATGGTGAAATACTTCAGCAAGCTAGAGCATTTTTCAATTCTTATAATGGGTACATAAAAATAGCATAAAAATATACGATTTGTTTACATAAAGCTTCTGTCTAGAATCTAAACAGCAATGAGTATAAAACGCTTGCTAGACAGGTCGGGAGGCGATAATGTACATCATGTTATTGTACACACTGTTATTACGATGCCAGTTTAGCCACATGCACACTGGAGCAATTCAAATATGATCATTTACTTTTTTGTTCTGGCACTGGATACTTATACCTTGTCCTTGATACTTTGTAGGGCGGATCCGACTTTATAGGGCGGATAGGTTAGGTTATGATAGAACATAAAAATTACGCACAAGGCGAGCGAGCAGAGCGCGCGTGCCGCGGTAGCGGCCGCCGCAGTGCCAGAGAATGTTTTTTTCCCAATAACCTCAAAGGGGCTGCTTGTTTAGTACAAATTCGCTAGATAAAAATAATAATAATCGAAATATTAATCTGCGACAGTGTACATGGGCCTTTACAATTTTCCAGTGGAAAAAAAGTGGCATTGTTTTAACAGTGCGTACATTAACTGGCCGTACAGTAACCGGACTCGACAGGTCTTGACTCTAGCTAGACCATAGAGTACTACTATCAAAAAGGAAACTCTTTAGTCTATTGAAGTATAAATGCTTAAAGAGGTTATTGAGAGAAAAGTATTCATTTTTATTGTAAAAACAGTCTTTATTACGTCCACAGCTTAGTAGGTTGTTTATTCAAATTATTTAGATTCATGCTATAAGTTACACAATTTCACTACCAATACAAATTAATAAACTCTTTACCATCGAAACATTCTTATAAAAATATTTACACAAATAATAAATACATACCTAAATCCACTTATAACATAAAAAAATGATACACAATATGTCATAAAAATTGTTACTGGTATTGTTAAGTTTGTATTATAATAAGTCAGGTATAAATAGGTATACATTCAAAGGTATGCCTAATGTAAGTAGGTACTTAGGTTCTCAATCATAAGCTACATACTGGCTAGGTGGCCCTATTAAATTGTACCTTCTTCGTTCCGAGTCTTTCACAAACCCTACTTTATTTGATTGTAGCTTATTCTTTTTAGGTCGAGTTGGTCTGGTCCATGTGATTGAAGATTCCGTTGGTTGAATGGCAAACTTGTCGATAGGCTTCAATGTGCTGGTTTGGTATCCGTAGATGGGTTTAAAAAATCGGTCTCGGAATACTCTGCAAATACAAGAGATACAGTTTAGTGCAAGGTTTTATAAGCGCCATTTAAAAATCACGAGCAATGGTCTGGGCATATTGCATCAGTATTCGAATAGGATCTCTCCGTACAACATATAGGTAATTTCAAGTAACGAACAACACTAAATTTCCCGCGTTGAAGTGTTCGTTTTTTTTTCAATAAATAGCAAGATGGCAAGCTAGATCGAAATTTAAATAAAAACTTCGATAAATTACCTCCTTGGTTGCCATGTTTCAGAATAAAAGATCGTTCTATTTTTAAATTACACGACGAATATGAGTTTACTGGGTAAATTATATGGCCACTACCCACTAAGCACGACAGTGATGGATTTTCATACTTATTTCGGCCGCTGTTCGCGTGTGTTTGGCCAGTACAGCAATTTCAATTTATCTCAAAGAAGGTTGTTAAAATTACTTCACTATACATAATATTGTAATGAACAAGAGAGCTGATTGAAGAGTTTAAAAAGTAGGCTCACCTGTATCCCGCCTGATCAGCCACGTATCGGAACCGCTGCGGAGTGCCGAATGCATCCACATAGCCGTAGGCGCCGGTTACCGTGCCGTTGGCGTAGCGATCCTCAGTCCGGTACTGCGAGTTACCCGTCGCATCATCCGATACGTCATAGTTGAAGGAATACACTCCTGGATTACCTATAAATACACCACATTTAATAATTATTATGCTCAAAGCGTTTCTTAGAAGCGCCATACATGCGATATGCTGGTCCTCTATAAACAATCACCACTTAACATCAGGTGGGCCATATGTTTGTTCCGCCAACTAGTTGCATAGAAAAATAAAAAAAAACAAAAATGTCTATAATATATCGTAAATAATTCTACAATAATCGGGTTTATGATATTTTATTTCCACCGCAAGAATGCATTACATTTTTACTGACCGACAATATTCGTCCGAGGGGCAACTAAGGATATTTTTTAGTTTTAGTGTTCCTTCCTTAAACGGTTATAGAACACTAAAAACCATATTAAAAAAAATCTAACATTGTGAAAATAAAACCACGATCCACAGGGCACAGAAAAAAACCTACGGAAAACTATACCTAGGGCTTATAATCTCACCTTCAATATTATTGTAGAAATAGTTTGATGATGGAGACTCTGCAACACTGAGCCTGGGCTGCCTTGGAGCTGATTGCACCTTCACGTTGCCCAAAAAAATAGCCGTAAGATATACCTGAAAGTATTTATAAAAACAGGTTACTTTTTTATGAATTATTTACGGCCACCAAAACCTCTTAGAAAATTTAATGTTTTAATATTACATAAAATATTAAAATAAGGTAAAATTTTGTGGCCAATTTTTTTTAATCTATAGATAAAATTATTCGTTTCATAAAAATATATCCATTTCTTGTTTAGGCTTTTCAGAAACAAGGACAGTCATTTTTATTCGACAAAATAATAAATAGCGATATTCCGTACATGGAAAAACAGCCTTAGGTGCCCAACACAATGTAATTAGCATGCTGTGTTAAAACAAGAAACTAAAAAAACAGTTTCACACATTACACTAAACAAACAAAATTCGGTCCAAAACAAACAAGCATACCTTTAAAAGTAAATCCATTATCACAGATCACTGGAGACCGGAAGTGTAGTTGGTCTGTAACGGGCGCGGCGCGCATGCGTGGTCTCCTACCAACTCATCTCCTTTTAGTGCTGGCAAGAACAACGACGGAGCATTCGAGCTCATAAACTTATAACCTGAGCTTATACAGGGCGACACATTTTACATTGAAGACCGATATAACTTTCATTCCATTAATATAATGCCATTTTAACGTGCTAATCATCGCCGTTTCGCATTTTCCGCCTTTGATTGATATTAGGTAATAGTTTAAGTCCTGCGCACACCTAGGTCGCTGGCGATGGCAATCAGTGAAACGCTTTGATATTTGACAGCGTTTGATTGATCGCCATCGCCAGCGACCTAGGTGTGCGCAGACCTAATATCGCGTGAAGTCGGTGGATGGAAAGGGCTCAAAATCGTTTTTCCTATAAATGTATAAGGCAGGCCTACGTGCCTGTACTGTGTGTAGCTTGATAGTGTCCCACTGTTGGCCAAAGGCCTCCCCCCATTTACGCCAGTCACTACGATCTTCTGCTTATTAATAATATTTTTAATAAAAAAAAAAACCTACACACACAAGGACACCGCAAGCATCTTGGTGTGATGAACGTTGTGTGTCATATAATGTAATCCATGTATTGGGGCAATATGCGCTGTATAAAATGTCATAATTATCCACTGTTGGACGTAGGTCTCTCCAGGTCTCTCCCAATACGCGCCATTGATCCCGTAAAAAACGTCAGACGTCAAACGTCTTAAATGTCAAATAGTATTTAGTTATTATAATTATTTTCGTCTGACTTTAGTTAAAACGGTTTTATACTAATTACAACAGTTAAATATAAGAGACACAAAAAAAATAGATCATTTTGAAAGCACTCAAAATTCAAATAAACTTGAAAAACAAAGAGAAAAACGTGTTAAAATGACGTATAAAGGCCTGCGCATAGTTAGGTCGCTGGCGATAGCGATCAGTGAAACGCTGTCATATATCGCTGTCAAATTTGACAGCGTTTTACTGATCGCCGACGCCAGCGACCTAGGTGTGCGCAGGCCTTAAAACAATAATTCTTGAGAACACGCTGTATGTATAACAAGTGGGTGAAGGCAATTTCACCCATATCCGTGCTATGATGTCATGCTATTAGTGCGACAGGATAAGGCATTGCCTTTTGTGACGCAAAGAAAGCTAGGGCTTTCGTTCTAAACTGTTGTTGACTATTCCTGTTTTTATCGAATCAATTAAACATGACGGAATTATTTATTGAAATTGAAAAGTAAAATGTATAACTTCTTGTTCAACACTAGTAGGCCGTGCAAGAGGATTTCTCGACAAAAAGTCAAATCCTATTCACAGGGTATAGATTTCTGGAATATTCCCTTTGGTAAGGGCATATTCCAGACCGTCTATACCTACTGAGTTGTAACTAGTAAGTTTATTTTATTTTATCGTTTATTATATTGTATTTTTATTTAAAAACTCGCTAAGCCCCCATTATTGGACAAAAATTAAACTCATGAAAGAAACAAATAAAGCAGTAAAACTTTACAAAATCGTTACATTCACTGCATTTTGATGATTATTTTATTTCTTTTTACCAAAAAGAATATTTGAAAGGATCATAAACAGCTTAAGTAGCATGTTTACTGTTATATTACTTAAATGGTTTTACGATGGCGTATTTGCGCCCACTAGATTTGCTTATTTAGTAGATAATGTTATGTGTTTTTTCGCTTATCATCAACTTCTAAACACTACTTAGGTCGCGTCCATACTACACGCCTAAGATCAAGAAGATAAAGGTAAAGGTCTAAGCTATACGATCATACTTCAATCATTTAAAGAAAAGAAAATAAAATAAAATTTTGTGTCAGTAGCCGACCGTCACCATGGCTCGTTCGTATGCAAAAATAATGCACGCGTAATAATTTTATGTTCTATGGTATGAGTCCGAGTCAAGCCACAAGCATAGGTTTTTTTTCAGTTCTCCATTGAAAAGTGTCTAAAGGACCGTACGCAAAAACAATGCTTGAATGAGAGTCGAGCCTTAAGCATGTATATTTTGACAGATCTTAATTTTTTTTTTACATTAAATAGACCATCCTTAGGCTACAATCTCACCTGATGGTAAGCCGACGATGAAGCAGGACATGTATCTTCTATGTTTGAGCGTCGACTTAGACTCAAGCACTGTTCCAGCACGACTCTTAAATTTGTGCTTGGGGCTGACTCAGGCTCAAACATTGTTTTTGCATACGGCCCAGCGTTATATTCAGTGTACTTTTCTTTACATAATAAATAATATTCGAATTCAGTCTAATCGGGCCGGCCGACAATTACGTTCGGTGTGAACATGGCCTAATATATCTCAAAACACTTTTTCACATGAAGGTAAATAATATATTTGTTTAATAAACTAAGATAATTCCTACATTACTAAATGGTTAAAATAATAATTATAAAGCAGCCTTCTACTATAACCCGTTTACCTACAAGGATTTATTGTAAATTAAATATTACAACTGTATAATAAGTACCTATAGGCATGGCTATGAAGGCAATGAACTTATATATTTAATTATAACTGAATATAGCCCAAAGTGTCGCTTGGTAACTTTTGCCTTATTAGCGTCGATATTAAGTACTATATAGCAGAAGTATGATGAAGTAAAAGACACAATATTTTTGTTGTATTGTTTTATTGCAACTATTATTCACTTATTTATTACGCAGTTTAGAGGCTGTGGAGAGATCTATATTCGGAGTTTCTCTACGTGATAGAATCAGAAATAAGAATATGCGTTGAAGAACTAAAGCTACCGACATAGCTCGTAGAATAAGTAAGTTGAAATGGCAATGGGTAGGTCATATAGCTCGAAGAACCGCAAACCATCGGCGAATAAAGGTTCTCGAATGGCAACCATGAACCGGAAGGCGAAAAGTAGGGTGCCTACCCATCTTTTTGACTGACGACATTGTTAAGATCGCCGGAAATCAGGCTCAGAATCGTTCTTCCTGGAAATTAGTCGGGGACGCTTATGTTCAGTGGTGGACTTCTTCAGGCTGATGATGATGATGATGCTGTTCATTCATGAGTGGAGTTTTTAAAACCCAAAACCCGTCGTATTTATCATTGTATCTATTAACTTCGCCGACAGACAGTTTGTTTTATCGCCATCATTTTTCTTTTTCCTAATTTGGCTAAGGCTAAGGTCTCTGAACTCTTCAAACTGTATATTAGTATACGCCGTACAAGGGAATAAAGCCTTGTGCACATCTAGGCAATCTGCGATGGCGATACTATATTAAGTGCTACTACTACATTGACAGTGTAATATTTGACAGCGATACACTAATCGCCACCGCAGGCGATCTAGATGTACGTAAGGCTTAACGGAGTTATCGAAAATTAGCTATGACTACATATTATCAAATTTCAAATTAATATTTGCGTTCAAAAATATTTTTGTTCAATGGTTTTAATTGGGCAAAAATTACACCTAATACCTAATTATTTTGTAAGCAAACAATAAGTTTTCTTTTCTACTTTCTAGTAGAACTAATTCAATTAAATAAGTAAAATGACATAATATATTAAAAAAATAAAACACTTTGTAAGTAACTAAACTTTATTTCAAGAATTCAAAGCCTTTGCATATGTTTTGAGAAACAAATTTGCCATTGAGCATATTCAAGCACAAATTGTCTTGCAAGCCTACATTGTACTTTAGATGCTACGAGTATTCCTAATATCCTAAGCTTACATGAATCTAGTGCATAAAATGCTTTCTTGTGTCGTTAACCCTGTTTATTTCTACCTTATCCTATTAAAAAAGCTATTTAAAAATAAAATAGCTAAAATACTTGCAAACATCCGAACAGCACCAACACGTGTCATGCAGTTTTCTACATCACTTTTCAAAACATCATCTTTCAAATTCAAAGGAAATTGTCCATTAGTGTATGGTTTTGGTCTTTGTTACCGTACAGAGAAAAATTAGCTCTGAAAAAAGCTTTATGTATAGACAATAATTAAAATGTAACCAGCAAATAGTTTTACATTATTAAAATTGAGAAGTTAAAGGTATAGAGGTAATGAAGCTGTGTTGGTAGGCCCTATACGGATCATTCTATATTTTATCGGTGGTTTGGTAGTTAATGGAATCCATAGTGCGGTGCAGCGATGACAGGTGCGGCGGCGTAGTGCGCTACAGGGGCTGCTACCAGTTGATGCTGGACCTAGAACACATGAATCATACATGAGAATATCCTTATTTATCTTATGTAAAATCCTCGAGCTTGTACTGTCGTCATCTTCGTGGCACACAGAAATACATTCTCCTTTATTTTACCTCTCTTCTGTACTCTCTGTCATCTCTAAAGTGGGTGATCCATTTGCGAGCTAAAACCGACAAAACCGCGGTTTTGTAGGTGCTCCATTAGCCTTTAGCTGGCAGGCTTGTCGGTTTTAGCTCGCCAATGGATCACTCACTTTAGACTTGACCGTGACACTTAGGTATTATATTTCAATCTACACAATAACGCCATTCGTAAAAAGCTACAATTCTTGTTTTTGACAAGCCTAGACAAGAGAAGGAGGGATATAAGTTTATCTGACGGATACATTTATCTGAAGATTGAACAATTAATTAGCTCTTTCAAATTATCCATGATAAAGTATATTTATTTTAATGTGCTTAAGCTCCGCAACAATGGCTCCGTAAAAATGCTGTTACATGCCAAATAGAATTCAATAAACTGACATGTAACTATATTTAGGTATTCTACAGCTATTGTACGAGTATATTTAGCTGTAACAGTATTGTTAGCCCGATATGGCAATAACCGTATTATCTGGCAAAAAAATACTTAGTTAACTATTTACCGTTATACACAAATACAATTTTCTCTAACAAGTAGTCACAGGGTTAGATTACAAAACGAGATTTCTCTAAGATTGCCAGCCTGCCGCCCGTCGCGTCATGCGTTTGCGCAATAACTAGGTAGGCCTAGGGTTGAGCTCTATCATATTCATATTATTTTTTTACAAATTATAATTTTGTAGAGCAAATCACACGTCAATTTACATAACATACACCACTGTACAAACTCTGCTGAATTTGGAGCTAGATAGTGTTGTGTGAATTGTCCAAAATATTATTTATTTTATTTATTATTTGTTTACAGTGTACATATAGGTACTTTCGTAAGCAACGACCAAAAACTACTCAAAATACTTTCTCGATACCAATGCTTTCAATTTTTTCATATTAAAAATCATTGAGCACTTTACTTTGAGCTGTCAGTATCAAACCAACAAGTTGGAGTGAAACTCCTCACACTCTGCATAGGTAAATAAATCTTTCCCAGTATCCTTTAAACCTACAAAAGGTAAGATTTCGGAGAAATGTCCATTGACATGTACAGCGGATACGCTGACCCTGACCTGCGCGGTTCACTGTTAGATAACTTAAACATGAGGGTTTTCACAATGTCACCAGCGCACTTAATGGTAAAAAAAAACTGTGCCGAAATAAGTCAAATTACACAAATCATTAATATCTCGTCGTTCATAAAAAATACTGTATACGTTTGTATTGCATACAAACTTGTGACGGAATTTTGAAATGCATTTAGGTGCAGTACCTACATTACAGGTCTTCTGGGTCAGGAGTGCTACAGGGTTCGATGTTAGGACCTTTCTTATTATCTTTATTTATAGTGCACGTGCTCTTTAAGGTGCACTTGAAATCCTTTCACCACACTTGGTTCAAAGGATCAGTGACACGGTAAAGAAGATCTTCATTTCGAGCTTTCATCGTTATGGAACACTATAAGAGTGTAGGAACACTCTGACTGGCCTCTCAGCTCATTTGGTAGTAGTTCTGCTTTCTGCGCAGTAAGTCGTGGGTTATTCCCCACGGAAAACAAATATTTGTGTGGTAAACGCAGATGTTTTTTCCCTGTCTGGGTGTTATATTGTATTCTGTGTATATGTATATGTATATGTATATGTACAAAACAATAGTTATTCGTTATACAAGAGTGCAAAGCTGCTTTTTAACCGCGTGCTCAATTTTGATGACTGAGCAAGCGCAGGATTCTAAAGTTTAACCACGAGCGTAGCGAGTGGTTTAAAAGTTAGAATCCTAAGCGTTGGCGAAGGAATCAAAAGAGCACAAGGTGAAAAATCTTGGCACTCGAGTGCAACACGTAACTTTTCATCCCACCTCAGCGAGGAAATGACTAAATGCAAAAAAGAACATGGCGCGACTAAAAGTAACACACCAAGAAGGTTCCGAGTATGAGTTATTAACAAATTTAAAAAGGTTGTATTATAAATTCGACACCATGCAGGTAGAAGTTAATAGGTTTAATGGTGTTTTGAATTCACAAATACACCAAGAAGGTTACGAGTGCGAGTTTTTAACAAAAAAAAAAAGGTTGTATGATAAGTTCGGCACCATGGAGGTAGAAGTAAATAGGTGGTGTGATTCACAAACTTATTGAACACGATATTCTAAATTAAAATTTACTTTATCCTCTAGCGGATAAAAACGGCTTTTCCAGTCAGAAATTAAACAGCAAAAACACACTTTCAGAGCTGGTGGGATGAAAATACTTTAAGTGTTATTATCAGCTATCTGGTTCCCATAGTACAAGCTGAGCTTAATTTGAAGCTCGATAGTTTTGTACTAATTGTCCACAATATTTATTTGATTTATTTATACTATCTACAACTTTTAAAATTAAAATATTTAAAGGAATATTTTATTTTCTCTTATGATTTCTTGTGTAGCCGTACCTACCTTTACTCAATGTTCTTCTTTTTCTGTGGTTTCATGTTCTTAAGTTGTGTTTTTAGAGCCAAATAAAAAAGTTATCTATCTATCTATCTAAGGACTTATAAGTTTTGTAATACTCACCGGATGCACAGCATGTCCTGTTTTGTGCACGATCGCGTTGAACCCTGTGTGGTCGTCAGCTGAGTAGTTCACTGTGCGGGTGGAACCATCAGGCTCTACTAATGAGTAGCTCCCTGGAAAATCAAGGTAGTTTTTGATGTCATCGTTTTTAGGGTTCCGTAGCCAAATGGCAAAAACGGAACCCTTATAGATTCGTCATGTCTGTCTGTCTGTCTGTCTGTCCGTCCGTGTCACAGCCACTTTTCTCCGAAACTATAAGAGCTACACTGATGAAACTTGGTAAGTAGATGTATTTTGTGAACCGCATTAAGGTTTTTTCACAAACATAAAAAAACAATAAATTTTGGGGTTCCCCATACCTAGAACTGAAATTAAAAAAACTTTTTTTCATCAAACCCATACGTGTGGGATATCTATGAATAGGTCTTCAAAAATGATGTTGAGGTTTCTTATATCGTTTTTTTCTAAACTAAATAGTTTGCGCGAGAGACACTTCCAAAGTGGAAAAAAGTTGGTCCCCCCCCCTCTAACTTCTAAAATAAGAGAATGATAAAACTAAAAAAAAAATATGTTGTACATTACTATGCAAACTTTCAACGATATTTGGTTTGAACGAGATCTAGTCAGTAGTTTTTTTTTATAGGTCATAAATCGTAAACAGCAATTTACCTTTCGACGAACTACAAGAACCTTTATATTATGTTACTTGATGCTACGGAACCCTTCATGGGCGAGTCCGACTCGCACTTGGCTGCATTTTTTTCAGCTTATTGTAGAACTACAACAAGCTAAAGCCTAGCCTGTAACTTTCGAGGCTTTAGTAGTGCGGAACTGACTCCTAGTATAGGTTTCAATTCCTAGCCTATACTCAATTATAGATTCATTTAGATTTTGAGACATTCCAGTGTGATCCACAAAAACCGTTTTGATTTTGCCTTTGCCAAAGGATTCCTTTTTTTCTTTTACTTATTTCGGTTATAAGCCTTATTTGTAAGAAAAAATTGGCAAACTCCCCCAAAACGGTAAAGGCCTATGTATAAGATTAGACTTATTAAGGCAGATGGCAAAATATTGATATGAGTATCTTTATACCTACTTTTCTTACATGCTACGATGTTCTCAATTGTTTCTCACGGTACTTCATTTGTAAACTGGTAGAAAATAAGCTTTGAAAATACTTCCTATCACAATACATAAGTGCATTGTTATGTTCCTTCAATGCAAGGTTTTTGTGCCAAATGCATAATAGGTAGAGTACAGTGAACTACTAAAATTGATAAACATTTTGATGATTTATAATCTTAAATACCTCTAGCACTCCGATGCTCATGACTCAAAATATTGGTTAATATTTAAAGATTTTGTTTTGGCTCGTTACTAGTTATAGCCAACAGTTTTTTTTATTCAATTCAAATACAAATTCAAAATGTATTTTGTCAGTTCGCATTAGCATCACAAGGATTACTTCGAAACGTCTTAAAGCTAGATGAAGTGCCGGTTCCACGTGACCAAGCCTAGAAGAACACGCACCAAACTACGGCTTGGTTCCTACCGTTTATTTGTATGATCTTCTTACAAAACAAAAATAAAAATATCCATCTAGTTATCCACTTTTGTTGCTGACTTTACCTACAGAAAAACTTGAGTACCCACCTCTTACGACATCGCCATCTCTTTCCTCCTGCTGCGATTTTATATCTCCTGTATGTGGATCCTTCACTCCATAGTTGAAAGCGTACTTTGGGTATGCCTGCAAAAAAATCAAAAGTATTATCTTGTTGAGAACTTATTTTCAATATTCCAAATATACCAAAACGTGCGTTCTTGTCGTTTGTAGGTTTTTACATACTTATATCAAAATACGAAATATAAGCAAAAATAAAACAAAAAAGAACAGTACAAAAAATAAAGTAAGTGACTAGTAAAAACAGTGGCGTATAATCTCTGTTACCAAGCTGCGTAAGGTAAGCAAACAAACGTACGGCCCACTCGATGCTAAGCAGATTTCATATAATTAAGCACTTTGAAACTATGATTATGTTCAGTTGCCATCATCTTTTTTTTCTTCACATTTGAATACTGACTATTGAAGAAACTTACAGCAAGTTGAAGGTAAACAGAGTACATATAATACTTTGAAACAATACATAAGTTGAATTGAAATCTCTAAAACCAAATATCAAAAGTTATTTGTTTTACGTCACATAAGAATAGTATAAACAAGTGTTAACATTATAAGGAAAATTATATTCAAATTGGCTGCTACTCAGCATGAATGTTATAATACCGTGTGCTACTATAGTACACGCTACTATAGCTAGTCTATAGTCCAACCTATTGTGAATGTCTCAGTACTATTGAAGAAGGAAACTTACCACAGGTTCAACCGCGTGTACAACCGGAGCATGCGCTACCAGTCCTCCATGCAGATACTGTGGCGCTGCTGCCGCTATGCCCACGCATGCTAGTACTAATAAAATCTAGAATAAACAAAACAAGAATCAAATCAACTATCAAGAATCAAACCGGTTTTTTTTACAACATTTAAAATGTCTAATCTTAAATTAGTCATTTTCATTGAAATGTTTTAAAATCAGATGTTGTGTAATACGAAAAAAAAGTAGCGCTCTTACGTGGTATATGTGCTTACACCTAATCATCACCATCACCAGCAGCCTGAAAAAATCCACGAAGAACGATTCTGAGTTTTCCGGTTCGTGGTCATTCGAGAACCTTTATTCCCCAATGGTTGTCGGTTCTTCGAGCTATAATATGACTTGCCACTTCAACTTACTAATTCTACGAGCTATGAACTTAAATTAAGTGTACTTAAGTACCATTATTTTTAAGATCTTATTTAGATGAAATCAATAAATAAATACATACATGAAAAATCCTTCTTACAGAAACCACATTTTTTTACAATTTGTAGTCAACGCTTGACAGCAATCTAGCAATAAGCCTTTTATTAAATTTAATCCATCTCACACTGATTTGGATCTGAAGAGCTATCTCTAGATCGTTAGAAACGGTCTGCAGATAGCTCAACTGTTTCTTGTGTATTTGTAAATACTTGTATTAATGAGTTGCTATGTGTCATTCTAAAACAAGCCAAACTAATATTTTTTTTAATTCTAGATTTAAGATTAATATTTCAAATAAACTCAGAATAATGCAACCCAAAGCATATTACCTTACCTGCATATTGTCCGCTACACACGTAAGTCCTACCTGGCCAATGCAAGCGCAACCTCCTTATAAATATAGGACCCCTCCAACTCCAGCTTAGATAAGCCTAGGTATACCTAGGTATATTCCATTCATCGTTTTTGTATTTCTACTTAGTAACAAGATTCCTATAATAAATTCAGCTGCATTGTTGACCAATAATAGGTCTAACTTATGGCCTTATTGCAACATCTGGCCAAAATTAATCTTTGAGACTACTTATTTTATTAAAATCTACTGGTATTTATCCTTAGACAAAATTTGGGCATTCAGTTCCTTTATTCAGCTTCCAGCCCTTGATTTCTGCCAAATTATAGTTATTTGGTTTTGTTGAAATGCATTTAAAGATGGGATTCGTTACACATTGAATAAATCTGAAAATAATAATTCAGAATTTATAGATTTGAATTATTCAGAGATCTAATTTTGAATTTTCAATGTGACCCTTTTTATTGTTGGGTAAATTACCTATACAGGGTGTAATCGTTAAGTGTGCACAGGCGATTATTCCGTAACTATTGCAGATATCAAAAAACTTTAAACTGATATCGAAAGTACTTTACCTAATGAGTAAAATGACATTAATAACTTTTTAAAAATAGAACGAGAAATATCCAAAATAATTACATTAATCACTCCCATACATTTTATTTCTTAGTAAGTACAAAATTTTGTGTTCAAAGCATAATTATGTTCGAAGTGACGTCCTCCTTGTGCAATACAATGACGAGCTCTATTTACAGTTTCTAAATGAACTTTCCTTAACATTTGCGGAGTAATTAAAGCAATTGCACGACGTACACGATTCTGTAACTCTTCTAGGCTGTGTACTCTCTCAGCGTACACGTGGTCTTTGACAAATTGAAACAAGGTTTATTATAAATTTGAAGTGGTAAGATAATTAATCTACACGTGTATCTACTTGAAATTCATTAATACCTTCATATCGTACATAATTATAAAATGACAAGGGTAAAATGAGTAGGTACTATTCCACTTAAAACAAGGAAACTAAAACCTTTCTACTATCTCATACTAAATGTATGGGAGTGATTAATGTAATTTTTTTGGATATTTCTCGTTTTATTTTTAAAAAGTTATTAATGTCATTTTACTCATTAGGTAAAGTACTTTCGATATCAGTTTAAAGTTTTTTGATATCTGCAATAGTTACGGAATAATCGCCTGTGCACACTTAACGATTACACCCTGTAGAAGGTTGGTTCTAAGGAGTATTGTTGTTGTTTTGAGGTACTGGCCATCGATAATTGTCCATCGTTTTGAATTAAAAAAGAATGAGAAAACGTCACTTTAGGAATATGTCAGAAATATACGATGGTTAAAGAATAACTTGGGTGAAATAAAAGGATCACACTACAAACCAAGCATTTAAATAGATTTGGCCACGGTAGCCCACAAGTAAATGAAAATTTGGGCTATTTTCTATATCAAATTATGTGTCAGTGCAGTCTGCACTAACGGAAATGCATAGATTCTATTACGATAGGTACACATCAAAAGCGCCAAGTTATTTTTGTAAGGAACACTACAGTAAGCAAATGTACTATAGGTACCAGATAGCTGATTTAATAACTTATAATATAATATAACATCTAGACAGAGAGCAAATATCTATACACATATATTTATTCACGGTGGGGATCGAACCCACGCCCTCCAGCGCAACTGAGCTATGACGGCTATCAAACCCACTATCAGGATATTGCAATTCTCAATAGCTGCTCGACATCTTGACCGGGGGTCTACTCTGCGACTCGATAGACGAAATTTTGTATTTCAGTTATGGTTACACTGTGTGTGATTTAATTACAAATAGCGTTACGTATCATTACTAGTATAGTATTATCTTATCTGTGGTATCATCAACTGCTGCGGAGACAAACAGCCTGTAGCTACAGCAATAGCAGTTACAGTAAAAAAGTTTTATCAATGACTTTTTTTATATATATTATAACAAAGTAGGCAAACAAGTATACTGGCCGCCTGATGAGAAGCGGTTACCGTAGTCTATCACAGGCCACAGGTATCACAAGCGCGTTGCCGACCTTTTAAAACGACCTACACTAAGGGTGGCACATAGATAATTATATAGGGCGCGACTTAGGTTCAGACCATTGACAATCGATCCTCCGTCTGAAAGCGCTGCCGCCATGGCTTGTTCTAATAAAATCCCCTGAGAAGTGTGTGATCCCTTTGCCGAGCAGTGTAACATTTGCCAATACGTCATTTATCGCTTTACAGAGTAGGCCCCCAGATACTTCTATGTGTAATATATTTTGCGAAATACATTTCTGAGTTATAGGTTACATGTGTACACACCCTTATTTAATTGCGAGTAATATGTTGTTATACATATAACCGCTGGGTATGGCTAAGAATTTATTGACCATGTTTTCCTAATATTGGGTCAAGCAACAAACTGTTTTATTATCTTATACAAGAGATTATTAAGGTGGTTCGATTTTCATACAAACTGAGTTTTACCACTAAAAAAAAAAAATTATTGTTTAAAAAACTAAAAAAAACGCTTTTATAACGAATTGAACTAAAAAGTTAAAAATAAAACTGTAATAATCAATTGAAAAATTCAAATTGATCAATTGATTATTAAGGTGAAAAATTTATAAATTTTTCAATTGATTTTTTAACTTTTTAGTTCAATTAGTTATAAAAGCGTTTTTTTTTAGTTTTTTAAACTATAATTTATTTTTAACTTTTTTTTTTTTTCATTTTTTTTTTCTTATTTTTGCATTGTCATCGACCTTTTGACAGGTGTGCAAAGTTTGAATCAAATCTGATCGTTCAAAGTAGGACAAAATCGAGCTCAAAGAGGTCGGTTACATACATACATACAGGTGAAGCTAATAAAAGCGTTATAAAAAAAATATTGTGGACAATTCACACCCGCTATCTTCACACACGCCCCAAATTAAGCAGAGCTTGTACTGTAGCTTGTGGTGGGCCTACTGGAGGTAGCTCTCCTTTAATTTTTTTGTAATTGATACTTCAGTTTGGTGATAAACTATTAGATTCTGATCAAGGTTTGGAAAATTTAAATCATTTGAGACCTAGCTAATGAAAATCAAGTCAATCAAAAACTGGTCATACGCGATGAAGAAATCTACCTGCAAGCAATTTCACCATCAACTCTAGTTCCATAAATCATACACTTATAGCTGCTTATCGATCACAAATGTAGAGTTGGAACCTTACTCTAAATACATATTTTAATTTATCTTATAATTGGCAAAAACCCAGGTTGAGTTTTCTAATTTTTTTTTATCTGAAAAGTAATATTTTCAGATTGGTCCCATAGAAATGTCATCAAGATCAGCAGTAGCTTTTGTGTTACTGCATACCTCAGTCATTTATGAACCGATTTAGTAAAAACTCTTTTTGACGTGACAACGTCTTATAATTCGATGGAGCCGGCTGCACCTCGCTCTGAGGCATTCCATTCAAGGCTTGAAGTGCAAGCGAGAGCGCGGAACGAGCGACAAAGAGGCAAAATCGGCCTCCGCGTTCGGCAGCGTTCGACATTTTGTGTATTTTCTTATGACGTTGTCACGTTCAACTATCGTCAGTATCGTCAGTAAACCGACTTTACAGACAACCGATTTTTTATCTGAAAGGTGCGATTGATCCTATTTAAATTTCACCAAAATCAGTTTAGCCAATACCAAACCATGACCAAACGGTCATGAAGTCTGTTTCTCAAGTTTTTTAAACGTATAGATGTGTTATGTCTTATCCTTCAGTTTCAGTCAATCTGTAGGAACTTATGATTACACCGAGCCAAACCTACAATTACAAGCAATAATGTACTCCTAGCTAAAAACAATAGCTTTCGAAGCACTAAGCTTATGTAAGGAACTATATTTCACGAGGTACAGTCGGCTGCACTAGAGTATCAGTTCGCAAACAAGTCAGTGTCGCAGTATTGCAATGATAATTTATAGGAAATACTCATACGTCAAATACTATTTGACTGGCCTCTAGCTCAGTTGGTAGTAGCTCTGCCTTCTGCGCCGTAGGTCGTGGGTTCGATCCCCACCGAGAACAAAATATATTTGTGTGGTGAACATGTTTGTTCTCTGTCTGGGTGTTATATTGTATTCTAAGTATGTATTTACAAAAAAAAATGTATTCAAGTATTATATCAGCTATCTGGTTCCCATATTACAAGCTCTGCTTAGTTTGGGGCTGGGTAGTGTTGTGTGAATTGTCCAGAATATTTATATTTATTTATTTATTTATAGGTGAACTTATTACCGATTTCATTATCTTTGAGTGTTTGCCCATTGCCTATTGCAATGCAGCGATACCATTATGATAGTTACGAATTGTACACATTCTATTGCAGCTGTCTGTACTTATATAATCAGACATTATTGTTACCTGGGATTATAGTGTTGTAATATATTCGTACAGCCAGCATCACAAATAGATAAGATTTTTGTATTTTAAATAGTTCGAGCGACTAAATAAGCCTTTAACCCGATCTTATTTAGGACACAAATTAAACGCACATGCTTTTCATTACGAGTACAAGGATAGTAAAAATAAAAAACTGAATTAGCTAAAGAAAAAATGAGTGAATGTTATTTTACATATAATAACAACTAAAACAATCTAGTCGGATTGCCGCTTTCCCCCCTATTTTTTCTGTTATATTCAGAATCTGTTCAGCCATTATTTTTCATAATCATCATTGAAAACATGATAAATATTTTGCTCAAAACTATGTTATTTTAAAGAAATAGTTAAACGTAATTTCTATCTATAGATACCTACGTGGGAACTGATAATAGAGACGAAATTTATACCTTTAAATTTCATCTGTTTCACACGTGAAGTATTTGAGTCGTATACAAAGATGGAATGCTAACAAATACCATCGCGTAATAAGAAAATAGCGGTCGTAAAATGTGAACTATCTCGTTCCAAATGTGGGCCAAATGGAGTACTTACTTTACCTAACCTAGACTACCTGACCTAGTAATAAGAACAAGATATTTGTATCTATAATCGTATCTATCAATTTCGTAGAAACTGTAGATTATTAGAGGCGTAAAATGATCAACATTGAATTTCTCATATACCTATAATTTTTGAAACTATCAAGTTTTATATTTTTTTATGAATAACGGGATATTTAACATGAATTAATTTTGTGAGTTTTGACTCCCGATATTTTGACACAGTTGCATGCACCATGATCACGGGTTATACTGTCCACGAGTAAAATAAATTTTAGCACTTTTTAAATTAACGCGATCGTTATGCATAATTATATGGAATAAAGGTAATTGTGATAGCACCCGTTTTTTCCATATAATTAAAAATAAATTTCATTGGCAGGCAAATCGATCTACTTCCTTTCGCACTCTTTTATTCGTTTCGACACTACTATTGGTTCCATTCTCACAGTTTTTCCTGAAAACCTTTGCCTATGTTTAGCAGTGTCACCATCTTTAGTCTGAAGATGTGGTGATAATAAAAGCAGCAGATCAGAGTGGCTACTGCTGACCTTTTATTCCAATCCTTTCATTCTGCATTTCCCTTCTACCATTTTCCATCCTCTATTTCGTTGGAGTTTTCACAGGGTTTTCATGGGTTTTTCGACAAAATTTGAACCAAATTTAGATTGAGATTGGAATCGAGTATTTGTCATTATAGTAGCCACTTTGTACAGAAGATACTTCAAGGGCATAAAATACAAAGGTTATGTGAGGTGAGTGGTCTGACTCTTCTAAGTTCACACAGCATCTTTTGCCCATTAATCTTGTCAATACTTATATGGTATGGTATGGTAGAAATTATAAAGAAGATACCTTGTAGCCGATAATTAATTTTTCAATTTAATTTTAGGATTTCTGACTGAGTGTGTCATTTTAAATCAAGTAGGTCTAACGACTTTTACAATGAAGGGCTTTTGAGAAACCAAATAACATCAATATTTATGAGTTTAGCTTCAATCTACGTCCATCACACTGCTGCTTTTTAGCTCGCAATTTTTTCTGGTCCTTGCCTATCTTGTCTGTTTGCGGATGCTAGTTGGCAATAAATAACATAAGATAAACCTAGTTCTTTCAATCCGTAACGTACGTAACAGTTGCGAAGCAGACATTATTCTCACAATGGAGTATTACGGTACTATAAACAATAAGGTATTCATGAAATTATTATCCAAACATCCTGTTGCGGATTCAGTGCAGAGAGGAGCGCTAAAATACCTAAGTCCCGCAATTTGGAACACCGCGCCCGCTGTGCGCCCGCGCCGATCGCCGCCATGTCTGAAAGTGCGTTATTTATTTATTCTTACCAACAATCCGCTCTTCCGCGAATCTCCTCACTCACTCACCTTAGTCCACTAGACAACGCATTGAAGACACGACCACTTTACATAGAAAGCATTGACAAAACCAGTCAATGGTATTAAAGTACCGCGAACTCTTGCCCCTCATGGATTTCGGTTGCTACGACAAGGATTCCGGGGAGGTGGAGTGCTACCTCGAAATACGTAAATACTTTTTGACTTAGCGCTGGTTCACAGCTTTAATGTTGTGGAACATCGCATTGTAATTTATATTTTAGGAATCAGTGGAGTTTTTGGGTCGTGTAAACAGCTGACTCTTTCTGACTGTCAGTGTGTTTGTCAGTGCAGGCCGCGTATGTTGGATAACAGTGTTATTGTTTTTCGATTCCGATACTTTTACTCCTGTTGCCTTTTAATCAAATTCTTTTTTTCCATCTTCGTTCGAAATGCGGCGCACGGAATTGCACACGATAGCTGCTAGGCGTGAAATACCGAGTCGTGAGTTTATTGAACTAGTGCACTTGAAAGTATTGTAACAAGGATCTAATTCTATAAATTTAAATATTTTAGATTGCGATACGGGTACCTCTTGCGCTATCACGATACAAATGCGTAAGTAAATTGACAATACAAGCTTGCAAAAGGCTTCAAGTTATGTGCGCTTCGTGTTTTAAATTTCATGTTTAATGGGCAGGCATTGTTTGTGAAAACTAAATAACTTATTTGTTCTTACATCGTTTTATTTGTGACAGCGAATCCGGACTCAGCGAGCTGCGTTGAGAGATTTGCAACGCTACTGTCCTTTCTACTAGTGATCATCACTTTTCCGTTCTCGCTGTTTGAGTGTTTCAAGGTAGGACTCCTTTTTTTAATAGACCTCAAGCGACAAGCTACCTCAAATTAGTTTCAAAAATTTGCTAAAAGTAAAACGAGAAAAGTTATTTCAGTGAATGTGTGAAAAACTCAAAAGATTTAAAAACTTTTTAGGTGGTCCAAGAGTTTGAGCGCGCTGTGATTTTTAGACTCGGAAGGCTTAGAAAAGGTGGAGCAAGAGGTCCTGGGTTGTTTTTCGTGCTTCCCTGCATTGACACCTACAGGAAAGTGGATCTCAGAACGGTGTCATTCGACGTTCCACCACAAGAGGTAAGTACAAAGTATTCAAAGCAGCATTATTTCTTTGTATTTTTTTTTCTTTCAATATAATTGAATCGCTCTTGGTCACGAAATCGCTTAAAAATTATTATAATAATCATTATTTATTTCAGTCAGCTAAGTAATAAAAATAATCATGTCTTTTTCGGTTCTTCTTCTTTCGGTTCTTTCAAACCAGTGTGGTGGAAGGGATTTAAGTGCACCTCAGAGAGCCTCCTTTCGTGTATTCGACAAATGTTATCTCATGATAAGTGTCTGACAGAGCCCATTAACATTGTCAATGCAATTTTCAGGACTAAGCCTATCCCAATAGTATTTAATTTTTTGTCATTTTTACTTGTATCAAGACGTTCAAGTCAGACACTATTCTAATAATAATTAAAAAATGCTGCTAAAACTGAAAAATTAGATCATATTGGTAGACTTATTCTATTTCAATACTACCTACAAAATCGTAGTCATAAGATCTGACAATGGGTAATAAACACATCGAATACCGATAACTTCTCACATTATTTACTAACACCGGTTACCATTAACCTTGCATAATGATTAAAGGTCTTCAAAAATAGCATTATTAACAGCTTTTAACCTACATTTCTTTTGGTTTTCTTCTTACAAGGCCGGATTCTAATGCCCAGTGAATCATACCGTGTTACAGATTCATTGACAGTATTAGAGCTGTTACACACTGCGTCTGTCGAATATTAGAAATTGTATAATGGAAACGCGTGTTTGTTGCGCTTGCAATTTGTACACGATGTAGTATCAATCTATCAATATTGCCACAGCTGTCAAGTGGTCATAAAAAAAGATACAGCTACTGGAATGCGCAATGAAAAATCGTGGCACTCCAAATATTCTCAAGCTTCTCTAAAGAAGTTTGTACCTACTTTGAGAAACCCCCATGTGTTTAAATCAATCATGTTTATTAAAAGATATATTATATTAAAAATTGAGATAGCTATTGAGAGTTAATATTGAGAGTTAATAAGTACTTACTCTATACTTTAATTAAGCTTCTCTAAAGAAGTTTGTACCTACTTTGAGAAACCCCCATGTGTTTAAATCAATCATGTTTATTAAAAGATATATTATATTAAAAATTGAGATAGCTATTGAGAGTTAATATTGAGAGTTAATAAGTACTTACTCTATACAATAATTATTGTAGGATTACTGAAATTATTGTCAGCATTATACTTTGTCACATTTGTGGCCTCACATATTTTGTATTTTTCGAAGCAGAATCGCTCATAATGTGAATGCCACTAACAACCACAGTAAATAATTAAAAAAACTTTATTACTAGGTCGCTAAATCCCAGACAATTGGTGAACATGAAACGATTGTTCAGCATATCGTTAATCTTTGATTGATAGTTTATGGCCACATCAATTCATCTCGTTTGAATGGCAGCTAGAGTTGCCCTGCTTGGGAAAATAGGAAATTGCTACCTCTGTTTTTATTTTCAAATCATAGGTATGCACTAGGCACCTAATCAACTTAGAGCAGATTTTACGGATTATTTACTAATCGACCGATCAAATATTTGACAGCTGTTTATATCAAAACTCTGCTTACAATATTTGAGATAAACAGCTGTCAAATATATGATCGGTGTATTAGTAAACCGTGAAATCGGTCCTTAGTATTTTTGAAAGGGCCCTGAAGAATTTTAATTTGTGGTAGCTTTTCGTTGCATGGAATAGGTTAGATTCGCCTTTTTACACTACGGAGTCGCGGAGTTTTTTTTTATATATTTTTTTTTATGTATAACTTCGATTAAGTATCATTTTCTAGACCCGAAAACATGTTTTTTACTTCTTAAACATTATAACAATGTATTAGAAATCAGTAAAAACTGTTTTAAGAAAGCTTTTCATCGTACATCTCTAGTTTAGTTAGAAAATAACTGAAACTGGGTTAACAGTTTTCAAAACTACCATACTGAAAATCCCCAAACCACATGGTATACGAAGTTTATTTGTATTTACCTAAGGCCCGGCCACATCATGTAGTCTAATCCTTTAGCGATCCGATGTAGTACGCTAAGGTAAACGTTAATAAAACATATTTTCTGCTATATTAAGAAGGCCAGAAAAAAAATTGGGTCACTTTTGAGGATATCTAGAGCTTAAACGTATACCCCTGTTTACCCCAATCGGGGGTAAATTATTTTTTATTATATGTGGTACATGCCAATAAATACACATACAAAATACATTATTAAATTATGCTTAATATCATAATCAGTTTGAAGTTTATGTTAGCGCGTTCATCGGCGAGCAATAATTATGAACAGATGTTCTGAATATAGAGTAAATCAATGGTTTAGGAATTCTTGAAAGTACACTCGCTCGCAAAAACAAAGGGTCACCTAGTTAACTCCAAATAACTTTGAAACCACCCAAATAAAAGGTATCTGAAAGAAAATTTAATTATAGGTAGGTACATAAAAATAAACTGCAGTTAGATTCTAAATAACTATTTTAATTTGAAGAAAAAAATAATTCTGTGCATTCTTTCGAAGTAAAAGGCTTAATTCTGAACAAATTACTCGAATTCAATAAAGAAAATCGATTTCAAGTCCCATATGCATACAAAATCAAAGAAGTCAAAATTGAAAAATGAATCATAATTTCAAAATAAGTAGGTCATTTTTAGATCGCCATCGCGCTAGATGTGCGTAGGCCTTAAGAAAGAATAGGAAGAAAGGTTGCATAAACACATATCCACTTTTGGTTCAATTTCATAAGTAAAAGAAGTTATCTTGATAATTTCTGTAATAGATAATTATTGTTATTCTAAAGCGGCAGGTGTAAGACCAGTAAAATTAAATATAAAAACAATGATTACGCAGAAACGCACAAATCCATTACCACAGATGATAAATGTTCATCTACTTCTCAAAGTACCCATTAAACCTGACCCGTCTACATTCGTATGTAACCATTAGAAAATGATTTATTACATTGAGCAAGGCTAATTACTTCAGTATTACACGGTATTCTATCCGGAAAAAGAAGTGTAGGGTAGCGATGACATTACAAAGATTACGCGTATAGTCCGTCCAAGCTAAGTCTGCATTTTTCAAGAAATAGTGGAA